>CM033719.1:50771677-51371677 GCA_019671005.1 Hibiscus mutabilis
TTATGTATCGAAATGGGTAGAAGCTAGAGCTACTCGAAATAATGATGCCAAAACTATTGTTGAGTTTCTAAAGAATTTTATTTTTTCTAGGTCTGGCACGCCACGAGCGATAATAAGCGATCGAGGAACATACTTTGTCAATCGAATCATCGAAGCGGTCATGAAGAAGTATGGTGTAACACAAAGAATCGCCACAGTTTACCATCCTCAAACGAAAGGTCAAGAGGAAGTATCAAACCGAGAAATCAAGGCAATTCTTGAAAAAATAGTCAAGCCAAATCGCAAAGATTGGAGTTTAAATTTGATCAATGCCTTGTGGGCCTATCAAACTGCATATAAAGGTCCCATTGGCATGTCCCCCTACCCCCTAGTCTTTGTTAAGCCATGTCATTTACCAATTGAGTTGGAACATAAAGCTTATTGGGTGGTGAAGGAATGCAATATGGAGATGGATGCGGTCGTCGAAACTAGGAAACTTTACATTCAAGAACTCGAAGAAATTTGTAGAAACGTTTATGATAGTTCCCGGATATATCAGGATAAAACAAAAGAATTTCACGGTCGTCGAATTTCTTTTAAATCTTTTTCTATTGGGCAGAAAGTTTTACTTTTTAACTTAAAATTTAAACTCTTTGTAGGTAAACTTCAAGATAATTTGGGGGCTTATTTTAAGGTAAATGGTCAATGGTTGAAGCCGTACTACGAAAACCATCAAGCATGCAAGATTGAAGAGATCATTTTGAAGGAACCTGTAGTCTGAATCAGGTCGTCGAGCTAAACGACGTTAAACAAAGCGCTTTAATGGGAGGCAACCCATTTGTATTTTTGTTCACTTTACTTAGTTTTATTTTCTATTTTTACTATGTATTTATGTCTTTTTATTTTTCTTATAATTTTAGGTGCCCAAGTATTTTTAGATCGAACTTAAATGGAATCGAATGCAGTCGCAAGACGATAATCCCAAACAAAACTATCAAGGTCGACATTCTGCTGTCCCAGCCAAGGAAAGCTTGCAGGGGTTCCTCCAGTTCGGTTCGAAACAATTCGTCACCACTAGACACGGGGAGTATCTCTATTCCTTCTCTTGAACTTTAATTTTCGTATTGGGATAATATGCCTTAAGTTAGGGGATAGAGTATTGGTTATATTTTCCCTTATTTATTTTTGTGCTTTGATTCTATCATGCTTGGTTGAACTTGTGAAAATTTTCGTTGAAATCCTTCGCTTTGTTGACTATTTTGGAATGTCATTCTTGATTGAGAACACTCTTTTTTTGAATTAGGATATACATGATAAAGGATGGCATGTTTAGAAATTTTCATGAAACCTTTTGTGATATTCCATGACTTTGTTGGTTGAGATGTGCTTAACTCAATACATATTACACACTTTTGTAAGATTTGACCCTTTACGAGCACATTCATTACATTCTTGCTCATATTCTTCTTTGATTGAGTGTGTCGAGCTTGACATTGATGTTCTAGAACATGTAATTGAATGCATGTCGAGATTACACAAGAACTTGATGCTTTAATATGATTAGGGCACTTAGGATTACCCACTTTTTACCTCTAAAAATTCCCCTTCCTTTCATTTTTTCCCTAGTTAGCCATTTTTGTGCCTTTTACCCTTTCTTTGTTTTTATCGCATTTTTAAACCCGAGCCTTTTATTTTGAGTATCTTTTCACCCTTGCCAGGACAAGAGAACGAGATTACCATTGCATGATTCGTTCCCAAAAATAAAATAAAAAAATAGTTTGAATGAAAAATAGAAATTTAAAAATAAAACTACGAAAGAAAACAAAACAAAAAAATGGTTCAAACAAGAAAAGAAAAAAGAAAAGAAAAATCCGTTTGAAGCATTTCTTTCGTTTACTTTCGAGTGTATGTGGGATTGATCTAATTTACTGTGTTTCTCTTGTCTTGATTATTAGCCAAATTTTTGTCTTTCTCCCCACCTTTACCTAAGCCCCATTACAACCCATTTAAGACCCTTTGATTATTGCATCTTGTTCTAACTAGTAGTGGAGATTTGGTTTTCTTATAGGCCTATGGTAATATCATGTTTGCTTCTGACTTTGAGCGTATTTGAACCTGAAACACTTTGAGTGAATAGAGTGAATCCTTGTGAGGTATTGAGTTTGGTTACGTTGAGATTGATTAATGAAAGGATATCACGATTTTACTTAAACTTTATTCTACTTATGCTTTTCGATTGATTGTTATTTTGATTTGGATGATTGTTTTGGACTTGACTTGCATGAATTTATGGGATATAAGGCGAGACGAATGAGAGTAAGCGAAAATTTTGACTTGTTTAATTCTAGCATGCTTGAGGACAAGCATGAGATAAGTGAGGGGAGATTTGATAGGTGTTTTAAATTGAATATATTTTCTTGTAAATTCTCCTTCGTTATCAAATATTACTGCTGATTTGGTTTTGTTCTGCTCATTTTTTGTTATAGGAATCTGTTTTCCAGTCAACAACAGTTTTTAGAAAGTAGTCAAGTCAGCACATTCTAGAGGATAAATGAAAGAAATTATCTTACGAATTTGAGTTTAAATTATCTTAGGATTTTAATTTGAATTTATTTTCTTTTAAATAACATTATCTTTAGGATTTCTATTTTTATTATATTTAGAATTTATCTTTATTTATAATTTATCTTTCATTAGGATTTATCTTTTTATTATCTTTAGGGTTTTTAGAAGACTATAAATACCCCCTTTGGGATAAAGCTTGAGATGTATCTTTTTCACTTTTCTTCTCATTAATAAAAATTCTCTCGGGTTGTCTTTTATTTTTCTTTCAACTTTTCTTTTGTTTTTTTCTACTTTGTTTTGTAAAAATGCTAAGTATGATTTCTATCATGCTTAGCTAAAAATTTTATTAGCCGATGGCCTAGCGATGACTCAATTCATTTTGTGAGAATTAAAAGGTGCTTAATATCTTCAGATATCATTCTCAATTTTATGAAAACTTAGATAGGCAATCGGCCTTTCTTTTAAAAATCTTTGCACTTTCATATCAAAAAGCGCGCGTTGGTGTGAATGTTGTTCTGATTTACCGTTGGGAGGAAGAGTCGGCTGGTAGCATATTCAACTTCATGTGAACACACTTGGCGGCAGTCCGCTAAGGGAAATTGAGATCGGGTTTGATTCTCGATTGAGACAACATAATTCGAGTCGGGCTTTTCCAGTGCTTAAACTACTTTAGTGCCGACATTGATAGCGTGGTTAGTCCAGCAAAGACTAAATTCTAGACATAGGCTTGGGAATATCGGTTTACCGAAGAGAAAAGTAAGTTACAAGGGTTGGGCTTTGTAGACTGTAACCAACATGAATCCTGAAGTAAAATCTCTTTCGATGATCGAAACAAATTGAGGCAGAGCGAAGCTTGAGGCTATATTTCTATAATTGTTATTTTTATCTATTTACTTTCTTTTTATCGCAATTTTTAGATTTAATTTATTTTTAATTTTTGTTCTTCTTATATTACAAAACCCCATTTTATTACTTATCATTTTTTTTCTTTAGATCAGGATCAAAACAAGATGACATTGGAAATTCCTTAGTCCCTGTGGATCGACGCCATTTCTCTTTACTACATTCTTATTTACTTTATTTTGAGAATTAGGCATAATTTATTTGAAAATTACGACGCTTGTCAGTGTAATTGTGAAAATGGTCATTTCGTGGATAGGTTCGATCGAAAGTCCTATTTTTGGGAGCATCGAGTTGGTTGTTAGTGAGAACAATGTTAGGACAGTTTGGTTGTTATGGGTTAATAGTTATGCCGTGTAGATGGAGAATGCACTAGTGGTATTCAAGGTTGCAATGAGACGAGTATTCTACGAATACTTGGTTTCGTTAATAGCAAAAGTGGTGGCATTTTCAGTTGTAGTGGTGCCGAGATGAATCTTGACTGACAATCAAGATTTGCTAATAGGCTTTTAAAGCAAAGCGTTTGTTTCATAATTGGAGTATATGCGAGTTTTGGCAAAGCTGGATGAGGTTTTCTTGGGATGTGATTAGGTTGTGTAAGTTTGGTACGAAAATGTTGTTAGTAAGTGTGAATTGTTAATCGTGCACAATACATAAACACTTATATGTGTATATATAAATGCATGTCCGTACATGCATACATTTGAGCATGACATTAGAGGTTTTGCATACACATACGTAGACATCTATGAGGGCATATAAGTGATCATGCATACATATGTTCACACTTACGGATAACTTTTTGGAGGCTGGAGAGGTAATAATGTAAGCTAGCTTTAACGAGGAGATTCTCCGGGGTCTCATAAATTGTAGAAGGTTTTAAAGTTTGACTCTTGGAAGTTGGAGTTGTGCTAGATTTGAAGCAACCGAAGTTGGTGTTAGAAGTACGTGGTTTTTCTGGGTTAAGATGATTGTTATCGAATTTCATTGAACAATCTTCTTAGGTTGTTGCATTGCCAACGAATTTTCAACAAGAGAGGCATGTTGAATTGTACGTGTGATGGATTTCGTTCATGATCGTAGCTTGAGCCTAGTTAGTTGATTAATTCATGGTTAATAATCGAGTGTGTTTTCAAAGGAATATTGCCAGTTGGACTTGGCTAATATTTTGGAAGGTTATTTAATTGGTTTATCAAATAACAAGAATTATGTTTTTGATGTATTTTTAAGAAGAAAATGAGACAACTTGGTTTTAAAGTGATTTTTGTGAATTAAATAGAAAGGGGGCACCGTCGAAGAATCTTTAGGGAGCAGTTTCACCCTTTGTATTTTAACAACTCAATTTACTTTTGTTTTTTTAAAAAAACTACTATCGATGGTTAGTATTTTCTCTAAACAGGGGTATTCTAAATTTCCTTTCAAAATGAAACTATTGTTTTCATATTTTCCACTTTCCTAAAATGCTTTTTATGATAAAATGATTTTTCGATCTCATTTCTAATATATTTTTTTATCAAAATGATTTTTAAACTTGAGTGAATCGGTGGATTTTGGTTAAAATGATTTTCACCTTAGAATACAAGGGGAAGCTTATTTTGGTTGTACTCCTATCAAGCAAGGTTAGCTACGGTTTCTTATTGACATTCTACACGCTTTGTGTCCTTAATCTATTACTTCTAATATTATTTGTAACTAAAACGATTTAAGTGGGCTTAAATGGTTTTTAATGGTTTTAAGAACAATTCATGGTTAGGTTGTTCAAACCTACTAGTTTCTAGTGAGTACTAATGATTTCTTATTGGTTGATAATAATCTAAAATTGGTTTTACCAGTTTGATCCCGGAATTAGTTTAAGTGTCTAAATTGAGATAGTTGTTGTTCATGGACTGAGATTAAAGTATGGTTTGAAAAAACCTTTGATATTAGCTGATGTTGTTAGGAGTTATCTGATAATTTTTGTAATATTTTAAGTTGAGATTCGATTAAAATGGGCTGATTTGAAGTTAGAAAGGATCAGAGTATGCTAAAGGCGGATTTTGATAAATTGGTATTAGTCTAGGAATGGAATTCGGATAAGTTTTACACGAATTGAGACGATGAGAAACCGAATATCATATGGTTGGTTAGTGTTTCTAGGCGTTTCTCCATGGATAAAGGTTGAAGGGAATAGTTTGTAATGGTATGCTAAATCAAGTCTTAATAGGCGATGTGCAGATAATTAGGAAGACCGATTTTGTGACATGTTGTGTCGAGATGGTTTTGAGCTCAAATGTGTAATTGATGATTTGCCTACGTTTATGTGGTGAGATTTGTTTTACCCTTTGGTTATTGAACCTGTAAGAGAAAGTTCTGAATTGTTGGTGTTACTGTTGGTAAGGGATGTTTCTGATTAAGTCTTTAGCAACTAGGTGTTGCTCATCGAGACTAGGGAATTTGTGAAAGTTATGCGACGTAAGTGTAATTGAGGAAGTTGTTGGATGAAGAAAGGTTGGTAATTGTTTTGTTCCCTTTACATAAATTTTGGGGACGAAATTTCTTTAGAGGGGGAGAGTTGTAACACCACAAAAAATGGGCTAGAAGATTCGGTATCTATCAGAATCGGGTTGGAATTAGGCTTTAGCTAATTAATTAATTCCAAAAATTAATGTGGATTGATTAGATTGATTCCCCATAAATTTATCGTGGCTAATATTTTTGGAAATATATTTAATGAGTTTGTTAAAGGATAAAATTAAATTTTGAGTAATTTTTAAATGGGTTGATTTGATATTAAATTAAATAGTGATTATTTTACAAAAGTTGTAAAATATTAATAATGACAATATTGAAAAAAAGAGTTAAGGTATTTTTAATGGAATTATTAAATCAAATAAAGAAATATCTTTCCCTTTTGTTTTTAATAAAAAGAAGTTGACAATTATAATTTTCTAAAAGATAATAAAGACATTTCTAAGTTTCTCTCATTTTCTTTCAAACAAAACTTAGGGATTTCTTGATTCCTTAATTATTTCTACTTAAATTTCTTCTCCATTTATTTCTAAACAATTATGGATTAAGGATTTTGATTTCTACACCGACTTCACTTTTTCTTGTTGGAAATCAAGAAGGGAGTTCTTCTTTAAGTTGGTTTTTCATCAAGCAAGGTGAGAAAATGTTCTTTAATGATTTTTCTAATGATTCTGATTCTTAATCTATAATTTTCATGCCTTGGGATAATTAAAACGAATTTCTAATGGAATTATTGGATTTAATGGATTTTCTCATAAATCTTGATTAGATTATAGTAATCGAATGATTTCTATGGATTTCTAATGTCTTATGAATGGGTAATAATAATCTAAAGTTGATTTTGTTATTTAATTCCCGGAATTAATCTAATTGGTTAAATTTAGATTTAAAGTTCTTGATTGGGATGATTGGTAGAATAGTTGATTGAATTATTTGATCACATACTAGTGTGAACTGTTATGTTTGATGAAATGATTGTAAGGTTGTTTGTAAAGCTGGAAAAAAAAGAAGGAATTAAGGGTTGTTCGAACAGGGTGCTACTCGAAATAGAGCAACCATGCCCAGCCCTTCGAAGGGCTGGTGGTGTGTGACTGCTGCAATCCCCTGGGTGCTTATATGGGCAGTTGAAAGATGCTGCCAATTATTTCAATTGTTTTGGAGCATGAAATAATATATAAGGAAAAAAGCAAAAGGGATTTAAAAGGGGTGGTTTGCTACAGTGATGTTAAATGAAGGAATGGGTCATTTTGTGTATGGCATTGTGTAGTTGTTCGAACGATATGGGTTTTAAATGTTTTGGGGTATTTTTAATAAAGTGATTAATTTGGTGTGGTCCAATTTATATTGACCCTCGCATTTTTGTCATAAAGGTTGGCGAGTGTTCGGATGATTTTGGTTAGGCATCAAGGCGTTGACATCAAGACTTCGGCATCAAGACGGTAGCGAGTTGGTGATTGCAAATGTGTTTTGGTACTATAAAAAGGTTTTAATTATGGCCTTGGGTTTAGTTAAAACCTATCAAGCTTAGCTAAGCTCGGAAGTAAGTATTCTTTATTTTTGCCTTTGTATATCGGTTTGATATGAGCTTTTGATTTACATGTTTTGGTTTAAAGCATGATTTGATTTACTTACTGTTAATGCATATTTTTGATTAATATGCAATGTTTATCAAAGTATATGGATGCCTACGAGTATTGAGATTTGATTCCAAGAAGGAATGAGTTTTTGCCTTTAGGAATGTGATTTTGGCATATGAAATGGTTTTGTTAAGTGCATTGGAAAAACAGTAAGTAAATGTATTTAGAAATAGTATATTGGCTATGTGACAAAAATGAAAAGGTATCAGATATAGTTGGCATGTCATAGGGTTTAAAGTGCACTATAAAATAAGTCGATCGCTACACAGCTCTTGAGGTATAGCGGTATGGCTACTTGGGCTGATGGTATTCTTCGGTTTCTTGTAATAGTGGTAAGCATATTACTGGTGGTAGAGGTAAGTCTATAACGACAGGTAGGGGTGAGCCTCTCGTGCCAAAGTGAGAATAGGTTGAGGTAAGTCCACTGTGGAAATTTGGTTATCCGATGTGTTTTAATAAACATTATGTTTGTGAGTGAAAGGATAGAGGTGAGTCTATCCGAGGTCACAATATTTGCCAATATATGAGATGTAATGAAAAGCTATTTTGGAGCATATGGTTTAATATGCATGGTATTTGGAAGCTATGTATGCATATGGTGATTATGCATGTTCCAAATGATGCTTTTGCCAATATGATTTAATATGCATGGTATTTGAAAGCTATGTTTGCATATGATTATTATGCATATTTCGAATGAAGCTTTTGCGCATATGGTTTAGTATGCACGGCATGTTTTGCAAGCGTATTGGAAAGTTGCTTTGACTTAATTAAGCAAGTTTCATTTAAATGTTTTTGGAAATGGTGAGTTTGACTTGCTTTAATACGAGTTTCTAATAAGAGTTTTGATTTCAAAAATGCATTGATGTTTAATTCGTTTGAGCACACTCACTGGCATTATTTGCTTACGCTCTCTTTTCTTCCGTCAATGCAGTGAATTAAACAAGTGTGGGGTTGTGGTTCGAGGCAAGGAGTGATCCCAAGGCAAGCGTTCTAAAGAGTATATTTTATGGTGTTATCATTATTTGTAATAAGGCAATATCGGTTAATCATTGGGATGTTATTTTTAGACAATGTATTATTATTTGGTTAGAGATTATATTATGTTGGATATTTTGGATAATGTTTTATATTGTTAGGAAGCATGACTCTAGAGTACTTGTATGAATATGATTTGTATTGGTCTACGGCATATAATTAATTGGACATTTATGTTTTATGATGGTTTAATTTTAGGACCATGCTTATGTTATTTTTATGTATTTTGGATATGTTCGGTTAATGGGTTTTACTAAGTTTAGATTCTTTACATTTTGGTCACCGTATGTTATTGCATCAATTGAATAAGTAAATGATATCCAATTGGCCTAAGATTTCGCAAGAATGCTTATAATGTATCTAATTACTGCATGATGCTTTTGGAAATGTGTTAGTCCCTGTAATTTGGTGGTTTTACTACTTAGTCCTTAATTTCATATTTTCATAAATTGGATGCCTAACTGTGATCCGTTTGAAATTAAATACTGGAAGCCTTAAACTTGTATAAGTGCCTATAATTATTTGGATTTGCATTTTGGTCCCTAAAATGCTTGTGTTTGCAATTGAGTGTCTTATCGATGTTTGTTTCGAATGAAAATTGAACCGTTGCTTGATTGTACATTTTAGGTATGAAAGATTCATCTAGATAAGATAAAAAAATGGACCTAGTTTTGAGTGAGTTAGTTTGGGTTTGCTGCGGCAAACAAATGTGATTTCATTGGTTTGGGTCAAGAGACTAGGCCGGGTCAAGGGGTTTACAAAGCCTATGAAAATGCCAAGATTTATAATGAAAAAAGAAAGAGGTGGCATGATAGTAGAATATTGCCAAGACAGTTTGAAGTTGGGCAAAAAGTGTTGTTGTTCAATTCAAGTCTTAAGTTGTTTCCAGGTAAACTCAAATTTAGGTGGTCAAGACCTTTTCAAGTTGTCAAGCCTTATGCTCAAGGAGCATTAGACATTGAGGACATAAAAATGGGGACAACTTTCAAAGTAAATGGATAGAGGCTGAAGCATTATTGGGAAGAAATTCAGAATAATGCCAATGAGACTATTCTCCTTGCGAAAATTTAGTGAATTTTGCTATCTCTGTTCGATCATTGTAAATAGTTAGGACAATTATTTTTTAATATTTTATTTTAATTATTTTAGTTTTTCTTTTTTCTCTTTTGTAAGGTTTTTGTGAGTTTTAGCACAACAAATTTTGCTAAGGCATTATGTTAAGCCCCACTGGCATTCAGGCACCCATCATCACGAGTCGAGGCAACACGTGGACCCTTTTCAAATTAGGTCCAAGGGAGATTCATCTTTGAGCGAGAAACCCTAGTTGCTCATCTTAAAATTTCAAAGTTTGAAATTTCAACCTATTTCCAGTCGTGCCTAGATTTTCATGCTGCAACTCCCCCACACGCCAACCCTACCACGAACATGATTATCTCACTCCACCATACACTTATTAACTGCCAAACCATCATTATCTCCACTAAACCCACTAAAGCCATTCTAACCGTCCCCATTAAACCCTATTTAATTCCCATCTCCTTCTTAATCAAGAACCTTTCCACTTTTCCTTTCTTTTAAGCCGGTAAGAGAAATCAAGAACCCAAATTCATTTTCATCTTCCACATCAATTAACCCTTTTCCCAAATTTCTTCAATGGCATCTTCATCAGCTCCTCCCCAAATATTCTTCAAGTATAAAATGAAGAAGAAGTATTAAGAAAACTTTCCACTTTTCCTTTCTTTCAAGCCGACAAGAGAAATCAAGAACCCAAATTCTTTTTCATCTACCACATCAATTAACCCTTTTTCCCAAATTTCTTCAATGGCATCTTCATCAGCTCCTCCCCAAATATTCTTCAACGATGAAACGAAGAAGAAGTATTAAGAAAACTACTAGGCGTGAACCATTTGCTATGAGAAAGGATTCGATTTCAAGGATAAGCCCAACATGGGGTATTCGGCGGAGGTGGCTGCCATCATCAAGAACCACAACTAAGAGATCTTTTGCCTACACTCTAATGATGTCCACTCTACCATCATCCGGGAGTTCTATGCCCACCTCAATACTAAGATCTCATCGTTCGTGTTTGTCCAGGGCAGATGTGTTCAGTTTGACAAGGGCTATGTTACTCACATGTTCAGTTTAGATAGCGTGGGAGAGGAGCACTCAACATTCGCTGAGTCCATGGATGATGCTAAGAGGCAGCTTCTCTTGAACGACTTGTGTGAGCCTAGCACAAAGTGGAATATCTCCTCCATGGACAAGAGGAAGGTGAAGAGGTGGCATTAATATCATAACCGCGTGGGTGGAACAATTTCTTGAAGGCCTACCTAATGCCAACCACTCACAACATAACAATGATGGAGGACATAATGACATTGCTTCACTTCATCATGAAAGGAGGAAGATTAATGTTGGCTGACTGATCATCGATGAAACTTACAAGTGTGCCAAATGCAATTGTGGTAGCTTGATCTTCCCTTCCATAATTTCTACCATGGCCACTCTTGACTCTGACATCATCCAGTAATGTAAGGGAATTATCACTCATACCTTTTCGGAGCAATTCATTACCAAGAAGGCAAGAGAAAAGGGTAAAGGAAAAGCTTCCCAACCTACATCTACTGCCAAGACGCCCAAGGCTGAACCTTTCATACAAATGCCAGCTGATGTGGTGGCATGTAACCCCATTGACCCAACCTAGACGCCTGACCGAACCGAGCAAGCTATATTGGGTTTGCCGAGACAAACCAGAAAGAATTACTTAGGAAACTATTTTTCTTTCATTTTATCTTTTATAAATGCATAATTAAGTCCTAAGGTGAATATACTGGAAGCGATGAAATTTACAACTCAATCGGGTGTCGAATTGACATCCAATTGATCAAGAACGTACTTTAGGGACCAAATTGCAATTTCTAAAAATTAGGACTCTCTTAAAATTAAGATTACCAATCCTTAATTAGCTATATTGTATGCAAGTAGGTTAAATTTGAACTCAAAAATAACCATCAAGACTCATTTAATTACATATATAACATTTGGGGACTAGATTGCACATTTCCAAATTTCAACAGGCAAAAACACAAGAAATCAGCAGTGCACACCAATATAGGAAAGCCCATATTGATATGGCTCAATCGACTTAACCCTCATGTGTACTGATACACTAGACACTATACCGATATGGTGAATAAAGCAACCCATACTGGTACATCATAGTTCCCATACTGATCCCCCTTTTCCTTCAAAACCTTAATTTCTAGTAACCATAATACGTACCGAAATGGTGCCCCGCGTATCGGTACAACGCTATAAAAATGCAGGGGTCATTCTGCTACTCAAACCCGTGTATCGATTTTGATGTATAAATTCCAAGGGGTGTACCGATACTCGACTAACTGTACCGGTACCCTTATGCATTTTGCCCTCAGAACAGAGCTATTTTAGACCTTGCATACCGATTTTTGGGTACTCGTACTAATACACGAAGGCCTGTAATGACCTCTTGGTCCAATATATGACTCTTTGGCTCCCTCCAAACAACTTCAAACATCATCTAACATTATATAACATCGCAAGCAACATTTCTACAATCAAAAGAACATGCTAGGAGATCATACAAACCATCACAAAACCAAACGAAGATCCTAAAGTCATGATCTCTTCCCAAGCATGCACTTTGTATCCCAACCCCTCAAAACAAGATATTAGACATCATACAAGTTCTAAACATCAAATGTAACTTGTCCAAACCAGGGAGTAACCAAAACAACCATTCCAATTACAACTTGGTCACATTGCCTCTTATTACTACATAGTATTCATAAAACCATACTTGAAATTACTTTGATCTTGGATTGCCCCATGCTTGTTTGTTGTTCAAAAGGTCTACTTCTCTACATTTATGAGAATGGAGACCATAAGCAAATAATGCCTAGTGAGGGTCGCTCTAAAAACACTCATCAATGCATTTAAAATCACTTTAGTCAAAATACTCTTTGTACATCATGCTTAAGCATCCCTTGCCCTTTTTACCTTTATAAAACATGTATATTAAACCATATGGGAAACATGTATCATGGATCTCATTCATAATCCCATATGCAAACCTCAATTTAAGCCTTCACATGCTCATTCATCCAATAGCAAAGCTTAAAGAAGAAAACATGTATAAATCCCATGATACAAAACATAATTCATCATGATACATTAAATCACAAATATTGGCTTTCAAGTGACCCGAAACTAGAATATTTCCTTAATAAAAACACATTGGATATACAGATTTCCCAAGTGGTTCCTTCGACCACTTAACATACATCTAACCAAAGCAAACGACACATTTCACCCCTCGACAATTATGATGTATAATATCTACAATGGGAGCAACGAAACATTTAATATAATGACTCAGATTTCTCAAGTCAACAATGGGCGTTGACCCGAGTCTTAGAACAATACGTTGGGTCGAATGTTCAGGTTATGTTGGGCCTTGTTGTTAGGCTTGTTTAAGGGTATTGGGCTTGGCTTATGATGAGTTTCGAGGAATGGTATTATGGTAAAATCATAAATGAGGAGAAAAAGGCTGATGGCATTAGTTATTTTTCTACAGAAGGAAAAGAGGGGTGAGGTCACCTTGTCTCCATCTCACTTTTTATCTCTTTCCTCTTCAAACTCCCTTCCCAAACACAAAGAAAATATGAAAACTTGTTGTGGTGGAGTGTGAATCTCGGATTGGTCATCAAGGAAGAGTTTATAAGCATCAAAGGATCTCCATTTCATGCTAAGCATCATTGGATTTGGTGGAGCTTGAGTTTGGAAGCTTGGACTAAGAAGAGAGGTGGTAAGAGCTTGGTGGGAGCTTCATTTCGGGTTTTTTTTGTTGAGGCCAGTACATCTTTGTCTCCTATATTTCATGAGCCTCATAAGATGATTGTTTTGTGTAGTTTATATTTTGGGTTGCACAATTTTGGTTTTAGGAGCTTAAATCCCCTTTAATGGCAAATCATGTTAATGGATAAAATTGGTAGAAAACCACCTATTATACTCTAAATAACTTGTAAGAACGATTTGGGACTTAACCAGGGAGGTTAAGGGTGGGATTGGTGAAATCCTGAGCTTCAGGTTTTGAAATCTGGGCTAGCGTATTGATACGAGGTGGTAGCGTATCGGTACTTCTTTGTATTAAGGGAGCCAGAGTATCAGTACCCCTTCCTTGTTTAGAATTCTAGTAACGCTTTGGCGTACCAGTACGCTAGGGGTGTATCGGTACGCACTGTTGTATTACCTGGGAGAGGCTTAGCATACCGGTACGTATATGTGGGAGTACCAGTAGGGGTGGATCGTTACGGGGCAATCCTAGTACCAATAATGTATACCGGTACGACACGGGGTGTATCGGTACGACTTGGGGTCTAATTCTTTCAAACCTAATTGGCGTATTGATACTTATGGGGGAGTATCGATACCCAGAGGGCAGTACCAATGCTCACCTTAGAGTATCGATACTCACTGGGCAATCTACCCTAGTAAGTTGAGTTCGCGTTCAGGGGTTTTATAATTCGAGGTAAAGGGCCTTAGGGGTCTGTTAGGGTGTAAAATGAATACTAAAGCTGCAAAATGTATGATTAAACCCCGTGTCTAAAATAAATGACTAATGGCTTAGTAATTATTGAGTGGGTCGCTTGTTTAATCACCCATAGAGATACGTGGTGGATCAATTAATGCTACGTGGAAGATCAGGGTCCTTGCTATATGCTGAAGGGAAGCCCAGATAGGCTGGTTGCCTCGAATAATAAGATGATCTAACGAGAAAGGCGTAAATGGGTCCTAAAGACATATACTAATTAGTGTAACAAATGAGTCATGCCTTGGGGCATTGGTAATGGTTGGCTGGAACCTTTTATCTCTCGGTGAGATATATTAATGCTCGGGGGAGCATGTGTCAACGCATGTGTCTTGGTTAGGAATCCGGATGTCCTAGAGTCAGTGCAGGGGCACTTAAATAAGGGGATGGGTACACTGGGCTATGTGATCGAGTACATCTAACGTATCTACGGGCTATGTGATCTGGATGCATTCTAAAACTATCCTTGGGCTATGTGATTAGGATATGAAAATACAACTCTAGGGCTGTGTGACCTCGAGTAACTCGAAAGGCTATGTGATCTCGAGTAACCTAATTGGCTATGTAACCTCAGGAAAAGACTGTTTGTAGCTATTGTGATCCAAGTATGTCTAGGACGTATCTGTGGCTATAGTGACCCGGATATGATCCTAACCAGACGGCTAAGTGATCACGGGTAACCCGACGACCATGTGAGCATGAGAAAAATAATAGGGCTTTGTTGTCCATTAGGGAATGTATGTTATTTACGTTGTTGTATAGATAATAGATGTTGGCTATTTTACCTTTGGGCTATGTGATCAGGGTGGGGTTGTTACTCGACGGGCTGTGTGAGCTCGAGTAACTCGATGGGTTGTGTGATCTTGAGCATGTGCTATTTTACCCTTGGGCTATGCAATCAGGGTATGGGACGTAACTCGATGGTCGGTGGGACCTCACGTATGGTAAGCCTGGGATGGCTTGGTAGACTTCTTACATAATAGTGGTATCTTGAGACAGTTGTAAGTTCTAGCTAGGATAGGCTAGAAGATGATCCTTAGATGTTGAAAAGCCTTTATGTGCACTATTGATTATATTATCATGCATGCTTGTTTTACGATATTCATGAATTGCGGTAGAGTAGAAATGTACCATTAATCTTTGTTAGCTCATCGTGTGGAATTGTGGTTTTTTCGTGCTTAGGTTGATAGGTTACTTTTGGAGGAGCACATCGAGGAGGATTTCCCAGCACCGAGCCAGTTTTAGAGTATAGTACTTGATGTTTAGTTCAGACTGATTGTATTCATACGACCTTACCACAGTCGAGTATGTATCTTTATTTTGATTAACTGTTATTTGGTCAAACGGTGTATTTTATTTGAAAATTATATTTTGTAAACCCTTTTAATCTTATTATCTATGCAGATTTTATAGAAATAGATCATTTTGAGAATTGCCAACTTGTGGTTTTAAATGGGAAACTTTGATGGGTCAATTTTGTGTGACCCGAATGTGATGCTCCAGATCTAGGATGAGATTGGGGTGTTATATTTAGTGGTATCAAAGCTTAGGTTTAGTCGGTTCTATGAAACCCCGGGGTGGTATAGAGGTCGTGGTAAGATGTCTAGTGAATACAAGTCCCTAAATTTAAGTGTACTTTATAAGATTGGGAATCCTAATGTGCCACCTTGTTTGTTGTGTTTTAGAAAAGGATTGATGGAAGGTGGAACCGGTAGTGGAGAGGCGGGTCACTATCGTGACGTTACCTCTGCCCTCTTGCGTATGGTGCAAGCTATTCTGGGGCAATCTGAGACACCTCGCAAGACCCCCGTAGAGAGGCTTCATTGTTTTGGGCCTAATAATTTTGAAGGCTTGGGTGAGGATGACCCGATCAAGGCTGACCAGTGGTTGTGCAACACACAAAGAATCTTGAGACAGATGAAGGAAAGCCTAGAAGATGATCTTGATTGCATTGTTTCCCCCATGAAGGGCAATGCACATGAGTAGTAGGAGATCGTAAAGTTGGGTCTACAGCTTGCGCTCTCGACATGGGATATCTTTGTGGATGAGTTTCAGAAAAAGTACATCAGTGAAGTACATATGGATGAGATGAGGGACCAGTTTCTACATCTGGTACAGGGAGATCGAACGGTGTTTGCTTATGAGCAAGAGTTTCTGCGTTTGAGTTGTTATGCTCCAGAGTTAGTTGCTATAGAAGAGTTGAGGTGCAAGAGGTTCAGGCAAGGCTTGAATGTTGACCTTCAGTTGCATGTGACAGCGGGTCTGCTTGGGAAATTCTCTGAGTTAGTCAATAGTGCGAAGGCACTTGAGCGACTTTAGAGTTTATCATCCAATTAGTTCGAGGATTCTAGAGGTCGTGATGTGGAGATCCAGGATATCATGAATCCTTCCCCCTATCCGTATGAGAGGTTTTACACTTCAAGGAGTTTGAAGAGAGTTGCATCGGACTAGCTACCGAGAGTCAGCACAATTTCTAGATCGAGGGTTCATAGAGGCTCTTTGATTCTTACCCCAGAAGGGAGTATTGATGGTTCTGTTAAAGCATCCTTCCACCAGCATGCGAGCATTGTGGCAGACATCACCCCAGAGTGTGCTTCCTGCTTTGGAGGGTTTGCTATAGGTGTCGAGCACTGGGACATATGGCAAAGAACTGCCAAGTT
Source organism: Hibiscus mutabilis (assembly GCA_019671005.1). Lineage (NCBI taxonomy): Eukaryota > Viridiplantae > Streptophyta > Magnoliopsida > Malvales > Malvaceae > Hibiscus > Hibiscus mutabilis. The sequence continues at coordinate 50,788,594 of CM033719.1, forward strand.
GAGGATGAGGATACATCAGTTCAGTCTCAGAGGTGGGCTACTTCCCATTGTGATCAGAGTTTTGTTAGAGCGAAGTTAGGGCACCGTTAGGTTATCGAGGTGGAAGTTCTATGAGATCCACTGCCAGGGTTGGCACGCGAGGCGTTGCTAGATAGTTTGCTGCTCAAATTAGAGTCAACAACGTCGCGACTAAGGATATGTCAGGTAATTAAGTTTTGTGTTGGTTTCAGCTATTGCGTTAGCCGTTTAGCTCTTCGGTTGTGTGGTAGACCAGTTTTATCGTAGATGGTTGTTGAGAGTGCATGTGTGCCGTAAGATGTAAGTGAGAAGTTATGAAGTTTTATATTGCTTGAATCTAGTTGTTAGTGTTGGTTGTGTAGGATCTTAACCTCTCTAGGGTGGACGTTGTGCTCCGTAGTGCTAGCTCAGGAAGGTTCTATAGGTTGCAAGATATTCTTAGCTTACATTGTAGAAGCGAAAGTTGAGAGTTCCTAGTCTTAGTGTTGTGGGTGTTTTGAGGGTATGGAGGTACCCTTAGTGAATGAGCATTCTTACCAGTTAATTGTCGTTTATAACCGTGATAAAGGTAGGTTGAGTTCGTTGTTATGTCCATCGCTACGTGGTATGGTACTTAACGAACTCCTTGTTGGGGCATACTTGTGCAAGCGACCTATTGGGTGTCGTTGCCAAGTGCTTTGCTGAGAACATGTTTGTGTGAGAGTAGCTTGTATGGTGGCTTGGGATGTGTTGAGTCGTAGTGCAATGGCAGAAGATCACTACCAGTTTCGTGAGAGCGGCGACCTTATTTTGGCCATAGAATGTGAGAGCTTCGTGTGTTGTTTGTTGAAGTAAGGTACCGTAGAAAGGGTAAATCAAGGTTGTGATGAACATGGTTGAAGCCCTAGAGGTGAGTCGTGAGAATAGTAGCTTAGCTTGTGCATTTGTTGGGCTAGATTTTGTAGGGTTGGAGGATTACCCAATCGAGTTCGACCAAAGTTGTTACCGGTTAAGGCAAGCAGTATGCAAGTTATTAGAGTGGCACAGCGAAAATGTGGTGTTGAGGGTAACCGAATGGTTTCTTTGCAAAGAAATATTTTTAGACGGACCAGTTGGGAATCCTTGAGAACAGTCAGATGGCTTTCCACATCTGATGGTTGAGACCGAGGCAAGGGTTAGGAAGAAGGTGTTTAGACCATCACAAGTGGAATGGCTAAGTTTTGGGTTGCTTGTGTGAGTTCCTAAGTGATGATGGTCATTTCTCGAAACCAAGTGGTTGGGATCGAGGGTGTTTGTTGACCTTGTTGAAAACAGTTGGATAAAGTGAAGTTTAAAATCTCGTCTTGGTGGCTTAAGTTTGGAGAAAAAAACTGTTAGTTCAAAGTAGATTGATGATAATGATCGGTTGTTAGGGTTTTGCTTGTCCTTTAATGGTCTGACCGAGATATGGTTGTTAGGCGTGATGCGTTCCTGACAATGGCTTGTGGAAGTGGTACAACGTTTTAGATATAGATGAAGTCTAAGTTAGTTTTTGGTTAGCGGATGTTTGTATAAGGGTGGATTAGCCGAGATAGAATCCTTTAGAAGTGAGTTCTTTAAGTGAATGTTTGAACATCGTGGGTCGAGGGTGGTTATGTTATCATGCTTAGCGGTTCGTCATAAGTGTCGTTGGTTGCTGAAAAATGAGTCATTGAAAATCTCAAGAGAAGTGTTAAGAGCGTGTGGTTTAGTGCTATGGTTCTGTTTAAGGTGGATTGAGGGAGAACTCTCCCTAATCAAGGTGATCCTGTTTGAATGGTGAAGTGGTTAGATCTGTTTTGGTTACATCTCCCTTTCATCCATCTAAATTTCGAGGATGAAATTTCTTAAAGGAGGGCAGAGTTGTAACGACCCAGATTTCTCGAGTCAACAATGGGCATTTACCTGGGTCTTGGACCAATACGTTGGGTCGAATGTTCGGGTTATGTTGGGCCTTGTTGTTGGGCTTCTATGTGTTGTTGGGCTTGTTTAAGGGTATTGGGCTTGGCTTATGATGAGTTTCAGGAAGGGTATTATGGTAAAATCATAAATGAGGAGACAAAGGCTGATGGTTATTTTTTTACGGAAGGAAAAGAGGGGTGGAGTCACCTTGTCTGCATCTCCCTCTGTAACACTATAAACCGGGCCTAGGAAAGTTACCACTATCTAAGTGATTAACTAATTGAATTAGGTGTAAGTCAAATTAAAAGAATTGGAAATTAATTGAGGGAAAAACATTAGCTAACATAATTAAAAGACTAAAATGTTATAGCTAACAAGTTAGAGTACCAAAATTTATTGAGTTAAGGACCTATTAAGAAATTGAGATCAAATTAGAAGAAATAAAAATTGAGATAGCTAATCTATAAGTATTAAACCGCATAAAATATTGAGTTTTGGGATTGCATGCTAAAGAAATGATATGTAAGTACTATCACACATGTCAAACCTTTAATTAAACATGTGGATTTTGGGACTCTCGGTTAGGATGATCAATTGCCCAAAATCATCTTCTTCATTTTGTTTGGCCGAACCATAGAATAGAGAGGGGGAGAGCTTGAGAAAAAGCTCAAAAAATTTTGCTTCATCCTTAGTCATTTCTTCTTGTGATCGAGTAAGCTAGGGAATGAGGGTAAGCATCCATTTGTTTTCTTTAATCCATTTGTCAAATGGAAAATCTGGTTATGTTTGTTGGATTGAAAGCATGTTAGTGTTTGTAATATTAAGTTGCTATGATTGCTGGGAATATATTTGCATGACCATTGAATGAGATAGGTGATTCGTGTGGATATTTTCTTGCTTAATTCATGATGTTAGTAAGCTGATTTGAACATAAGATGATTAATATACGATGAAAGGTATTAGTAAGCTTAATTCTGCTCAATTTAATGTAGTGTTTTGCTGGAAAATGTTGATTAAATTGCTATGTATATGTGAATGGTTGCTGGAAATTTGTTAGGAAGTTGCTGGAAATTTAGGTACTAAATTGGTATGATTTGAATGTAACATGGCATGAAACTGTTTTGATCACATTGCTAGATAAGATTTTGTAAACATGCTTGATTAGATAAAATTCTCTGTTTTTATCATATTGGTAGGAGAATAAAACTGACCTAGACTTGTATGAGTATGTATATAAGTTTAATTAACATGTTTGAAATGTCATCTAAGTGATTAAAGAAGCTAGAAACTCAAACTAGTGTAATATGCCCAGAAAACTCTATTATGGGCAGTAAATTTGAAAAATCACCAAAAATTGTATAAACGGAATTTAAGGCTGAAAATTTCATGTACAATGCCTTAATAATTCTAAAATCATTAGGAGAAAACAGAACAAAATTCTGGATTGTAGAATGATTTGTAGAAATGAAAAACTAAAGACAGTGTGAACTGTCCAGTGTTGTAAATTTCCCTGTCTTTAAAAAAAATTGTATTAATTGGAAAAAAATTAAAATGCAAGGCCTATATGGTTAGAAATATAATTAAGTTAGCTTTCCAACGGTGTAAACCAATTGAAATTCCGACGTATGGAATGAAAGTTATGCATATTTTAGTAAGTAATGCATATGCTGCCAGGCAGCAGCCTTGATGTTTTTAAATGAATGAATTATGATTATTGTTGCCCTATTTTTAAGAAATGAATGTACCTTGTTTAACATGTGTTCACTTGTATGAATTGATAGAGCAAGGAGTAAATCTTGTGGAAGAAGAAAGGACTAGCCAAGCTAGTGGCAAACACAAAGGAATTTGGATCCAAGATTAGCTAAGCTTGGAGTATTGTGAGTGTAGTTTAATATAGGGTTGGGACTTAGGTCATAGCCAAAGATGCATGTTTATTTGTTGTTATTTCATGCCATGTTAATATACTTGATTTAAGCTTAGTTGTGATGAAAAAGTGGAAGAATGGTTTAAGCTAAAACTTAGGATCTAATAGTAACATGTATGTTGTTGAATTATCTAGGAAGAAAAGTGAAAACAAATGCTTGAACCTTGATGATTTGATTGTGATCATTTCGAATGAGTGCCTAAATGTACTTTTATGATCTAATTACTTGTTAACATGATATAAATCATGAATTAAAGATCTTGCTCGATGCCTAAGAGATGGCATATGTTAATTGCTTGCTTGAATGACAAGATTAAATTGTAAAGTGTAGAGCTAAGGCTCAATTGGCCTAAGGGCTATGTATATGAATATGATCTTGAAATGTATCACTTGAATTGATCATTGAATAAGCTATTGCTTGACATAAACATGTAATGCATGAATAAGTGATTCATAATTGAACAAAGCCTTGGTTGTTAGTGGTCATAGGTAGAAGGGCATGGCTTAGAGTCTAGAGCTCATTGTGTCAGGGTGGACTACAGTCCAGGGCTAAGGCCCCTAATTGGCGAAAGATGGAGGGTACGTATGTGTGGTCTTTGGCGAAAGTAGGAGGTTGACGAGTACTACGGTACATCTTGCGTACTACGGTACATCTTGTGGCGACAGTTGGTTGGAGACTCGATTACCTGGACAACTAAATACCAAAGGCTTAAATTAAAGAAAGCAAATGAGAAATAATTAAAGAGTAAAGCTTATATGATACTTGAGTGTCTTGATACTTGGACTACTTGATACTTGAATTACATGATACTTGAGTTTCTTGATATATGAACTACTTGATACTTGAATTACATTATACTTGAATTACTTGATACTTGAATTGCTACTTGAATGGTTTATAATCCTTCTTGCATCGATGTGTGCCTAATGTTTTGCTTGAAATGATATGTCACTAAATTTGAAAATGAAAAGTATGAATTTAAACTTGAATTCGAACTACTTCCAACTTTGACCAGGCTCAAACTAATTTGATTGATACATGTCTTAACAATTGGTTAGAATTAGTTACTACCTCACTAAGTACATTCTTGTACTTATCACTCTCATTTCCATTCTTCCCAACCACAGGTTAAAAGATTAGATCGTTGATTGATCCTGAAGCCTGAATTCTTGAGCTGGAAGCAAGACACAAGCATAGCTAAAGTATGGACATACTTGTTTTGTACTCCACTAGTTGGTGGCACTTAGTTGTATATAATGTCTATTGCATGCATTTTGAACACTTGAACTTGTATATATATATATATATGTCTTAAATGGGCCTATCATGTTATGAACTCGGTGGTTAATGTAAATTAAGTAATGAACTATAATTCTATGTAATGGAAATGTATCTTGCTGCGCATATAAGTATTGATATGTATCTAATGAATGTTCAAAGTAATAGACCTAGACTATTATGTTATTCGAATGTCTTGCGAAAGAATATAGTCTCTTGTGTAAACATACCTTGTTGTAGTATTTTTATAAGCTTGAAAGGTAAATGTCGAAAGGTAAGGGTGGCATATGCTTGCTTGGAATCAAGGTACGTGCAATGGATCATGATTTGTAAGTTATGCATGAAATGGTATATGTAATCAAGTTAATGAACAATGAAATGAAAATGGAAACTTGTTTGCTTTGTGGTTTCAAATGATGATGTTGTATGATGATGATAATTGAAATTTTTGGTAACCTATAATGTATGTAAAGGTGATTGCTTACATGATAAGTTTTAAATGTTGGGTAACTTGCTAGTTAAGTAACTCATCTAATAGGGATGAGTTATCCTATTCTTGCTTGTATTGTTCATTAGTAATGCTCCCGAACTGGTTTCCTACCAACCCGAGTAGGGGGTGTTACATTTTATTGGTATCAGAGCTTTTTAGTCGGTTCTAGGACTAAACTGGGCTCTCTTGCATAATATATGATACTTGTGCCACCTAGGAGACTTGTAATGTATAGCTTGTGTTTTTGCTTAACTAAACTGAACTCTTAATTGTTCTCTTTAAACATAGAATGTCTGAAACAAGCCTCGCTCGGGACGATGAAAGTCCCGTAGGCTCCTTGAATGAAAATGATAGTGTGAGGATGGAGCAGAATCCTCCACATCAACAAGCTGAACCTAGAGCGCAAGCTCAAGCCAAAGCTGATGCTCAACAAGAAGCTCGTGCTATAAATCATGTGCAGCAAGAATGTCTCCTAAGCATGAAGTAGATGTTTGATCATCTTGTAACTACCTTGAAATGAGACCATTATATTCCTCCTTCGGTTATTACTCCAACTTGAGCCCCTATTGACAAACTAGCTCAACATAGGGCTTATACCTTCACCGGTATTGATGAAACCAATCCTGAAGTAGCTGAGTATTGGTTAGAGGCCGCTACTCGAATCCTGACAAAACAAATGCCCTATTCTAATGAACACAAACTCGAATGTGCTATAGCTCTATTGGCAGACAAAGCTCTGAGCTGGTGGGAAACCACTACCCTGGCTGCTCATGCTGAAGCTGTAACTTGGAAATTCTTCCTCGAGGAATTCAAGAAGAAATACGTTAGTGAACAATACTTGGCCGAGAATCGGAAGCATTTCTTGTACCTCAAGCAAGGTGGGAGACCTATCGAACAATACATGAGTGACTTCTGCAAATATTACAAATACGGGTCGGAATACATCAAGACTGATGCTGACAAATGTAGGATGTTTATCGATGGATTAAATGATGAATTAAGTCCAATATTCACTGCCCTGGGTATCACTCAGAATCTGGTGAACCGGGCCATTACACCCGAGGCAAAGATGAAAGCCTTTGAGAAACACAAAAGCAGAAATTCCTGGAAAGACAAACGATCAAGGAATAATGACAAGCCTCACTGGCAGTCAAAGAAGTCCAAATATTATGAGGATCACTCTTTGAATTACACTCCTGCTCAGAAAAGCAACTTCATACCGAGACCTCAATCAGTAACCAAGTCTTCAGCCCTGATCATCTCTGTTGATAGTACGGGGAATTCTGGTAAAGCTGCCCAATATCATACTTGCAAGTTTTGTCAGAAATACCATACTGGTCAGTGTAGAACTCAACATAACCTATGTTACTTATGTGGAGCTTCTGATCACTATATCAGGGATTGTCCTTAGAATCCTAACAAAATTCTGAATCGAACTCCTGCAAATGCTAGCTCAACTCATTTTATTCGAAACAAAAGGTCCCAGACAAGCTCATTTTGGAAATCAAGGGAAGGGCAAAGGACAACATTTGAATGCCCCTACTTACCATGAATCTCGGGCTCCTATATGAATCTATCATATCTGAGGAAAAGAAGATCAAGAATCACCCAATGTTATAGCAGGTACCGTTGAGTTAAATTCGTCTCCTGTTTATGCTTTAATATAATCAGGATCCACTCATTCTTTTGTTTGCTCAACCTTGATTGAAAAGTTAAACTTAAAGGATGAAATTGTAAAACAAAGCCTTGTAGTTTCAAACCGAATAAGGGAATTGCGAACATAAGCCTTACATATAGAAATTGTCCCCTATTCATTCGAAATGTACCCTTTCTTGTTGATCTCTATGTATTACCAACTTGTGAATTCAATCTAGTACTGGGACTAGATTGGTTAAGCAAGCTTGAAGCCTGGGTAGATTGTCTAAATAGGAGACTTTACCTCCAGGGTTTAGGAAAGGAATCAATTCTTCTAATTGACAAGAAACCAGCCTCAATATTTGCTACTATGGTCTTACAAGACGAACTTGAATTCGGTTTACCTAGTGTGCCTATTGTATCTGAATATCTTGATGTTTTTCCTGAGGAACTCCCTGGTCTCCCTCCAACTAGAGAAGTAGAGTTCAGGATCGATGTCCAACCTGGAACAACTCCGGTGTCCATCACACCTTATTGAATGACACATGTTGAGTTGAAAGAACTCAAGAAGCAACTCCAAGAGCTACAAGACAAGGGTTTCATTAGGCCTAGCTCGTCTCCCTATGGTGCTCCAGTCCTGTTCGTGAAGAAGAAATGCGGGACTATGAGACTCTGTATTGAATACAGACAATTGAACAAGCTTACTATCAAGAATCGATATCCTCTCCCTAGGATTGAAGATCTTTTTGATCAACTCAAAGATGTCGTGGTATTCTCAAAGATTGATATACGATTGGGATACTACCAAATGAGGGTAAAAGAAGAATATGTACCTAAGATAGCCTTTCGTACTCGATATGGCCATTTTGAATTCCATGTAATGCCATTTGGGTTAATGAATGCTTCGGCTACTTTCATGGATCTCATGAACCGTGTATTCAAGCCCTATCTTGACAAGTTCATAGTAGTCTTCATTGATGACATTCTAGTGTATTCTCGAAATAAGAAAGAACATTCTAAACACCTTTGAATTGTATTGCAAACTTTTCGAGAACGTTGATTGGTTGTAAATTCTCTAAATGCGAATTTTGGCTATCGAAAGTGTCGTTTCTTGGAAATGTTATCTTGGTAGAAGGGATAAAAGTAGATCCAAGGAAAATTCAATTCATCCTGGATTGGAGACCTCTAAGAAATGTTGGTGAGGTCAGAAGCTTTCTCGGTTTAGCCGGGTATTATCAATGTTTTATCAAGGGATTCTCATATATTGCTGTAATTTTGACTAAGCTAACTCGCAAAGATACACCCTTTGTTTGGTTGGAGAACCAACAACAAAGCTCGATCAGCTTAAACAAGCCTTGACTCACGCTTTGGTTCTCATACAACCAGTATCGGGAAAGGAGTACACTATTTATAGTGATGCATCTCATTTGGGACTAGGAAGTGTCCTAATGCAAGATGGAAACGTGGTAGCTTACACTTTAAGGCAACTAAAACCACACGAGTCAAACTACCCTACACACGATCTAGAATTGGCAGCTATCGTGTTTGCACTCAAAGTCTGGAGACATTACTTGTACGGGGAGAAATGCAACTTGTTCACAGACCACAAGAGCGTCAAGTACCTCCTAACTTAGAAAGACTTGAATTTGAGGCAAAGGAGATGGATAGAGTTACTTAAAGACTACGATTTGGTTATCGACTACCATTCAAGGAAAGCAAACGTGGTTGCTGATGCCTTTAGTCATAGACCATACTCGGGTAAACCCTTAAATCTAAATCCTAGAATAATTCATTCAAAATGTTTCTTTCTTGACTTGCAAGTAACCATTCGAATTAGGCCTTTCTTGACTTACAAGTAACTATTCAAAAATCTCCCTTAATGACCTTTTCCATTCGTTTATAGCTTCCTTGGATATCAATGCTCATTTCCGTTTATCCAAAGGATGGAAATTCTTGTCTAAACTTCAAATTCAATCTAGTCTAATCTCGAGAATCAAAGAACTCCAACAAATTGATCTAGATCTTCAGAAGATCATGTCCAAGCTGGACTCTGAGTCTAATTATGACTTCTCCCTCAAGTCGAATGGACTCCTCTATTTCAAAGATAGAGTATGTGTTCCTAAAAATGAAGAACTAAGACACGAGATGTTACAAGAAGCTCACCAAAGCTCTTTCTCTATGCACCTTGGATCGGTTAAGATGTACAAGGACCTAAAACCACTATATAGGTGGTCAGGCATGAAATCGACTATCATAGACTTTGTTTCAAAGTGCTTAACTTTTCAGAGGGTCAAAGCCGAGCATCAAGTCCCCGCTGGATTGCTCCAACCAATCGAATTCCCTCAGTGGAAATGGGATCAGATTACAATGGACTTCGTTACTGGTTTTCCTTCCACTCCAAGAAAGAATGATGATGTATGGGTGATTGTTGATAGATTCACAAAGTCTACTCACTTCATCCTTGTTCAAATGAACATGAGCTTGGAAACCTTAGCCGAGCTATACATCCGTGAAGTGATTCGATTACACGGTGTACCTACAACTATAATCTCTGATCGAGACCCCAGATTTGCTTTCTGATTCTGGAATTCTTTGCAAAAAGCCCTTGGAACCAAAGTGCTTTTGAGCATAGCCTTTCATCCTCAATCAGATGGACAATCTGAAAGAATCATACAAGTACTTGAAGACATGTTACGTGCTTGTGTTATAAATTTTGGAAAGAACTAGGAGAAATCTCTACCCCTAGTAGAGTTTGTTTACAATAATAGCTACCAGATATCTATTCAGATGGCTCCCTTCGAAGCTCTATGCGGAAGGAAATGTAGGACTCCCTTGTGCTAGTCTGAATTGGGAGAAAACTAGGTATTGGGACCTCAATTACTCAGAGAAATTGAGGAACAAGTTCAAACCATACATGATCGATTGAAGTAAGCTTTTGATAGACAAAAAGCCTATGCAAACTTGAAAAGGAGAGATATCCAATACAATGTTGGAGACAAAGTCTTCCTGAAAGTGTCCCTTTGGAAGAAAGTCGATTTGGAAGAAAAGGGAAACTTAGTCCCTGATTCATTGGACCATTTGAAATCGTTGAAAGGATTGGTACATTGGCTTATCGATTGGCACTCCCTAGTGAATTTGATAAGATCCACAATGTCTTCCATGTCTCCATGCTTAGAAAATATCGATCTGACATATCCCATGTCCTTGAGCCTGAAGAAGTTGAGTTGAATACTGACCTATCATATGAAGAAGAGCCAATACGAATACTTGACAAAAAAGTTAGAAGACTCCGAAACAAAACCGTTCCTCTTGTCAAAGTGTTTTGGAGGAATCATAAAATGGATGAGGCAACTTGGGAACCTGAGGCTACGATGAGAGATCAATATCCTCACTTGTTCAACTCAGGTAAATTCGAGGGTGAATTTATTTTAAGGGAGGGAGAATTGTAACACCCTAAACCGGGCCTAGGAAAGTTACCACTATCTAAGTGATTAACTAATTGAATTAGGTGTAAGTCAAATTAAAAGAATTGGAAATTAGTTGAGGGAAAAACATTAGCTAACATAATTAAAAGACTAAAATGTTACAGCTAACAAGTTAAAGTACCAAAATTTAATGAGTTAAGGACCTATTAAGAAATTAGGATCAAATTAGAAGAAATGAAAATTGAGATAGCTAATTTATAAGTATTAAACCACATAAAATGTTGAGTTTTGGGATTGCATGCTAAAGAAATAATATTTAAGTTCTATCACACATGTCAAACCTTTAATTAAACATGTGGATTTTGGGAGTCTCGGTTAGGATGATCAATTGCCCAAAATCATCTTCTTCATTTTGTTTGGCTGAACCATAGAATAGAGAGAGGGAGAGCTTGAGAAAAAGCTCAACAAATTTTGCTTCATCCTTAGTCATTTCTTCTTGTGATCTAGTAAGCTAGGGAAGGAGGTTAAGCATCCAATTTTTTTCTTTAATCCATTTATCAAATGGAAAATCTGGTTATGTTTGTTGGATTGAAAGCATGTTAGTGATTGTAATATTAAGATGCTATGATTGCTGGGAATATGTTTGCATGACCATCGAATGAGATTGGTGATTGTGTGGATATTTTCTTGCTTAATTCATGATGTTAGTAAGCTGATTTGAACATAAGATGATTAATATACGATGAAAGGTATTAGTAAGCTTAATTCTGCTCAATTTAATGAAGTGTTTTACTGGAAATTATTGATTAATTTCTATGTATAGGTGAATGGTTGCTGGAAATTTGTTAAGAAGTTGCTGGAAATTTAGGTACTAAATTGGTATGATTTGAATGTAACATGGCATGAAACTGTTTTGATCACATTGCTAGATAAGATTGTGTAAACATGCTTCATTAGATAAAATGCTCTGTTTTGATCACATTGGTAGGAGAATAAAACTGACCTAGACTTGTATGAGTATGTATCTAAGTTGAATTAACATGTTTGAAATGTCATCTAAGTGATTAAAGAAGCTAGAAACTCAAACTAGTGTAATCTGCCCAGAAAACTCTATTCTAGGCAGTAATTTTGAAAAATCACCAAAACTTGTATAAAGGGAATTTAAGGCTGACAATTTTATGGAAAATGCCTTAATATGTCTAAAATCATTAGGAGAAAACATAACTAAATTATGGATTGTATAATGAATTGTAGAAATGAAACACTAAGGGCAATGTCTAGTGTTGTAAATCGCCCTGTCTTTAAACAAAAACTATATTAATTGACAAAGAATTAAAATCCAAGGCCTATATGGTTAGAAAGATAATTAAGTTAGGTTTCCAATGGTGTAAACCAATTGAAATTTCGACGTACGAAATGAAAGTTATGCATATTTTAGTAAGTAATGCACATGATGCCAGGCAGCAGCCTTGATGTTTTGAAATGAATGAATTATGAGTATTGTTGCCCTATTTTGAAGAACTGAATGTACCTTGTTTAACATGTGTTCACTTGTATGAATTGATAGAGCAAGGAGTAAACCTTGTGGAAGAAGAAAGAAGTGGCCAAGCTAGTGGCAAACAAAAAGGAATTTGGATCCAATATTAGCTAAGCTTGGAGTATTGAGAGTGTAGTTTAATATAGGGTTGGGACTTAGGTCATAACCAAAGATGCATGTTTATTTCTTGTTATTTCATGACATGTTAATATACTTGTTTAAGCTTAGTTGTGATGAAAAAGTGGAAGAATGGTTTAAGCTAAAACTTGGGATCTAAGAGTAACATGTATGTTGTTGAATTATCTAGGAAGAAAAGTGAAAACAAATGCTTGAACCTTGATGCCTTGATTGTGATCATTTCGAATGAGTGCCTAAATGTACTTTTATGATCTAATTACTTGTTAACATGATATAAATTATGAATTAAAGATCTTGCTCATGCCTAAGAGATGGCATATGTTAATTGCTTGCTTGAATGACAAGATTAAATTGTAAAGTGTAGAGCTAAGGCTTAATTGGCCTAAAGGCTGTGTATATGAACACGATCTTGCAAAGTATCACTTGAATTGATCCTTGAATAAGCTATTTCTTGACATAAACATGTAATACTTGAATAAGTGATTCATAATTGAACAAAGCCTTGGTTGTTAGTGGTCAAAGGTAGAAGGGCATGGCTTAGAGTCTACAGCTCATTGTGTCAAGGTGGACTACGATCCAGGGGTAAGGCCCCTAATTGGCCACAGACAGAGGGTATGTATGTGTGGTCTTTGGTGACAGTAGGAGGTTGACCAGTACTATGGTACATCTTGTGTACTACGATACATCTTGTGGCGACAGTTGGTTGGAGACTCGATTACCTGGACAACTAAATAACAAAGGCTTAAACTAAAGAAAGCAAATGAGAAATAATTAAAGAGTAAAGCTTACATGGTAGTTGAGTGTCTTGATACTTGGACTACTTGATACTTGAATTACATGATACTTGAGTTTCTTGATATATGAACTACTTGATACTTGAATTACTTGACACTTGAATGCCTTGATGCTTGAATTACTTGATACTTGAATTGCCACTTGAATGGTTTATAATTCTTCTTGCATCGATGTGTGCCTAATGTTTTGCTTGAAATGATATGTCACTAATTTGAAAATGATAAGTATGCATTTAAAGCTTGAATTCGAACTGCTTCCAACTTTTTCTAGGCTCAAACTTAGTTAATTGATATATGTCTTAACAATTGGTTAGAACTAGTTACTACCTCACTAAGTATATTCTTGTACTTATCACTCTCGTTTCCATTCTTCCGAACCACAGGTTAAAGGATTCGATCGTTGCTTGATCCTGAATCCTGAATACTTGAGCTGGAAGCAAGACACAAGCATAGCTAAAGTATGGACATACTTGTTTTGTACTCCACTAGTTGGTGGCACTTAGTTGTATATAATCTAGTGCATGCATTTTGAACACTTGAACTTGTATATGTATATATGTCTTAAATGGGCCTATCATGTTATGAACTTGGTGGTTAATGTAAATTAAGTAATGAAGTATGATTCTATATAATGGAAATGTATCTTGTTGCTCATATAAGTATTGATATGTGTCTAATGAATGTTCAAAGTAATTGACCTAGACTATTATGTTATTCGACTGTCTTGTCAAAGAATATAGTCTATTGTGTAAAATACCTTGTTGTAGTATTTTTATAAGCTTGAATGGTAAACGCCAAAAGGTAAGGGTGGCATATGCTTGCCTGGAATCAAGGTACATGCAACGGATCATGATTTGTAAGTTATGCATGAAATGGTATGTGTAATCAAGTTAATGAGCAATGAAATGGAAATGGAAACTTGTTTGCTTTGTGGTTTCAAATGATGATATTGTATGATGATGATAATTGAAATTTTTGGTAACCTATAATGTATGTAAAGATGATTGCTTACATATAAGTTTTAAATGTTTGGCAACTTTCTAGTTAAGTAACTCATCTAATAGGGATGAGTTAGCCTATTCTTGCCTTGTTCTTGCTTTTATTGTTCATTAGTAATGCTCCCGAACCGGTTTCCTGCCAACCTGGGTAGGGGTGTTACACCGTCCTTATCTCTTTCCTCTTCAAACTCCCTTCCCAAACACAAAGAAAAGATGGAAACTTGTTGTGGTGGAGTGTGAATCTCGGATTGGTCATCGATGAAAAGTTTATCAGCATCTAAGGATCTCTATTTCGAGCTAAGCATCATTGGATTTGGTGGAGGTTGAGTTTGGAAGCTTAGACCAAGAAGAGAGGTGGTAAGAGCTTGGTGGGAGCTTCATTTTGAGTTTTGTTTGTTGAGGTCCGTACATCTCTGTGTCCTACATTTCATGAGCCTCATGAGATGATTGCTTTGTGTGGTTTATAGTTTGGGTTGCATAGTTGTGGTTTTAGGAGCTTAAATCCCCTTTAATGGCAAATCATGTATTATACATTGTTAATGGATAAAATTGGTATAAAACCACTTATTATACTCTAAATAACTTTTAGAAATGATTTAGGACTTAACCAGAGAGGCTAAGGGTGGGATTGGTGAAATCCCTAGCTCCAAGTTTTGAAATCTGGGCTCGCGTACCGATATGGGGTGGTAGCGTATCGCTACTCCTTTATATTAAGGGAGCCAGAGTGTGAGGGGAATACCGGTATGCATTCCCGTGTATCAGTACCCCTTGCTTGTTTAGAATTCCAGTAACGTTTTGGTGTACCGGTAAACTAGGGGTGTATCGTTACGTACTATTGCATTTCCTGGGAGAGGCTTAGCGTACCGGTATGCATATGTGGAAGTACCGGTACGGGGGTATATCGGTACAGGGCGATCCTAGTACCAATAATGCATATAGGTACGGCATGGGGCATATCGGTACGACTTGAGGTCTAATTCTTTCGAACCTAATTGGAGTATCGATACTCATAGGGAAGTATCGATACCTAGAGGGAAGTACCGATACTCACCTTGGAGTATCGATACTCACTGGGCAATTTGCCCAAGAAAGTTGAGTCCATGTTCGGGGGTTCTATAATTCGAGGTAAAGGGCCTTAGGGGTCTGTTAGGGTGTAAAATAAATACTAAAGTTGAGAAATGTAGAGTTAAACCCCGTGTATGAAATAAATGACTAATGGCTTAGCAAGTATTGAGTGGATCGCTTGTTTAATCACCCATAGAGATCCGTGGTGGATCGGTTAATGCTACGTGGAAGATCGGGGTCCTTGCTATGTGCTGAAGGGATGCCCACATAGGCTGGTTGCCTCTAATAATAAGATGATCTAACGAGAAAGGCGTAAATGAATCCTAAAGACATATACTAATTAGTGTAACAAATGAGTCATGCCTTGGGGCATTGGTAATGGTTGGTTGGATGCCTTTTATCTCTTAGTGAGATATATTGATTCTCGAGGGAGCATGTGTTAACATATGTGTCTTGGTTAGGAATTCGGATGTCCTAGAGTCAGTGCAGGCGCACTTAAATTAGGGGATGGGTACTTCGGGCTATTTGATCGAGTACATCTGACGTATCCACGGGCTATGTGATCTGGATGTGGTCCGAAACCTATCCTTGGGCTATATGATCAGGATATGGAAATACAACTTGGGGGCTGTGTGAGCTCGAGTAACTCGAAGGGCTATGTGATCTCAAGTAACCTAATTGGCTATGTGACCTCAGGAAAAGGCTGCTTGTGGCTATTGTTATCCAAGTATTTCTAAGACATGTCTGTGGCTATAGTGATCCGGATATGATCCTAACCCGGTGGCTATGTGAGCATAGGAAAAATAGTAGGGCTTCGTTGGCCATTAGGGAATGTATGTTATTTATGTTGTTGTATGGATAATAGATGTTGGCTATTTTGCCCTTGGACTATGTGATCAGGGTGGGGCTGTTACTCGATGAGCTGTGTGAGCTCCAGTAACTCGATGGGCTGTGTGATCTCAAGTATGGGCTATTTTACCCTTGGGCTATATGATCAAGGTGGGGCTATTACTCAATGAGCTGTGTGAGCTCCAGTAACTCGATGGGTTGTGTGATCTCGAGTATAGGCTATTTTACCTTTGGGCTATATGATCAGGGTATGGGACGTAACTCGATGGTCGATGGGACCTCGAATATGGTAAGCCTGGGATGGCTTGGTAGACTTCTTACATAATAGTGGTATCTTAAGACAATTGTAAGTTCTAGCTAGGATAGACTAGAAAATGATCCTTGGATGTTGAGAAGCCTTTATGTGCAATCTTGATTATATTATCATGCATGCTTGTTTTATGATATTCATGAATTGCGGTAGAGTAGAAATGTACCACTGAGTTTTGTTAGCTCAGCGTGCGAAATTGTGGTTTTTTTCGTGCGTAGGTTGACAGGTTGCTTTTGGAGGAGCACATCGAGGAGGATTTCCCAGCACCGAACAAGTTTCAGAGTACAGTACTTGATGTTTAGTTTGGACTGATTGTATTCATAGGACCTTACCACAGTCAAGTCTGTATTTTTATTTTGATTTACTGTTATTTGGTCAAACAGTATATTTTATTTGAAACTTATATTTTGTAAACCCTTTTAATCTTATTATCTGTGTGGATTTTATGGAAATGGATCGTTTTGAGAATTGCCAACTTATGGTTTTAAATGGGAAATTTTGATGGGTCGATTTTGTGTGACCCGAATGTGATGCTTTGGATCCGGGACGGGATTAGGGTGTTATATTTAACCCCTTGACCATTGTGATACTCAATCCTCCAACGGGAGAATATGACACAATTAACCCCTCAACCGTTGCGGTTCCCATGGTGGAGAAAATGGCACAATTAACCCCTCGACACACATGAGGCGACTTATTATAGTGCACTTTAAACCCTATGGCATGCCAAATATATCTGATAAAATTTAACCATTATCACTTAGACAATATATTCCATTTCAAACAATGATACCTCCATGTTTTTCATATGCATCATTCAAACCAATTTCAATGCAACAAAACATGCATTTACATAACCTCAAAATCTATTTCACAAACCATTTTCCATACTCTAATGTCATCAGTATAAAATCATTTGCATCATATTCCATTTCTAAATCATGCTTAAAACAATAGGTATAAAACAAATAAACATAGGCATGAGAAAATCAACTTTGCCAAACCAAAAACGAGAGCTAATTCATCTAATACTTACTTCGAAGCTTAGACAGGCATTTCAAGCTTAATCTAAACTTCCAAAATCACTTTTAAGCCTTTTAAAGCTGTAAACCATGTATCCACTCACCGACAACACAACGCCCTCTTGTCGTTGCAAAAATCAAGCTTTTGAAGCCTCTGCAACCTCTTCAAAAGCCAAAGAATCTGCCTCCCCTATTTTTCCCGAACAAAAATAGAGGATTAATTTACTTTCATGCATCTAAAATTTCCAGCAGCCATTAATCTCAACTTTGTCTCACTAAAAACCATCAAACGCTTCCTTTAAACAACCAAAATCAACACCAGACTCAACCTAAGCAAAGCCCAGCCATAAACTATTGATTTTAACACCTTAACATCATCAATTAACATCCAAAAACATCTTTATAACAACCTTATATCTCCAGCAACCCTTCAACACCAAAATCACTTCAAAATCTAACTATTTACAACCTAGAAAATTAGGAATCCACCTAGTTTTGGGATTCCTTTTATTAATTTCTTATTTTAACATCAAATCATGTCTTATAAATGATCTAAATCAATTAGAATCAACACAACACCAAATCCATATCAAGATTCATCAATTTTCTCATCAAAACTCAATTTAAACACTATAATCATGATTTAATCATAAACACATAATAAAAATAAGTTGTAGAGGACCAAGAACTGGGGAATTTCAATAAAGAACCTTTAATTAGAGGAGAGAAATGAAAATCACCTCTAATTGTTGATTTCTCCCTTAATTGGCAAGTTTTGGATGAAATCTTCAAGAAACCAATTAGGATTTGATGTAGAAATCAAAGAAATCAATTAGGAAATAAAAAAGGATTCAAAAATAAATGATTCCTTTTAATCAAATCTCTTTTATTTTTAATTAATAACCTTTTAAAAACCATTTAAAAATATCCTAAATTAAGGGAAAAATCTGATGAAAAACTTTGGTAAATTATATCCTTAAAGATTCTAGGTTTTGACCCTTTTACAATTTCGTCACCAAACTAGTTTTGAAAACTTCACATTTTAGTCACAGACCAAAATGTCTAAAAATACAGTTTAATTCCTTCAAATTGAGTTTACCAAAACCCTTAAAATATAATTAAATATTTCTAGCATTTTCCATATTTTATTTTAGCCAAAAACTATTTATTAAGAATTAATTCCCGAAACTAACTCAAGTCGCCTAATATGGTTCTCCTGAACCATCTAATCAATCTAGCTAACACATAGGCCCAAATTCGAGGCGTTACATGACATTAATCTCCCAGATCTATCAACTCTAGGAACTCCTTTTTTTGAAGTTCCAGAAGGCCGAGGAACAAAACCTGGCGCTCTAGCACTATATTGGGGCCAGAGACCGTGCCCTGAGGATGACTCTTGCGGGCATGTCTACCATTCCTTTTCCACCGTATCTAGAGTTCCCCACTGATCTCCATGCACTAGAAGAAATGCCAGCCAGCCCTCAGCCTACTCATACTCTAGCCCAGTAATATGATGCCACTACACCAATATCACATGCCCACGACGATTCTGCCAGAACTGAGACACAGCATGGCGATGCCGAGTTTGATGTTGACGTGCCTGCCAAGAATGATTTTCCACCAATAGCTCTAGCTTCTTCAGTCACCCCTATTGCTCCTGCCATATCTAAGCTAACACGGGTAATTAAAGAAGTCCTGCAAGAAATGAAGGCTTCTACTACTGCCCCAAAGCCACAGCTGAAAAGGAAGAAATTGGTGGCACCAAATCAAGGATCTTTTATTAAAAGGAAGACCCACGTCTCTCACCCAGAACATTTTGAAGGGGAGTCCTCATCCCCTTAACTCCTTAGTTTCATTTTTTTTTTCATTTTTTAGCATTCATTGCATTTGTATATATGTGATACCTTTGGTTTGGGGATATGTGTTGCCTCACGATTATTTTCATGCATTCATTTTATGTTTATGTTTGCATTATATTATTGCCAAGTAGATTAGGTAGAACCATGCATACCAGACCGTTAAAAATTTTGCCAAAGCTTGATTTTGAACTGATAATTTTGCCAAACACATTAATAGCTTAGTTAGATTTTGTCCTAGTATGCCCCTCTTTGATGATGAATTTAGAATCACTAGTCTAGCATGAGTCAGTGGACTTAGTAATGACAAGTTGTTTGGTAATTGATCTCTAACTTAGGGAAATTTACTCTCACTCAAACACGTAGTATGCATCTAGTTCCCAAGACGCTTAGGATTTTTGAAACTGAATTCAGAAAACAAAAAGAAAAATGCTAGGGTAAAAATAAAGAATAAGGCAATAATGTTTTGCCAAAGGCAAGAACAAAATTAAAACACTCATCTGCCTTAGATACAATAAGTAACTTGGGGCTTCATGGTTTGCTCCCTCTTAGTTCTCAGGCCAACAAAAACTTTAGAGTATGAGTGTAATGGGTTAACTTAGTGATGTAGTCTGGACTAACCTGGGGGTTTGTGGTATGCTCCCTCTTACTTCTCATGCCAAACAGCATTATGAAGCAAACCTAAAAGTATTTCCAAATAAAGAAAAAAGAAAGAAAAAAACCTTGCTGAATAAAAAAATTTGAGTTTGGTTAGTAAAATTGACTAAGGGAGTTGAAGATACTTGATGCAAACCACATGCAC
Source organism: Hibiscus mutabilis (assembly GCA_019671005.1). Lineage (NCBI taxonomy): Eukaryota > Viridiplantae > Streptophyta > Magnoliopsida > Malvales > Malvaceae > Hibiscus > Hibiscus mutabilis. The sequence goes on from CM033719.1 coordinate 50,808,635, forward strand.
TTCATGCACGCTTCATAACCTTAGGTTAGAGTTATATTGTTGTGCTTGAATTTGCTTATCTGTTGGCATTTCTACTCTGAGATATCTGAGAACAGAACTAGGGCCAAATTTTTCTTGCTAGCTTGTGTTGCTAATTTGAAAAATTTTATCGTGACACTTTATGTTACTTTTTTTTACTTTTTAGTTTGTAGTTTTGCATTACTTGAGGACAAGCAATGAGATAGGTTTGGGGGAGTGTTAACTCCTTAAAAGTTGTATTTTTCAAGCTTATTTTGCCCTACTATTGCTTGAATTTAGGTACATATTAGTGCATTTTGCCAGAAGTTTCATGCATTCGCATCTAGGAGTTAAGGAATGCACAGTTTTTATTGCCAGAGTGAAGGGGGTATTTTTTTACCGTGGTGTGCAGGTTTTGTCAGGCCTGGAGTGCAGTTGGCGAAACATGGGAAAAAGAAATACTGAGCGCAGTTGGCAAAATGCAAGGAAGAATGCCAAGCTCGGTTGGCAAAACAAGGAATTTTGCTGCCTGGTCAAACAATTGTGGGTCAGAGCCAAGTCATCCCTAATTCAAAGAGAAGATAATGCACCTACAATGGTGGTAACAAACTTTCAAAACCCTAACTCTAATTAGGGCTTCCACGAGCACCTATATAAAGAATTCCAATGATTGAGAAAAGAAAGGTTGCACCGTAAGGAAGAGAGAGGGTAGAGGCAAACGAAGGCTCAAACTAGGCAGTTGCTGAGAGCTCTAGATCCATTGAAGGGCTGCATCGATGGATCTCCTTCTTTAGCCAATTTCTCTTAAATCTATTTTTGGTTTTAATGATGGTGCTTAAAAATGATGATGTGTTGTTAGTTTCCCGAGCCATCATACTAATCATGTATCAACATAATATAAATCGAATATAAATTTCTTACCGATATACTTGCCATAATTTTAAGAGTGTATAAACTCTTTAACCTGTTTATCAAATATTTACCGATTTCATAGCCCGATTTTATAGCCCAAATATAGATCTATGAGGACCCTGGATACACGAGTCAAATATGCACCGAAGTGCTAATTCCCGCACATTTATAAGGTTGTTCTAACATACACTAAGTGACCTTTAGGTACATTATAGTGCTATCTTGAATTCCTGATTATGCAGCGTGCTGCTGGACTCTATGGCATGCCAACTATATCCTGTACCTCAATTGACTTATCTGGGCATAATTTCCGTATTTATTCCATCCATGGCAATGTATATCAATATAATTAAACATTAGGCAGTTCATACCCGGAATAACATTCATAGCATACCATCATCAATAACTAGTGATCAATGCATTTGTTTTCAACCTTTGACATATTTAAAATATGTCAAATATATGATCAATGACATAAATATCATGCCAATATATAAACCAGGTAGACTCATCGCAAGTCCTACCAGTGATGTATAAAACATCCATGTATCATGTTATGTATGCATTGCACTCACAGTCGATTCCATTTATTAGCATGCCTCACTAAATTCTACTCAATCATTTTCGTTATAGAACCTCGAACCTTCTTTGATTCAGACTTGACTTTGTTAATCACATGAATAAGATAAAATATTTGTTAGATTCAAATCTAACAATACCTTAAACACACTGTGTAATACACCTTTTCCTGTATTCATAGCTGAATACGAGTCAGAGATATCACAAAACATTTGTAAAACCCTCTACATTTGTAACTCGGTAAAAATTTTGATTCTTCGAAAAATATTACAATATATTTAGTTTCTATTTACAAATGTAGTTAATCGCGTATAGTTTAAATATAATATTTTAATCTTCAAATCGAGTTTAATTTCAGGCAGCAACTTACTAATTTAATTTAACTTTATATAATTAATAAAACTGCCTAATTTAAAATTCATCCAGATATCACATAAAATACAAATTCTATCAGAGCAATCATATCATTTTAATATACAAGCCAACAAACAGTGTCAAAAGATATCTTACTGATACTGATGTAACTGTTATTGATTGATGATGTCCGTTTATGCTCCTTACTCCAAACATTTCTTCTTTCCTACGTGTAAAACAGTTACACGCTAAGTATTTACTTAGTGAGGCAATAATTCAAATTAAAGTGCAATTGTCATAATATCAATATTAATGATTAACAATGCATATGATCACCTTACCATTATATGCTCGTTAACATAAATAAATATGTATATCAAAGTGATAAGATTAGATCTTACCAATACCGTTGTCATTCCATCCGTAAGCTTTCAATGCTTACTAATACCTTTTTCCCATTTCTATCTGCAAGCTTTCAAGCTTATCTTCCTGTTTCTTTTTTATTTCTTTTAATTTATTTAGCCCAAGGTATCAAATTAAGAGATTCTATGTACACGAGTCATCCCCCCATACCAAACCTTTCTTGAGTACGTATATTATTTGCACTCTACCGGGAGTGCTTAGTACCGAAGTGCTTTTGTATATTTACCAGAGTATACAATATATCCCTCATTGAGTTTTTATGAAATTACACCGAAGTATTTAGCACCCGTAGGAAGTCTGTATATTCAAACCATGCATGAGTGTACTCCTCAATGAGTGTTTATAATATTTGCAAGTGCTTAGAATATTTATACAGCTATTTATGACCCTATGGATATCCAACTATACCATCGAACATCTATATCATACATTGGGCTTTATTTCATCATTTAAATCATCAATGGCAATATATATCAATATATATCAACATTTAACAGTTCATAGCCAAAATAACATTCATATTATACTATCATCAATAACTAGTGATCAATGCATTTATTTTCAACCTTTGACATATTTAAAATATGTCAAATATATGATCAATGACACAAATATCATGACAATATATAAACCTGGTAGACTCATCGCAAGTCCTACCGATGATGTATGAAACATCCATGTATAATGTTATGTATGCATTGCACTCACCTGGGCCATTTATTGGTATGCCTCACTAAGTCCTCTTTGATCATTTCCTTCATTGTACCTCGAACCTCCCTTAATTCGAACTTAACTTCATAATTCAAATAAGTAAAATATTTGTTAGATCTCAATCTAACAATATCTTAGACATATTGTCTAAAATAATCATTCGAATACAAAATCTCCAAACGTTTTCCTTTCTTCCTTGTATTGTTCAAAAATTCATTATGGTCCTTAGTAACCACTTTGAACTTCCATTAACCCCTTTCAAGCTTACTAATCAACCTTAGATACAAAGTGTATCAATTCTCATTTTCTGGCAATTTGCAGTACCTTCGAGAAAATATTTCTATAAAATAATATATAACTCGGAATTCGAATCCGTTTGTTCTGAAAGAAACTAGATTCGATAATCTTTTCAACCATATAAATTAATAGCCCAAATTCAACTTGTATGATTTATGGCGAATTTTCAAATCTGGTTACAGTGCTGAAATTCGAAACAGACTGATGTTCTGTTTTCTAACCTTTCGTCACTTAAAAATTCATATATTTTGACTCGGAACTCGAAATCAAATTCCGTTTGTTGGAAATGAAACTAGAGGAACAAATCTTTATATCAGTATAAAATTCACCATCTAACCATTTTTGTAGAATTTATGGTGAATTTTCAAAGTTACTGCCATAAACCAGTTTTTCTACACAACTTCCATAAACAACTTCAACTTTTATACTAACTTCTCCTTACTTTTATACTTTTCAATTTAGTCCAATAACTAGCTTTAAACCACCAATTCATCACATTCTTCAGAAATTAATTATTCACAACAATTATCCTTAATTTTCCTTCTTTACCGAAATAGTCACTAAAATGCAAAGATAAGGATTCAAGCTTCTTAACTTTGCAATTTGGTCGTCAATTCAACATTACTACCTTAATTCCATTATGACAACTAAAAATCAGATTTAACACCCATACGAAACTTCAATTCCGATTTAGTCACTTAACTTTGACAAATTGTCAAAATGGTCACTAATTCAATTCGACATCAATTTGGCATTCTAACTTCATTTTCTTATCTCTAACATCATTAATAACACAAATACACTCCAAATTCTAAAAAATTAGATTTGGTCCTTCAACTTTTCAAGTTGCCGAAATGGTCCCTACACAATTTAACTTAGGGTTTTGCTTCCAAACAATAATTCAAGCTTACTAGATCATTATTTCAACATCACAAACCCTAAATTAAACTTGAATCCATAAACCCTAATCATATTCATAAAAATCAAAACATGTAAAACTTAAATCCCAACTCAATATCATGATTTTAACACCGTACTAGCTTGATTTCAACTTAAATTCAATCATGGAATCATAAAATCTCAAAAGCCCCAATTTGATCCATAAACCCTAATTTCTTTCTCATGTAAATTCTCGTCAATCAAGCATGGATTCCATGAATTATTCATATCAAAAGATAGAGCTTGAAGAGTAGAACAACTTTGTAGTTGAAGAGATTACCTGAAAACCGAGTTTCGGAGCTTGAATCGAGCTTGGAAAATTTTTTCTCTTTCTTTCCCTAGCCCCCACGTTTGTTGCTGGAAAAGATGAACAAAATCTTCATCTTTTCACCATTATTTTACACATATATCTATTAAATGAATATTAAATTCGTTCAATAGTGAAATAACAATTTTGCCCTTTTTATCCAATGGTTGAGATTGATTTCATCATCAATCAAGGGCCAAGATTTAATCTTCCATTTTCTATTTCAAAAATTGCCCTTATAAATTTTTAAATATTTCAAAATTGCCATTAGGGCCAAATGACCAATTTGCCCTCCAACTTATCTTTATTTACTAGTTTGTTTCCAAATTGCCATTCCATTAAAATCTAACTAAATCTAGTTAGAATTCAACCAACCATAATAAAATATTCATAAAATAACATTTTATGACTTTTCCATAGCTTTTGGATCACTCTCCAAAATTTCTATTCGATCCAATATACCGATAAATAATCCTTTACTCAGAAATAAACTGTAGGATTCATCTTGAATCGAACTAAAAATATTTACAACACTTGGAAATGACTTTTATAACCTTTCTCTATCCTATGGGAAAATTTCAAATTTTTCCAGTTCGGTCCGGGTATCTGAATTCCAATTAAACTTTAACTACGATTTCACAATAATCGAAGTATCAGATCGAACCAATAATTCTGCATTCGATTCACAGCCTTAGGTGATATGTTTATTTATGAAATAAAAACCCTTAACTTTTGGGAAATTACAACTTTAGTCCCCAAACTTTTCCAAAGTTTATACTTTAGCCATAAAATTTTCAAAACTTACATTTTGGTCACTATCTTTTTAAGCTTCAATTCCCATTCCAATTTTCCTTGGAATTCAACCAAACTTTAATAATACCTTATTCAATTCACTATCTATCACATGAGACCTTTAAACCTTAGAAATTTCCTTTCCAAAACCCATAATTAAAGAAATCCTAACTTTCGCATTTTTGTCATTTTAGTCACTAAGTTAGCTTTTAAGCTATTATCTTAGTGATAAATGACCCTTAATCAACTTAGTAAATTTTGGGGTATTACAATTCTCTCCCCCTTAAGAAAATTCGTCCTCGAATTTTCAACACACACCTGATTCAAAAGGTGAGGAAACTATTTTCTTATATTTTCTTCTTATTTCTCTCAAATGTTTTCTTTAACCTTGTGATTTTTGTCAACAAACTTTGACAACCGAAATTGTTTTGTTTTCTTAGTTCTTTGACTCCATGTGCTAGGATCTTTACCAGTTCTTTTTCATAGCTTAAATTCGGCTGAATCTCTATATTCTCTAGAGTAACAACAAGTGAGAGGTCTAATCAATATTTCAAGAGCATCGATACATTATGAATCTTGTTCATTTCCAAAGATAAAGCTAACTATTAAGCTTAATTATCAGACTAACTCATTTCACAATTTATTACAGCCAGTAAATTTTGAACTAAACTTTCTTTTTGTCTAAACCATAACACCTTCTTCCAAGGTGAAGCTTTTAAGGAATACTTTATCCTTAACTTCATATTAAATATCTTTTCTTTCAGGATCAACATATAGTTTCCATCATCAAGATAGAAATTCTTCCTTGATAATACAAATATCTATCAAACCTAACTTCCAAGTTTTCAGTTTCACTCTTTTCCACTTGTTTGCACCTTGACAACATTTCTCATCCTTTCTTTAAAGATATCTTATTTAATTCAATATGGTAAATTTTTATTCTTAACTTGACAATCAAAACATAATCTTCTTTTAATGCCAATCTTGCATTCATAGCTCTTAAGGAAACAATTGTCTTTCGACTGAGAGCGTCAACTACCACATTAGCTTTTTCTGAATGATAGTCAATGACCATATCATAATTTTTAAAAAGCTCAATCCAACTTCTTTACGACAAGTTTAACTCTTCTTTAGTAAGCATATACTTTAAACTTTTATAACCTATATAAATATAGCATCGTTCACTATATAAATAATGATGCTATATCTTTTAAAGCAAATACAACTATTGCTAGCTCCAAATTCTAACTAAGATAATTCCTCTCATATATCTTAAGTTGTCTCAAGCATAAACCATTACTTTTCCTTCATGCCTAAGTACGCATCCCAAATTGTTATGAGTAACATCGATATACACCACATAATCTTTATCCGATTCTGGTTGTACTGGTACCATAGCTTCTATTAAGATCTCTTTTAATGTCTCAAAGATTTCCTAGCATTGATATGTTCAACTGAATGGCATTTCTTTCCTCAATAGCTTGGTCAATGAGGAGACAATCATCAAGAAATTCTGAACCTCTAAAACATTCTTCAGAGATTTCCATTCAACTATAATTTGTACTTTTTTGGGGTCTACTCTTATTCCCACTGCCAAATCCACATAACTAATAAAACATCTTTTGACAACCAAATTTACACCTTAACAAATTAGCATATAGCTTCTTTTCTCAAAAGGTCTGAAGAACAATGCAAAAATGGGCATCTTGTTCTTCATTTTTCCTTCGAATAGACCAAAATATACTCAATGAACTTTACCAAAAATTGGTCCAAGCAAAATTAGAATACTTGGTTCATCAGGCTTATAAATGCCGAAGGCATCATCACGAACTCATAGTATTCATACCTAGTCCGAAAAGTTGTCTTTAGAATTTCTTCTTCCTTGATCTTTAACTGATATTATTCCGATCGAAGGTCTATTTTGGAAACATATATATTGTTTATTTTTTTACTGATCAAAAGATCATCAGTCTCCGGAAGAAGATATTTATTCTTTACCGTCACCTTATTTAACTAACGGAAATCTATACTTAATCACATAGATTAATCTTTCGTTTTCATAAATATATTGGTGCACCCCCAAGGTGGCACACTTGGCTTTATAAAACGTCAACCTAACATTCCTTGCAATTGTACCTTTAAATCCTGAAGTTTGGTCGAAGCCAATACGAGGCCATTAAATTAGGCGCAATGTCTGGTAACATCTTTATTTTGAATTTCACCTCTCAATCTAGAGGTAATTCTGAGTAACCCATCTGGAAATACATTCGAATATTTTTTGACAATCGAGTTAATTTCCAATTTAACTTCAACAGCCTGAGTATCTACTACATTTGCTAAGAAAACTTAATAACCTTATAACAACAATTTCCTTAATAAAACAACTAAAATTACATTGGAGAAGGGATTTACCCTTTTATCAACTACTACTATTTTTGTACCTTCCATATTTTTCAATACTAATTGTTTTATGCGACAATTCATCATGACTCGATAGGAAGGTAACCAATTCATGCCAACAATCATCTTAGACTCCTTAAAAGATAATTCCATTAAATTTATCGGGAACTCTATTTCTTATGTTTTTATCGAGCAATTCCACATGTTCAGCTCGCCCTTTCATTACAACCCAACAAATTCGTGAATGCTATATTACTTGAAATTGGTTCTAAAAATATATCTCGTTCACCACTCAACTTCGTACTTATATAGGAATGTGTAAAGCTAGGACCCATCAACATCAATACAGGTTTATCCAAAATGATAAGATGTACCTTTTATGATTTTCGAATCATCTCAATCTTTATCAGTCCTGATGTTATAAATTCAGAGTGATATGTGCAATCCTGGCTATAAAGCAAATCCATATGGTTTTCTAATCTAGCTTAAATATCAGAGCAACAAAATAGCTCCATCCAATTTCTCGGTATCCAAATAGTGGAATCCATCTAGTTTAATCATTAGATTATTCAGTTATAAATCAACAATCACTAAACCTTAATCTATTTTTCCTTGCAATTCAGGTGTTTTTCGAACTTTTTAGTTCCTTAATCCTGCACAGGCACTCCTTGTTGTACCAGTGCCCCTTTCTTGTTCCAATTTATGCGGAAGGTTATCATTAACCTTATTGTTACTACACTTGATTCCTTCCAAAGCTTCCAATTTACCAGTTCATCACGCTTTCTTGGCTCAAATATTTCTTATAATTCCTCTCAATTTACATTAGTAAGGAGCGACATCAATCGGATCATAAAAATGCCAGATCAGTAACATTGATATCCTAGTGGCATGTATACTCTTTTTAACATAAAACCATTTCCATTTAGGCCGAGAATCGCCTAAACTTGCAGCTCTGATACCAATAAATGTAATACCCCTTTCCCGTATTCATAGCTGAATACAAGTCAGAGATATCACAAAACATTTGTAAAAACCTCTATATTTGTAACTCGGTAAAAAATTTGATTCGTCTAAAAATATTACAATATATTTAGTTTCTATTTACAAATGTAGTTAATTGCGTATAGTTTAAATATAATATTTTAATCTTCAAATCGAGTTTAATTTTAGGCAGCAACTTATTAATTTAATTTAGCTTTATATAATTAATAAAACTGCCTAAAAACTGCTTGATATAAAATTCATCCAGATACCACATAAAATACAAATTCTATCAGAGCAATCATATCATTTTAATATACATGCCAACTAGTAAATATCAAACAGTGTCAAAAGATATCTTACTGATACCGATGTACCTGTTATTGACTGATGATGTTTGTTTATGCTCCTTACTCTAACCATTTCTTATTTCCTACGTGTAAAACAGTTACACGCTAAGTATTTACTTAGTGAGGCAATAATTCGAATTCAAGTGCAATTGTCATAATATCAATATTAATGATTAACAATGCATATGATCACGTTACCATTATATGCTCGTTAACATAAATAAATATGTATATCAAAGTGATAAGATTAGATCTTACCAATATTGTTGCCATTCCATCCGTAAGCTTTCAATGCTTAGCAATACCTTTTTCCCATTTCTATCTGCAAGCTTTCAAGCTTATCTTCCTGTTTCTTTTTTATTTCTTTCAATTTATTTAGCCTAAGGTATCGAATTAAGAGATTCTATGTACACGAGTCATCCCCCCATACCTAACCTTTCTTGAGTATGTATATTATTTGCACTCTACCGGGAGTGCTTAGCACCGAAGTGCTTCTGTATGCTTACCGGAGTATACAATATATCACTCATTGAGTTTTTATGAAATTACACCGAAGTATTTAGCACCCGTAGTAAGTCTGTATATTCAAACCATGCATGAGTGTACTCCTCAATGAGTGTTTATAATATTTGCAAGTCGGAGTATATAATATTTATACAGCTATTTATGACCCTATGGATATCCAACTATACCATCGAACCTCTATATCATACATTGGGCTTTATTTCATCATTTAAGTCATCAATGGCAATATATATCAATATATATCAACATTTAACAGTTCATAGCCGAAATAACATTCATATTATACTATCATCAATAATTTAGTCCAATCACTAGCTTTAAACCACCAACTCATCACATTCTTCCCCAAAATAATTATTCACAATAATTATCCTTAATTTTCCTTCTTTACCGAAATAGTCACTAAAATGCAAAGATAAGGATTCAAGCTTCTTAACTTTGTAATTTGGTCCTCAATTCAACATTACTACCTTAATTCCATTATTACAACTAAAAATCAGATTTAACCCCCATACAAAACTTCAATTTCGATTTAGTCACTTAACTTTGACAAATTGTCAAAATGGTCACTAATTCAATTCAACATCAATTTGGCATTCTAACTTCATTTTCTTATCTCTAACATCATTAATAACACAAATACACTCTAAATTATAAAAATTCAGATTTGGTCCTTCAACTTTTCAAGTTGCCGAAATGGTCCCTACACAATTTAACTTAGGTTTTTGTTTCCAAACAATAATTCAAGCTTACAAGATCATTATTTCAACATCACAAACCCTAAATTAAACTTGAATCCATAAAACCTAATCATCTTCATAAAAATCGAAACATGTAAAACTTAAATCCCAACTCAATATCATGATTTTAACACCATACTAGCTTGATTTCAACTTAAGTTCAATCATGGAATCATAAAATCTCAAAAGCCCCAATTTTATCCATAAACCCTAATTTCTTTCTCAAGTAAATTCTCGTCAATCAAGCATGGATTCCATGAATTATTGATATCAAAAGATAGAGCTTGAAGAGTAGAACAACTTTGTAGTTGAAGAGATTACCTGAAAACCGAGTTTCGAAGCTTGAATCGAGCTTGGAAAAATTTTCTCTTTCTTTCCCTAGCCCTCACGTTTGTTGCTGGAAAAGATGAACAAAATCTTCATCTTTTCACCATTATTTTAAACATATATCTATTAAATGAATTTAATATTAAATTCATTTAATAGTGAAATTACAATTTTGTCCTTTTTATCCAATGGTTGAGATTGATTTTATCATCAATCAAGGGCCAAGATTAAATCTTCCATTTTATCTTTCAAGAATTTCCCTTATAACTTTTTAAATATTTCAAAATTGCTATTGGGGCAAAATGACCAATTTGCCCTCCAACTTGTCTTTATTTACTAGTTTGTTTCCAAATTGCAATTCCATTAAAATCTAACTAAATCTAGTTAGAATTCAACCAACCATAATAAAATATTCATAAAATAACATTTTATGACTTTTCCATAGCTTTTGGATCAGTCTCCAAAATTTCCATTCGATCCAATATACCGGTAAATAATCCTTTACTCAGAAATAAACTGTAGGATTCATCTTGAATCAAACTAAAAATATTTCCAACACTTTGAAATGACTTTTATAACCTTTCTCTATCATATGGCAAAATTTCAAAATTTTCCAGTTCGGTTCAGGTATCCGAAGGCCACTTAAACTTTAACTGCGATTTTCCCAATAATCGAAGTATCAGATCGAACCAATAATTCAGCATTAGATTCACACCATTAGGTGATCTGTTTATTTATGAAATAAAAACCCTTAACTTTTGGGAAATTACAACTTTAGTCCCCAAACTTTTCCAAAGTTTATAATTTAGCCATAAAATTTTCAAAATATACATTTTGGTCACTACCTTTTTAAACTTTAATTCCCATTCCAATTTTCCTTAGAATTCAACCAAACTTTAAGAATACATTATTCAATTCACTATCTATCACATGAGACCTTTAAACCTTAGAAATTTCCTTTCTAAAACCCATAATTAAAGAAATCCTAACTTTCGCATTTTTGTCATTTTAGTCAATAGGTTAGCTTTTAAGCTATTATCTTAGTGCTAAATGACCCTTAATCAACTTAGTAAATTTTAGGGTATTACACGCTATCTAATATAATTATTCGAATATAAAAATTCCAAATATTTTTCCTTTCTTCCTTGTATTGTTCAAAAACTCATTATGGTCCATAGTGACCAATTTGAACTTCCAATAATTCTTCCGAGCTTGCTAACTCACATTTAAATACAAAATGTTTTAAATTCCATTTTCTGACAGTTGCGCTACCTTCAAAGATTTGCTTATACCGGGCAAAATATATATCGGATCTTAATTTCCTTTCTATTGGAGAAACTAGATTCGATAACGGTTCTAACGGTATAAGCCACGTAAATTAATAAAATCTACAAAAAGTATGAAAATTCTTCAAACTCCCGTCACAGACCAGTCCTTACAGAATCTGCATCTATAAATTTTTTTACCTTCATTCGATTAAAAATTCATATCTTTGAACTTGGAACTCGAAATCAATTTTTGTTTGTTTGAAATGAAACTAGACGAACACATCTTTACAACGGTATAAAATTCATCATCTAACCATTTTTGTAGAATTTATGGTGAATTTCCGAAGTCACTGCCAAAATTCAATCTTCTACATAACTTTCCATAATAAACTTCTAATTTATACTCACTTCTTCTTATTTTTCTACTTGTCAATTTAGTCTCATCACTTGCTTCAAACCAGCAATCCATCATCTTCTTCATCAAATAATTATTCAAAATAATTCCCTCTAGTTTTCTTTCTTTGCCCAAAATCACTAAATTCAAAGGTAAGGATTCAAACTTCTTAACTTTGCAATTTAGTCCTCAAATCAACACTATTGCCTTAATTCTATTATTTTAACCAAAAATCAGATTTAATCCCCATCATAGAATTCATTTCCTATTTGGTCACTTGATTTTGACAAATTGTCAAAATAATCACTAATTCGATTCAACGTCAGTTTAGCATTCTAACATCAATTTCACATCTCCAACACCATTAATTACATAAATACACTCCAATTTCAAAATTTTCAGATTTGGTCCCTTAACTTTGAGGTTTTCCGAATTGGTCCCCATATATTTAACTTAGGGTTTTACTCCCAAACAACAAATCAAGCTTACTAGATTATTAATCCAATATCATAAACCCTAAGTTAGACTTAAATCCATAAGCTTGATTCCAAGTTAAATTCAACCATGCAATCATAAAATCTCAAAAGCCCCAATTTTATTGATAAACCATAATTTCCTTCTCATATAAAATTCTCATCAATCAAGCATGTATTCCATGAATTAAATACATCAAAAGATAGAGCTTGAAGAGTAGAACAACTTTGCAGTTCGAAAGATTTCCTGAAAATCGAGTTTCGGGGCTTGAATCGCGCTTGGAAAACTTTATCCCTTTTCCCCCATATTTTTGAAAATGTAAAAGATGAAGAAGGCTTCATCTTTTTTCCTTTTAATTTTCAATTCCTCCAATTATGCAACTTGTATTATATAAATGAATTTTAAATTCATTCAAATAGGGAAATTACAAAAGTTCCCTTTTATCCAACCAAAAAGTTGAGATTGATTTTATCATCAATCAAGGGCCAAGATTTAAACTTCAAATTTCTTCTTCCAAAAATAGCCCTTGTAACTTCAAATATTTCAAAATTGCCATCCCTGCTAAAAGACCAATTTGCCCTCTAACTAGCCTTTATTTACTAGTTTGTTTCAAAATTACCATTCCATTATAATCTAACTAAATTAGTTCCTCCTCAACTACCCATTCCATAAATATCATTTTATGATTTTCCATGGATTATGGAACAGCCTCTGAAATTTAAATTCAATACGATTTCCCGATATTCACAAAATACTTCTACTACGATTTTACCTTTACCGAGCTATCTATTTCAAAAATTCTATATTTCCATAATATTCCTCATATCATCATCCTTCATCCAAAGACATAAATTTAATCTTGAATTAGTAGTTTACCAACTTTTCCCTTGTGATTTTCCAAAATTATGATCTTGCCATTTTTCATCCAACGTCTCATATTTAGCATGGAAAATCAACTTAAATCAAATGGTTCATATTCTTCCAACACAAAGAAAATATATTAGACATGTAAAATGACATAACTAATCATTGCTTATCATCCTTCAAAATATCCTAGATATTCGATTCGATCCGATTATCCGAATATTCTTTCGAACTTTATCGCTTTATAGCCATTAATACAAACTCCGCACAAAAAATTCGGGTAACATGAAAACGTCATTCTTGGGGGTAAACTATTCATTTACGGGGTTAAAATACACAACTTTTGAAAATTACCCTTTGGTCCCTGAACTTTTCCAAAGTTTTCACTTTAACCCCTAAACTTTCAAATTTTATATTTTGGTCACTAACCAAAAATTTGGTTCAAAAATTCAGGAAATTATCTGTCCTCGAATTTTCATGTATCGATTATCCGTCCTCGTGTATCGATTATCCGTCCTCGAATTTTCAACACATATTTGGTTCAAAAATTCAGGAAATTATTTTCTCATATCTTTTTCTCTTTCCCAAGTCACTTTTTGACTTCATAATTTCACCAAAGAACTTTAACAAGCGAAATCATTTTATTTCTTAATCCTTTGACTCTGTGTGACAATATCTTTACCAATTCTTCCTCATAAAAAAAATTTAGTTGAATCTCTATTCCTTCCGAGGTAATGATATGTAAAGGATTTGATTGATACTTCTTGAGCATCGATACATGAAATATATTGTCAATCTTGTCCATTTCCGGAGGTAAGGCTAGCTAATAAGCCACTAGACTAACTCTTTTTGCAATCTTATAAGGCCCAATAAATCTCAAATTTAGCTTCCCTTTTTGGTCAAAACCATAACACCTTATTCCAAGGTGAAACTTTTACAGAATACTTTATCCTTAACTTCGTATTAACTATCTTTTCATTCAAGATCAACATATAATATCCATCATTCTAAAGCAATTCTAAAACTGCTTCAAACCATTCTTACTTTATTCTCCATATCTTGAACTGAATCAAATCAAGTTCAATTACCTTTTTGTTCTCTTTCTAACTCATTATCATCGGGGATATAAATTATCCCTTGATAATATGAACATCCTTTAGACTTAACACCAAAATCTTTAATTTTCCCTTTTTCACCTTACTGAATTCTTTCCAGACCTATCTTATCTTTCATCTGTAAATCTTTGATGTTAGTTAAAGAAGCAGTAATGTTCCAATAAAGTTAAATTATGATAATATGAACATCCTTTAGACTTAACACCAAAATTTCATGAAGCAGTAAATTATGGCAAATGCAATGCAAATGGTTCAGAATGAGAAAATATCTAAGCAGAGGTCAGGTATAAAGAAGTACTGACTGTCCTATGTATTTTCACCAAGTCGTATAAAACCTTCATCTAATGACTCTTGCAACTAGATGTTTAGCTATCTCAATCTAGTAGGAGCCATTATGTAGAGTGTAATCGATATAATTCTAATATTGGATTAAATCCAATCTTAAACTTAGCCTCTCGATTAAGTATCAAGCTTGACGGCTCCTCTTAGGCAACCCATTTAAAACTCATAAACAGTAATAATACTCTCCCAGCTTACCCTTAATGTTCGGTATCCATAGCATAAGTTAAATCATTTTCATATTGATAACAAATTCCAATAAAAACTTTGTATGCTCATGCATGCCCATTATTACTACAGTAACATGATTGATTTTGTGGTTTTCTTGAATATCCAACATTAATTATAAATGTCAAGGAGTTCGTAATTTTCCTTCTCTCGATCTCTTAGCGGAACTATGTAATAAATTTGGCTTTATATCTTTGCCGGAAAATCCTCTCCACTTTTTAGAAGTGGTTATCTCAATTCACTATTCCTCTTTACGAGCTATGACCTCTTCTTAGATATTTTCTCATTCTGAACCATTTGCATTGCATTTGCCATAATTTACTGCTTCATGAAATTTTAAAATACATAGGACAGTCAGTACTTCTTTATACCTGACCTCTAACCCTCTATGAACTGTCATAACAGGCTATCCTTCTTCCTGTAGGAAGCAATTTAGAAGAAATTCAACTCAGTTTATTAAACTTGCACTCATACCCGTAAATGATCCAATTGCCCTAATTAAGATGCAAGAAACTCTGTTGCATCTGTAGAATAAACTTTGTTACGGAACTCTTAAAGAAAGAACTTCTAGTTAATAGACTTCTGAATATATACTGTAACATTACTTTATCAAATATGGGTCTAATCCTTTTCATATGAGATAATGTCCTTTTTCTTTTTATTCTCTTTTGATCATCAATACAGAGTTCCTTCAACATAACTTTTATATCATTAAACCATAGATTAACAATCATAGGATCTCCATCAATGTCTCTCTGAAAATCTAGTGTGTCAAAACTCTTAATTCATTTGCTATCGGTGCCTAAGCAAGCTGATTCATGATCAAATCTAATGTCTGGAAGAAAAACTCTTAATCTAGAACATGCATATCATGCTACTCTGGAGCCTCTGTACCATGCTAAGTTGGGGGTAGAATATTATTATTAACCTTATCATGATCGTGAATCTCTTATTGATCCACTCGCCTAAATACCTGACACGATTCTTTTACCCTCACACATTGGAATTTAACATTATTATCATAATGAAATAAGCAATTGCATTCATTCCAACAAGTAAAATCATCAGTAATTCTGACATCCTAGTGGCATATATACACTTTTGACCTTTACCATACTTCGTTTAACTCTAGAAGCGGCTAAACCTGTAGCTCTGATACTAATAAATGTAACACCCCTTTTCTCGTATCCGTACACTGGGTACGAGTTAGAATGTTATGACTTCTTTAATCCAAAAATTAGGGCAATTTAAAATTTTCAGAAAACTTCTCGATTGTCACCCATCTTAAAATTTCTCTAGCCCAAGTACGCTTAACTTTATTTAAAATTGACTTGAATTATTTGTTCGAGTTCCAATCATGAATCAATTATCTTAACATGCTACTCATCACTTAAGGTTATTCTTAACCTTAAATCTTTCTAGAAACGCCAATTATCTTGAAACCATAATGAACTTTAAAGGCCAATCACATTCAAATAAGTTTAGCAAGTATACATGCCACTATAATTATCAAACCTTAATTAGGATCTCATTACTGTGATTACCTATTGAGCTTTCCAATATTGATGTAATGCTTTTCTCCCCCTCATCTGGATTTACCTGCGTGTGTGCAATCAAACACAGGCTAAGTACGAACTTAGTGAGGAAATAAATGAAGTTAATAACGATAATTTAAACTTTATTCCACTTTATAGCTACATTTATATAGCATGATATATGTCAATGCATCAACTTTCACATTGCATTAGTAATTATTTATTATATGTCAATGTCATAAGATTTTCATGCTTGCCCGGTTATCATGATATGTCATATATGCATAACTGCATCGTGATCACTAGATAAGTATACCATCATACTAATCATGTGTCAACATAGTATAAACCGAATATAAATTTCTTACCGATATACTTTCCATAATTTTAAGAGTGTATAAACTCTTTAACCCGTTTATCAAATATTTGCCAATTTCATAACCCAATTTTATAGCCCAAATATAGGCCTGTGAGGACCCTAATACAGGAGTCAAATATAAACTGAAGTGCTAATTCTTGCACATTTATAAGGTTGTGCTAACCATACACTAAGTGACCTTTAGCTACACTATAATGCTATCCTGAATTCTCGATTATGCAGCGTGCTGCTGGACTCTATGGCATGCCACCTATATCTTGCCCCTCAATTGACTTATTTGGGCATAATTTATGTATTTATTCCATCCATGGCAATGTATATCAATATAATTAAACATTAGATAGTTCATACCCGAAATAACATCCATAGCATACCATCATCAATAACTAGTGATCAATGCATTTGTTTTCGACCTTTGACATATTTAAAATATGTCAAATATATGATCAATGACATAAATATCATGTCAATATATAAACCAGGTAGACTCATCGCAAGTCCTACCAGTGATGTATAAAACATCCATGTATCATGTTATGTATGCATTGCACTCACCTGGGGCATTTATTAGTATGCCTCACTAAATTCTACTCGATCCTTTCCTTTATAGAACATCGAACCTTCTTTGATTCGTACTTGACTTCATTAATCACATGAATAAGATAAAATATTTGTTAGATTCAAATCTAACAATACCTTAAACACGCTGTCTAATATAATTATTCGAATATAAAATTTCCAAATATTTTTCCTTTCTTTCTTGTATTGTTCAAAAACTCATTATGGTCCTTAGTGACCAATTTGAACTTCTAATAATTCTTCCAAGCTTGCCAACTCACATTTAAATACAAAATGTTTTAAATTTCATTTTCTGACAGCTTGCACTACCTTCAAAGATTTGCTTATACCGGGCAGAATACATATCGGATCTTAATTTAATTTCCTTTCTACTGGAGAAACTAAATTCAATAACGGTTCTAACGGTATAAGCCAGGTAAATTAATAAAATGTACAAAAGTATGAAAATTCTTCAAACTCCCGTCACAGATCTATCCTTACAGAATCTGCTCTATAAATTTTTCTGACCTTCATTCGATTAAAAATTCATATCTTTTAACTTGGAGCTCAAAATCAATTTATGTTTGTTGGAAATGAAACTAGACAAACACATCTTTACAACGGTATAACATTCATCTTCTAACCATTTTTGTAGAATTTATGGTGAATTTTCGAAGTCACTGCCAAAATTCAATCTTCTACATAACATTCCATAATAAACTTCTAAGTTATACCCACTTCTTCTTATTTTCTACTTGTCAATTTAGTCTTGCTTCAAACCACCAATTCATCATCTTCTTCATCAAATAATTATTCAAAATAATTCCCTCTAGTTTTCTTTCTATGCCCAAAATAGTCACTAAAATACAAAGGTAAGGATTTAAACTTCTTAACTTTGCAATTTAGTCATCAAATCAGCACTATTGCCTTAATTCTATTATTTTAACCAAAAATCAGATTTAATCCCCATCCGAGAATTCATTTCCTATTTGGTCACTTGATTTTGAAAATTTGTCAAAATGATCACTAATTCGATTCAACATCGGTTTAGCATTCTAACATCAATTTCACATCTCCAACATCATTAATTACATAAATACACTCCAATTTCAAAATTTTCAGATTTGGTCCCTTAACTTTGAAGTTTTCCAAATTGGTCCCCATATATTTAACTTAGGGTTTTACTCCCAAACAACAAATCAAGCTTACTAGATCATTAATCCAACATCATAAACCCTAAGTTAGACTTAAATCCATAAACCCTAATCTTCTCTATACAAACCAAAATATGTAGGGTTTAAATCATAACTCAAAAACATGATTTTAACATCACATAAGCTTGATTCCAACTTAAATTCAACCATGGAATCATAAAATCTCAAAAGCCCCAATTTTATTGATAAACCATAATTTCCTTCTCATATAAAATTATCATCAATCAAGCATGTATTCCATGAATTAAATACATCAAAAGATAGAGCTTGAAGAGTATAACAACTTTGCAGCTTGAAAGATTACCTGAAAATCGAGTTTCGGAGCTTGAATCGAGCTTGGAAAACTTTCTCCATTTTCCCCCATATTTTCGAAAATGTAAAAGATGAAGAAGGCTTCATATTTTTTTCCTTTTAATTTTCAATTCCTCCAATTATGCCACTCGTATTATATAAATGAATTTTAAATTCATTCAAATAAGAAAATTACAAAAGTGCCCTTTTATCCAAAAAGTTGAGATTGATTTTATCATCAATCAAGGGCCAAGATTTAAAATTAAAATTTCTTCTTCCAAAAATAGCCCTTGTAACTTAAAATATTTCAAAATTGCCATCCTCGCTAAAAGACCAATTTGCCCTCCAACTAGTCTTTATTTACTAGTTTATTTCAAAATTGCTATTCCATTATAATCTAACTAAATTAGTTCCTCCTCAACCAGCCACCATTCAATAAATATCATTTTATGATTTTCCATGGATTATGCAACAGCCTCAAAATTTCAATTCAATACGATTTCCGATATTCACAAAATACTTCTACTACGATTTTACCTTTATCGAGCTATCGATCTATTTTGAAAATTATATATTTCCATAATATTCCTCATATCATCATCCTTCATCCAATGACCTAAATTTAATCTTGAATTAGTAGTTTACCAACACTTTCCTTTGTAATTTTCCAAAATTACGATCTTGCCATTTTTCATCCAATGACTCATATTTAGCATGGAAAATCAACTTAAATCAAAGGGTTCATATTCTTCCAACACAAATAAAATATCTTAGACATGTAAAATGACATAATCAACCGTGGCTTATTGTCCTTCAAAATATCCTGGATATTCGATTCGATCCGATTATCCGAATATTCTTCCGAACTTTATCGCTTTATAGCCATTAATACAAACTCCGTACAAAAAATTCGAGTAACACAAAACCTTCATTCTTGGGGTAAACTATTCATTTATGGGGTTAAAATACACAACTTTTGAAAACTACACTTTGGTCCCTGACTTTTCCAAAGTTTTCACTTTAACCAATAAACTTTCAAAATTTTATATTTTGGTCACTAACCAAAAATTTTGGATATTACAGGAAATTATCAATAAAGGACTACTCGTGGATTAGATGATCTCAGTACGTTCAAGACATAGTCGTTGCGAATGATCCAAATATAGTCCATCCAACCCGATTTTCTATGTGAGCACTTTCCCAAACGGCTATGTGAGCACATAACTTCACCAAAGAATATGAGCATGGTAAAGTAGGGCTTCTTTGGCCAATATGTAGCTGATGTATGAATTTATTTACATATGTTGTATGAATGCTATAGAATGATAGCTTGTATGAACGTATTTAACCTTGATATGCTAAGTGATCTCTGGTATCGTAAAGCATTGTGGAATATGTAAGACTTCTTATAGAATTAAGGATTACTTAAGATAGGTGATCTAAGAACTCTAGCTTATGTAGGCTGGATGATGACTCATAGATAGTGAAGTTATATCTATGCTCTATAGAATATATTTATCTTGCATGCTTGTTTTATGATAATCAGAATTATGGTAGAATAGAAATGTACCAATGAGCTTTGCAAGATTGGTATTTAGAATCGTTGTTTTAAAGCAATTCTTAAAGGATGATCGTAATCGAAGAGCACATCGTTGAGGGATTTCCCAGCATCGTTTGTCTTAGAGTACAATACTTATTGTTTAGTCTTGGTCTATTGTATTCATATGATCTTATAGGTGTTGTCCTTGCTCTATTTGAAATACTATTTTGATATACAATGTATTAAATTTGGAGCTTCTATTTTGGTAAATTGATTTTATACTATTGTTTAATTAAATGAGATTATGAATGATTTAAATGATTTAACGATGACTAAACTTATGGTTTTCAAATGGAAATTTTTAGGTCAGACTTTGGGTGACCCGAATGTAGCGCTTATGATCTGGATTGGGATCAAGGTGTTACAATTATTATACCAAGTCATGTTAGACACTCGTTTTTTGTTTTAACGACTAAGTGACATATTTGTAACAATATTTTAATTAAGAAACTAAATTGTAACTTTTAGAAAAATAACTTGTTTGTAAATCTATACATAATTGAATTATATGGTGTTTATTTTACCATATTATTTATAAGATACAATTCTAAGAAACACATTTATTATTATATCAAAACTAAACAAAAGTTCAAATAAATGAACTTCGATTAAATGTATTTTTTTGTTGCCCTTCTGCAAACCCATTTTCAAAACTCTAATCTAGATAGACCTGTGTCGTACACCTGTCTTTGGTGGGTGAGTCTCCATAGCATAGATTTTCTACATACACAACGATAACAAACTCAAGACAAAAACTTTGTATGATATCAAGCCCATGATTACCACTTGAACCAACCTGATTTTGTAACTTTCTGAAATATTGAATTACATTGTATATCCATCTTGAATTATACTTTATTGTAATTTGAACTATTATTTTTAAGGTAAGTTACTTATTTGGTGTCCCACCTATTCTCGTTTTTTCTATTTTGGTTACTCAACTATTTTTTGATAAAAGCATACATAACGTTACATTTTGCATCTATTTTGGTACTTTGTCATTAAGTTTTTGTTCAAATGTAATAACTTATTCCATGATATGTATCATATAATAACATTGTAGTCTCATAACTTATATATTTTAATAATTTGGTTATAATTTAATAATAATTTTAATTAAAATCTAAATTTCTAGCTATAGGCTTCTCCTTGTGGCACCAAATATAAAGAGAGACCTCAAATCAAAAAAATGGACCCCATTCTCTATAGCTTCATCGTTGGTTTCAACCATCCTAATACAATGTCGTTTGTTGTTTTACTCTGGCCATTGTGATGTTTGTCCTCGGTGTGGGATTTTCCAGTATCTCCTCACCTCTTCCTTCTCACTTTTATCTCAAAACAGGCCACGCTTAGTCTCTCCCCTTTGTTCCCCTCTTCTTAGATGGTAGTTTACTTAGTGATCTTCATTTTATTATTCAAAGATTTTTAATGTTGATTTTCTGCCTTAACATAACTTAAACCATAGATTTAGCTCTATTTTTGTTTTAATTGAAGTTTAGCACCCAATCAATAGATAAGACCGTTTGGGGTTACAAAAGAATTACACATTTTCTTGTTCAGTTAAGATAGATTTTATTATTAAATAAAACTGCATGGAGCAGTAGCATCACAAAAGAATTTGGTGAAGGAAATAGAGTAACACTAATTTGGCGTGTAGTTAGCCTTCATGGAGATCCATGGGTGGGGTTTGGGGTTAGTGGAGGAATTTGGGTGGCGACATCGAAGATGTCTTCTTGTTGAGGGTGGATGTGAAGGCGAAACATACTGATGGTGGTGAAAGAGGGCTTGGTCTTTCTTTTTGCTAGGGAAGGTTTTAATTAGTGCATTTGATTTCTTTGATTTTTTTCCTTCTCGCTTTCACTTTTTCCACTTATTCTTCTCTCTCATTCAAAAAATGGAGAATGATTCTTTCAAGGTTTTATTGTTTAAAAATATTATAAAAATAGTAAAATAAAATTTTAGTTACAATTGAGGGACTAAATAAGATTTTGTTCATTCATTCAATGTGTCACATCATTTCCTGAATGGTTGGTAAAACAACTAATGGTGTAGTGAGCATTTTATAACAAAATCAAAAGTTTAATGATCATTTATAACTTTTAAATGTTAAATGAAAAACTATCATTCAAATATAATTTAATGACCATTTTGTACTTTACTCTTAATTTAAACTCCTAATTTAATTACCCTATCATCTCCATTCAATTTAATACTATAACAAATAATTTTAAAATCAGTATACATGCAACTCAAACCATGGACCTTGCATATTGGGCCGAGATTATGGGCCTTTGAGAGCTTTAGTGGGCTTTTATTTTGTTGTTGGGCTAGAGTCCTTGGGTTGGTGAGTGTTTAGGAGGATGATGGTGGGGTAAAGAGGTAAATTACCTCGAAGATGAAGAAGAAAAAAAGGTGGCTAATTTAAACTTTCCTCCACTTTAAAGAAAAGAGAATGATCTCACCATTGTTCCTTTGTCTACTTCTTTCACCCATTTCCCATCTCCTAAATTATTTAACTAAGGAGAGATTGAATCTTTATTAATTTGAGTGGAAATTTTAGAATTTGAATTGAATATGTCAACTCCTTCCAATGATCTATATTTTGAGGTAAGAATCTTTGAAAATTGTGGGTGTTGTGGGGGTTGATAGAAATGGGATAAGAGAGGATTTAATCCATTTTTATAGCTTTAAATTAAGTTGATGTTAGCCTTTTATCTCCTATCAAATTGTAATCCAAATTTACAACTCCTTTTAGTGAAAGAATTTGGAGGATCTTCCAAGGGCAAAAGAATAAGAAGGTTTGAGGTTTTGAGTAAAGGGCTACTTTTTCCACATTTTTGAAGGAGGGTTAGTACACTACTAACTCCTTTGTTTCATGCACATCCTAAGAATGATTTCTTGTTTGCTTAAGTTGATGTGACACCTATCAATATAATTAAACATTAGATAGTTCATACCCGAAATAACATCCATAGCATACCATCATCAATAACTAGTGATCAATGCATTTGTTTTCGACCTTTGACATATTTAAAATATGTCAAATATATGATCAATGACATAAATATCATGTCAATATATAAACCGTAGACTCATCATAAGTCCTACCAAATGATGTATAAAACATCCATGTATCATGTTATGTATGCATTGCACTCACCGGGCATTTATTAGTATGCCTCACTAAATTCTACTCGATCCTTTCCTTTATAGAACATCGAACCTTCTTTGATTCGTACTTGACTTCATTAATCACATGAATAAGATAAAATATTTGTTAGATTCAAATCTAACAATACCTTAAACACTGCCTAAATATAATTATTCAATATAAAATTTCCAAATATTTTCCTTTCTTTCTTGTATTGTTCAAAAACTCATTATGGTCCTTAGTGACCAATTTGAACTTCTAATAATTCTTCCAAGCTTGCCAACTCACATTTAAATACAAAATGTTTTAAATTTCATTTTCTGACAGCTTGCACTACCTTCAAAGATTTGCTTATACCGGGCAGAATACATATCGGATCTTAATTTAATTTCCTTTCTACTGGAGAAACTAAATTCAATAACGGTTCTAACGGTATAAGCCAGGTAAATTAATAAAATGTACAAAAGTATGAAAATTCTTCAAACTCCCGTCACAGATCTATCCTTACAGAATCTGCTCTATAAATTTTCTGACCTTCATTCGATTAAAAATTCATATCTTTTAACTCGGAGCTCGAAATCAATTTATGTTTGTTGGAAATGAAACTAGACAAACACATCTTTACAACGGTATAACATTCATCTTCTAACCATTTTTGTAGAATTTATGGTGAATTTTCGAAGTCACTGCCAAAATTCAATCTTCTACATAACATTCCATAATAAACTTCTAAGTTATACCCACTTCTTCTTATTTTCTACTTGTCAATTTAGTCTTGCTTCAAACCACCAATTCATCATCTTCTTCATCAAATAATTATTCAAAATAATTCCCTCTAGTTTTCTTTCTATGCCCAAAATAGTCACTAAAATACAAAGGTAAGGATTTAAACTTCTTAACTTTGCAATTTAGTCATCAAATCAGCACTATTGCCTTAATTCTATTATTTTAACCAAAAATCAGATTTAATCCCCATCCGAGAATTCATTTCCTATTTGGTCACTTGATTTTGAAAATTTGTCAAAATGATCACTAATTCGATTCAACATCGGTTTAGCATTCTAACATCAATTTCACATCTCCAACATCATTAATTACATAAATACACTCCAATTTCAAAATTTTCAGATTTGGTCCCTTAACTTTGAAGTTTTCCAAATTGGTCCCCATATATTTAACTTAGGTTTTACTCCCAAACAACAAATCAAGCTTACTAGATCATTAATCCAACATCATAAACCCTAAGTTAGACTTAAATCCATAAACCCTAATCTTCTATACAAAACCAAAATATGTAGGGTTTAAATCATAACTCAAAAACATGATTTTAACATCACATAAGCTTGATTCCAACTTAAATTCAACCATGGAATCATAAAATCTCAAAAGCCCCAATTTTATTGATAAACCATAATTTCCTTCTCATATAAAATTATCATCAATCAAGCATGTATTCCATGAATTAAATACATCAAAAGATAGAGCTTGAAGAGTATAACAACTTTGCAGCTTGAAAGATTACCTGAAAATCGAGTTTCGGAGCTTGAATCGAGCTTGGAAAACTTTCTCCATTTTCCCCCATATTTTCGAAAATGTAAAAGATGAAGAAGGCTTCATATTTTTTTCCTTTTAATTTTCAATTCCTCCAATTATGCCACTCGTATTATATAAATGAATTTTAAATTCATTCAAATAAGAAAATTACAAAAGTGCCCTTTTATCCAACGGTTGAGATTGATTTTATCATCAATCAAGGGCCAAGATTTAAAATTAAAATTTCTTCTTCCAAAAATAGCCCTTGTAACTTAAAATATTTCAAAATTGCCATCCCTGCCAAAAGACCAATTTGCCCTCCAACTAGTCTTTATTTACTAGTTTATTTCAAAATTGCTATTCCATTATAATCTAACTAAATTAGTTCCTCCTCAACCAGCCACCATTCAATAAATATCATTTTATGATTTTCCATGGATTATGCAACAGCCTCCGAAATTTCAATTCAATACGATTTCCCGATATTCACAAAATACTTCTACTACGATTTTACCTTTATCGAGCTATCAGATCTATTTTGAAAATTATATATTTCCATAATATTCCTCATATCATCATCCTTCATCCAATGACCTAAATTTAATCTTGAATTAGTAGTTTACCAACACTGCCCTTGTAATTTTCCAAAATTACGATCTTGCCATTTTTCATCCAATGACTCATATTTAGCATGGAAAATCAACTTAAATCAAAGGGTTCATATTCTTCCAACACAAATAAAATATCTTAGACATGTAAAATGACATAATCAACCGTGGCTTATTGTCCTTCAAAATATCCTGGATATTCGATTCGATCCGATTATCCGAATATTCTTCCGAACTTTATCGCTTTATAGCCATTAATACAAACTCCGTACAAAAAATTCGAGTAACACAAAACCTTCATTCTTGGGGTAAACTATTCATTTATGGGGTTAAAATACACAACTTTTGAAAACTACACTTTGGTCCCTGACTTTTCCAAAGTTTTCACTTTAACCAATAAACTTTCAAAATTTACATTTTGGTCACTAACCAAAAATTTTGGATATTACAGGTGACCTCAATAAAGGACTACTCGTGGATTAGATGATCTCAGTACGTTCAAGACATAGTCGTTGCCAGAATGATCCAAATATAGTCCATCCAACCCGACGACTATGTGAGCACGGGAACCAAACGGCTATGTGAGCACAGGAACCAGACGACTATATGAGCATGGTAAAGTAGGGCTTCTTTGGCCAATATGTAGCTGATGTATGAATTTATTTACATATGTTGTATGAATGCTATAGAATGATAGCTTGTGAACGTATTTAACCTTGATATGCTAAGTGATCTCGGGTATCGTAAAGCATTGTGGAATATGTAAGACTTCTTATAGAATTAAGGATTACTTAAGATAGGTGATCTAAGAACTCTAGCTTATGTAGGCTGGATGATGACTCATAGATAGTGAAGTTATATCTATGCTCTATAGAATATATTTATCTTGCATGCTTGTTTTATGATAATCACGAATTATGGTAGAATAGAAATGTACCAATGAGCTTTGCAAGCTTGGTATTTAGAATCGTTGTTTTCGTTTGCAGGTTAGTAGGATGATCGTAATCGAAGAGCACATCGTTGAGGGATTTCCCAGCATCGTATTGTCTTAGAGTACAATACTTATTGTTTAGTCTTGGTCTATTGTATTCATATGATCTTATAGGTGTTGTGTCTGTAGCTCTATTTGAAATACTATTTTGATATACAATGTATTAAATTTGGAGCTTCTATTTTGGTAAATTGATTTTATACTATTGTTTAATTAAATGAGATTATGAATGATTTAAATGATTTAACGATGACTAAACTTATGGTTTTCAAATGGAAATTTTTAGGTCAGACTTTGGGTGACCCGAATGTAGCGCTTCGGATCTGGATTGGGATCAAGGTGTTACAATTATTATACCAAGTCATGTTAGACACTCGTTTCAGTTTTAACGACTAAGTGACATATTTGTAACAATATTTTAATTAAGAAACTAAATTGTAACTTTTAGAAAAATAACTTGTTTGTAACCGAATACATAATTGAATTATATGGTGTTTATTTTACCATATTATTTATAAGATACAATTCTAAGAAACACATTTATTATTATATCAAAACTAAACAAAAGTTCAAATAAATGAACTTCGATTAAATGTATTTTTTGTTGCCCTTCTGTTTTCCAGGGTTTCACCCTGACTAATCTAGATAGACCTGTGTCGTACACCTGTCTTTGGTGGGTGAGTCTCCCAGCAGAGATTTTCTACATACACAACGTCTCGAACTCAAGACATGCTTAAGCGATATCAAGCTGATTACCACTTGAACCAACCTCGTTGGTAACTTCGATGAAATATTGAATTACATTGTATATCCATCTTGAATTATACTTTATTGTAATTTGAACTATTATTTTTAAGGTAAGTTACTTATTTGGTGTCCCACCTATTCTCGTTTTTTCTATTTTGGTTACTCAACTATTTTTTGATAAAAGCATACATAACGTTACATTTTGCATCTATTTTGGTACTCTGTCATTAAGTTTTTGTTCAAATGTAACAGAACTTATTCCATGATATGTATCATATAATAACATTGTAGTCTCATAACTTATATATTTTAATAATTTGGTTATAATTTAATAATAATTTTAATTAAAATCTAAATTTCTAGCTATAGGCTTCTCCTTGTGGCACCAAATATAAAGAGAGACCTCAAATCAAAAATGGACCCCATTCTCTATAGCTTCATCGTTGGTTTCAACCATCCTAATACAATGTCGTTTGTTGTTTTACTCTGGCCATTGTGATGTTTGTCCTCGGTGTGGGATTTTCCAGTATCTCCTCACCTCTTCCTTCTCACTTTTATCTCAAAACAGGCCACGCTTAGTCTCTCCCCTTTGTTCCCCTCTTAAGGTAGTGGTTACTTAGTGATCTTCATTTTATTATTCAAAGATTTTTAATGTTGATTTTCTGTGGATTTAGCTCTATTTTTGTTTTAATTGAAGTTTAGCACCCAATCAATAGATAAGACCGTTTGGGGTTACAAAAGAATTACACATTTTCTTGTTCAGTTAAGATAGATTTTATTATTAAATAAAACTGCATGGAGCAGTAGCATCACAAAAGAATTTGGTGAAGGAAATAGAGTAACACTAATTTGGCGTGTAGTTAGCCTTCATGGAGGAGATGGGTGGGGTTTGGGGTTAGTGGAGGAATTTGGGTGGCGACATCGAAGATGTCTTCTTGTTGAGGGTGGATGTGAAGGCGAAACATACTGATGGTGGTGAAAGAGGGCTTGGTCTTTCTTTTGCTAGGGAAGGTTTTAATTAGTGCATTTGATTTCTTTGATTTTTTTTCCTTCTCGCTTTCACTTTTTCCACTTATTCTTCTCTCTCATTCAAAAAGGGAGAATGATTCTTTCAAGGTTTTATTGTTTAAAAATATTATAAAAATAGTAAAATAAAATTTTAGTTACAATTGAGGGACTAAATAAGATTTTGTTCATTCATTCAATGTGTCACATCATTTCCTGAATGGTTGGTAACAACAACTAATGGTGTAGTGAGCATTTTATAACAAAATCAAAAGTTTAATGATCATTTATAACTTTTAAATGTTAAGTGATCAAAACTATCATTCAAATATAATTTAATGACCATTTTGTACTTTACTCTTAATTTAAACTCCCTAATTTAATTACCCTATCATCTCCATTCAATTTAATACTATAACAACCCAGATTTTAAAATCTGTGGGTCGGTTCAACTCAAACCATGGACCTTGCATATTGGGCCGAGATTATGGGCCTTTGAGAGCTTTAGTGGGCTTTTATTTTGTTGTTGGGCTAGAGTCCTTGGGTTGGTGAGTGTTTAGGAGGATGATGGTGGGGTAAAGAGGTAAATTACCTCAGTATGAAGAAGAAAAAGGTGGCTTCTTTAATTTCCTCTACAGAAAGAAAAGAGAATGATCTCACCATTGTTCCTTTGTCTACTTCTTTCACCCATTTCCCATCTCCTAACTTGCAGAACTAAGGAGAGATTGAATCTTTATTAATTTGAGTGGAAATTTTAGAATTTGAATTGAATACTGTGTAAACTCCTTCCAATGATCTATATTTTGAGGTAAGAATCTTTGAAAATTGTGGGTGTTGTGGGGGGTTGATAGAAATGGGATAAGAGAGGATTTAATCCATTTTTATAGCTTTAAATTAAGTTGATGTTAGCCTTTTATCTCCTACAAGTTGTAATCCAAATTTACAACTCCTTGTGTAGTGAAAGAATTTGGAGGATCTTCCAAGGGGCAAAAGAATAAGAAGGTTTGAGGTTTTGAGTAAAGGGCTACTTTTTCCAGCTTTTGAAGGAGGGTTAGTACACTACTAACTCCTTTGTTTCATGCACATCCTAAGAATGATTTCTTGTTTGCTTAAGTTGATGTGACTAGTTGTATTTCAGTGTTTGAATTCTATAGACCATCATCAATGGTAAAACTCGAATTTGATGTTAATCATTAGTAAAAATGGTAGTAAACCACCTAAATAACATCCATAGGATGTAAGCTCGAGTTAAGGAGTTGTTAGTTGAGAATTGGAGGCCTTGGGGATGATTTCTCGAGCCTAGAAAGCCATTTCTGGACTTTTGTACCGCTACATGGGAAGCCTGTATCGGTACCCCTAGTATTTTGGGTTGAAGAACATTGTTCAATTGAGATGAACTGAGAGTGGGGTATCGGTACAGCGTTCAACCTGTACTGGTACACCATACAGAGCAGTATCAATACAGGTCGACTTGTACATTTACACAAAGGCCAAGAAAATTCCAATAAGCTATTTTGGTATCAGTACGCTATGAGTATCAGTACCCAGGGGTATCGTACTGGTACGTGGAGGCCAATACCGGTACCCACAGCCATTCTGCCCAAAAATTTGAAATTGAGCCTAAGGGGTTGAAATTTAAGGGGTATGACCCAATGGGTCTCAAATGAGGTAGTAAGAGCTATAAATCTGAGAATCGAGATTTTACTCCCCTATACGATCATAATGTGTAATAATTCGGTAAACCTTGGGTGACTTGTTAATAATAGAAACCATAAAGTTATGGGAATCGTGTTAATGTTGTGTTGTATGGACACTTGTTTGGTCGAGTCACCTTTGATTGTTGGGATCCAGATACCTAGAGAGCATGTTGCAACATCATGAGATGAGACACCAAATGTATGATCCCGAGGCTATGTGATAGTAGACCTCATTCAAACATACTTGAGGGAAGATGTCGAGTATGGCGTACGTTCTCTAGGTTGTATGACATCGGGCCTCACCATGGAGAGTGTATGTTCCCGAGGCTGTGTGACACCATGCCTCACTCATAGTGTATATTCTCAAGGCTATGTAACACCGGGTCTTACTCCAGGTTTTTATGGTATGACGCACATGTTTGCTTTGTGAGATTGATGAATCCATTGTTGATTACTATGTGTTTAGGCGGCTAGAGGTAGCACCGAGTGTTGATGTATGTGCCATATCGTCATCTTTAGCTATATGCTCATATTTATGATTTGCATGAAGCATAGCAGAGTGGAAGTGTATCCACTGAGCTTTGTTAGCTCAATGTTTGTAATCGTTGTTTTTGTTTGTTGGTTAGTAAGTTGGCACTTGCATCAAAGGAGCACCATCAGAGTAGGATTTCAGCATCGACTTGTTCAAAGTATAATACTTAGATTTATTTGGGCTATGTATTTGTCAGACCCTATGGTTTTGTATTGTAACTCATATTTCGGATTTGTAATGTGAGTCGTATGATTTTATAATTGTAATTTTAATGGATCTCCCGTTTAAGTAGTTTAAATACTTAACTATGTACGAAATGTTCTTAATTAAATGGATTTTATGGAATGGTTGTGGATTAGGCTAAACTGGGTCAAAAATTTTATGGTGACAGTTTGGGCTTGAGGCCCAAATGTGACATTTAAGTTGAGGGTGTTACAATTAGTGGTATTATAGCCTACGTTTAGTTGGTTCTAATAAATCCACGAGGTTGTCTAGAGTGGTAAATAGGTGTCTAGCGAATACGTTGCCCATAAGTTGAAATTGTACTCGTTTAAGCTAAAACTTGAAGGTGTAACCCTTTTCTTTTCTTGTACAAAATTTAGTATGCCTAGAGGATTGCGAGATCATAATGAGAGCTTGGGTTCTCATAAGGAGAACCTTGACACGGAGCACGTCCCTAACACTGAGGAGGAGTCAGGAGATAAGAGGGGCCGAGGAACCGACTATTTTACCTATCTTTATTGTGTCCTTCTCTGTATAATGAGGGTTATCCTAAGGCCCTTGGCTACTCCTCAAAAGACACCGGTGGAGAGGCTACACCGGTATGGTGTTAAAGAATTTCTTATGTCAGGCCAAGATGACCCAGTGCAAGCAAATCAGTGGCTACGTGATACGAAGTGGATCCTTTGCCAAATACAACTTGGGTCTGAGCACAAGTTGGCATGCATCATTTATATTTTAAAGGAGAATGTTTGAGCTTGGTAGGAGACAGTGGAGTTGGAATGGCTTCCCAACCTGCCCACATGGGAAGACTTCCTTGAAGAGTTCCAAGAAACGTATATTGGAGAAGCTCATACTGACAGCTTGAAGGATCAATTCAACAATTTGGTGCAAGAGAATCGATCGGTGTTTGAATATGAGAAAGAGTTTCTGCAGCTGAGCAGGTTTGCCCCAGAATTGGTTGCTACTGAGAAACTAAGGTGTAAGAGGTTTAGATGGGGATTGAGGGAAAAGATTCAAATGTACTTGACTACCGACCCACCAGTGATATTTTTGAGTTGGCCTCGAGTGCTAAGGCATTTGAGCAAGTGGGCGGTATGGTGTATGGTCAGAGTAGTGGTTAAGGAGGTTCGAGTGGGAGAACTTAAAACTTCTCCAACAATTCACAATCATATTCTGGGAGGAACAGAGGTCAATGGAACAAGGTAGAGGAGCATAGAATTAGAGTTCTAGATCAGACCGTAGGTCAAAATTTGTTGGCCGTCGAAGGCCTTCATCATTTTCAACCATTATGAGTCATGGGGTTCATAGAGGAGTACGGACGCAACAGTGTTTGATCAATGTGGATGCAAGCATCATGGTGAATGTTGGGGAACATCTAAAGTGTGCTATGGTTGTGGATCACTGGACCAATATGTGAGAGATTGTCCAACGGCTACTAATACCACCTTTGTTCAAACTCATATGACCTCTTATTCATCTTAGAGGGGTCGAGGATTTGCTAAAAGAGGAGCAAGCTACACGTCTGTACATTAGAGGTGGTACTTTCCAGCCTACCGCTAGGGCACCAGCGAGGTAGTATGTAGTTAAGGCTTAGTAGGATTGCGAGGCTACCAACGTCATCTCTGGTACATTTACCTTATTTTCTATGCCTATTTTTTCTTTGGTAGACTCTGGGTATACCAATTCCTATATTCCTAGTGGGATATCTCACTAGTAGGGTATTTCGACCAAGGACCTTGAGGTTGGGGTTAGTATGACTAGTCTATTTGGGTATGATGTCTTGGTAGAAAAAGTTTATGGAGTTGTCTGATAAAGGTTTAGGGTTTGATTTTCCCTGCAGACTTAATGGTATTGCCATTCCAATAGTTTGATACCATTTTAGGGATGGATTGGTCGTTTGAGCATGATGCAAGTTTGGGTTGTAGGGCTAAAAGCCTTAAACTTCGTGGTTCAGACAGGGCCAAGCTAGCAGTAAGAGGTGAGAGGAACTATTTTTGTCCTAATGTGGTGTCAACTTTGACGACAAAAAGGTTGATTTAGCAAGGTTGTGAGGCCTTTTTAGCCCAGATAGTTGATGAAAGCGTTAAGAGTCTAATGATTGAGAGCCTTCTGACCATTAGAGAGTACTCCGATGTGTTTTAGGAAGAATTGCTTGGGTTACCTCCTGATTGGGAGTTAGATTTTCAGATCGAGATGATAAAGGGGATAACACCAGTGTCCATTGCCCTATATCATATGGCACTGACGGAGTTGAGGGAATTAAAGAGTCAGATTCAAGAGTTGTTAGAGAGGGATTTATCTGACCGAGCATCTCACTTTTTGTCCATCGGTCTTGTTTTTCGAAAAGAGTGACGGTTCAATGAGGATGTGCATAGACTACCGTCAACTCAACAAGGTAACGCTGAAGAACTATTATCCTCTTCCAAGGATTGATGATTTGTTCGACCAGTTGAGAGGTGCGCATTTGTTTTTGAATATCGACTTAAGGTCGGGTTATTACCAGTTAAAAGAGGTGGATGAGGATGTCTAGAAAACTGCATTTAGGATGTGGTATGACCATTACGAGTTCTTGCTTATGCCTTTTGGACTTACCAGTTTGCCTGCCGCTTTCATGGATTTTATGAACCGAATTTTTTAGTCGTACCTAGATCAGTTTGTGGTGGTCTTCATTGATGATATTTTGGTCTACTAGAGTTCTGAGGATGAGCACAACTATCACCTTCGTGTTGTCCATCAGATCTTTAGGGATAGGCAACTGTATGCCAAATTCAGTAAGTGTGAATTCTGACTTTCTGAGGTGGCATTCTTGGGCCACATTGTTGAGGCAAATGGGATCCGCATTGATCCATAAAAGATTCAGATGGTGGTAGACTGGAAACCACGTAGGAATATTTTAGAAGTCCGTAGTTTCCTTAGACTTGCCGAATATTACTGTCATTTTTTCAAGGGTTTTTCTACCATAACCGCACCTATAACAAAGTTGTTGCAAAAAGGAGTCACTTTTGAGTGGAACGAGAAAAAAGCAACAAAGCTTCGAACAATTAAAGGCTTATCTGACGGAGGCTTTAGTTTTGATGCAACCCAAACTAAGAAAGGATTATATAGTGTTTAGCGATGCATCCTTGAACAGGCTTGGTTGTGTTCTCATGCAAGAGAGTAAGGTGGTTGCTTACACCTCGAGACAACTCAAGCCTCATGAACTCAATTACCCTACGCACGATTTAGAGCTTGCGACAGTTATCTTCGCATTGAAGATTTGGAGGCACTGCATGTATGGAAAAAAGTTTTAGATGTATACCAATCATAAGTGTTTAAAGTATCTACTCACCCATAAAAAGTTGAATTTGAGTCAAAGAAGATGGATCGAGCTGCTTAAGGATTACTATTGTAACATAAAGTATTATCCTGGTAAATCTAATATTGTGGCTGATGCTTTGAGTCATAAGTCTAGGTCAGACTTGAGGGCAATGTTCGTCCGCTTGAGGATAATCGAGGATGGTGGTTTGTTAGCTGAGCTTCATGTGGAATCTACCTTGGTGCAAGAGATCAAGAGAATGCAAGTGTTAGATAAAGAGTTAGTGGCTAGGATCGAGATGGTTTAATGAGGCAAGATGGTTAGTTTTAAGGTACAAGATGGTAGGATCTTGTGCTTTAGAGGCTGATTGTGTGTTTCAGCTAGGATTTGTGATATCGAATTCTTCGTGAGGCACATCGTAGTCCATTTTCTATACACCCGGGAAGAAACAAAATGTACCAAAACCTTCGTCTTGTTTTTGGTGGCTAAGTATGAAAAGAGATGTGTCAGAGTTCGTGACCAGATGCTTAGCTTGTCAACAAGTTAAGGGTGAACATCAAATTCCTTCAGGCTTGCTTTAGCTCGTTCAGATTCCACAGTGGAAATGGGATCTTGTGACCATAGATTTCGTGATGAGTTTGTCGTTGACCTAAAAGAAGCACGATTCCATTTGGGTGATTATGGATCGTTTGACCAAGACTGCTAAATTCTTGCTAGTGCAAATGGATTTCACATTTAAGAGGCTAGCAAGGTTGTACATTCAAGAGATTGTGAGGTTTCATGGAGTGTCATCATCGATCATTTCGAATAGAGGCCCCTAGTTTACGGCAAGACTTTGAAAGAAAATTCATGAAGCATTGGACACCATATTACATTTCAACGCCACATTTCATCCTCAGACTGATGGTCTGTCTAAGCGAGTTATTTAGATTTTGGAATATATGCCCCGTTGTTATATCATTGATTTTGAAGGGAGTTGGGAAGAACACCTCCCACTTGTTGGGTTCGCCTACAACAATGGCTTTTAGTCAAGCATTAATATATGGCTTAATCTAAAGCCTTCTATAGGCGTAAGTGTATAACACCTTTGTGTTGGACAGAGCTCATTGAGAGAAGGATCTTATGAGAGTATAAAGAACCTATATTTAGACCCTCTTACTTAGCATATTGCATGTGTTCAAAAGCATATTGTTGCATTTAGGATTAGTTTGTATATAGTTATGGAGTTATGGTTCTAAAGCTTAATGTTTATATATATTGGTGATATTAATGGAAAAGGTAGTGGCTTTTAGTGGTGCTTGCACAGAAAGTAATGGAGCATTAGAGTTTTGGAGCATTCGAGCAACATTCTCTCGTGATGGACTGGATGCCACAACATTACAATGACGCTGGAGACAAATCTTGAATCCTTTAATGTGATTTATTGCATTGTCCCCTCTCCTTTATTGAGTCATTAATGATGTGCAAAGCAAATATCCTCTTTAATTAATCACATGACACTTTATTAAAAGCATGTGACCAGATATTCTTTTATTGACATTTGATGAACCAAAAGTAGAAAACCCGAGGGTTTCTACTTATTATAAAAGACAAGGGAATATCACAAGAAAGAGGGAGGCTGCACCTAACGCAAAAACACGTAGAAAAGAAGCATTATTTGAGGAACAATCCCTTTGTCTTCTGCGATGGAGAACCACAATCATCGAAGGTCAAGAGGAGTCTCCAAGCGACAAAAGCTATCAAAAGAGGATTGAAGAGTTTGGCGAGTTGCAACATTGATTCGTGGGACGCTTTGATTCTTGTCCTTGTTGCTTGATTTGACTACCATTACTTATTGTATTGTTTTGATCGATGTTATTTGCTCAAAAATGAGTTAAATACTCTTTTTTTGGGTATATTGTTTTTAAGATCTTATGTTTTAATTATTTCTCAATGTTATAGCACTTTTCCTTATCTATTATGTCCATCGTTCTTTATGGATAATTATTGTAAGAGCTATCGAGATATGCCTTTTAATTATTGATATGTGGCTTAGTATCGAGAGAGTTAAGTTAGACAAACGTGAATAGTAGAACTTAAGCTGTTAACTTAGGTTCTAATCTGGCTTAGACATAAGTTTAGGATTTCAAGGACTAATAAGGGGAACTTGAATAAATAATAAGTTGTTAGGGTTTACGCAGACATGTATTGCCAAAGTTTCTTGTTATCAACTTCTAGGTATCGATAGAGTCTAGGACTTAATTAGAAAACCCTGTCAAGTATATAAGTATATAATTGGTTTACGCAAACATGTATTACCAACTATTATAGCATTCAAATGATAATTAGCATAATTCTTAAGGCAATAAACCCAACATCCATTATCATTAGAATCTTTGATACAACATCGGTTTGTCCTTTGATCATTGCTTCGTCTTTACTTTTCATTATTGCATTTAGTTTATAGTTTTATTCATTGTAT
This sequence comes from Hibiscus mutabilis, assembly GCA_019671005.1. NCBI lineage: Eukaryota > Viridiplantae > Streptophyta > Magnoliopsida > Malvales > Malvaceae > Hibiscus > Hibiscus mutabilis. The sequence goes on from CM033719.1 coordinate 50,845,770, forward strand.
CACACATCATTATTTTACTAATTGTTTTGTGCAATCACTTTGATTTTATCACTCCAATCCCTGAGGGTTCGACACTCGATACTTATCACTTTATTACTTGTGTGATGGCTATACGTGCTCTAATTGTGCATACTATATTTTATGCATCAAGTTTTTGGCGTCATTGCCGGGAATTGGCAATTGGTGATTATACCTTAGTAGTTGCACTTAATTTTTAGTTTAATTCTTTTATTTTTTTCATTTTTTATTTTTTTAGGTGTGTTACAAGTGAAGGATTATCAACATGTGGGGAGGTAAAGTTTGATCTATTTGAGAGTATCTTATACCCACTATTAACGATATATAACCAACCACTAGAACTGTTCGAGAGAGAAGAATGGATAATCTTTATGGAGATCATGCTTTTCCATGTCTCCCAACACAATATGTTGCATTGAACAACATGATCACGTCATTGCAAATGCCAAGAGCAGCCCAAAGAGTTTGTAACCCCCTTGACTTGGTCTAGACACAAGATCGAACTAAGCGAGCTATATTAGGGTTTGTCGAGACAAACCCCGAAGATTCACAATTGAAACAGTCCATTTTTTCTTTTATCTGATCTAAATGCATCTTTAGGTCCTAAGGTGATCATACAAGTTGTGATTAAGATACAACCCAATCGGGCGTCAATTTGACATCCAATTACTCGATTTCGCTTCATAGGGGCTAAAATGTAATTTCCAAAATTTATAAAGACTTTTACCAAATTAAGGTTACCAATCCTCAATTAATCATATTTTATGCCTTCATGTTAAATCTCATCTCAAAATAGCCATTCAAACTCATTCAATTGCACATATATGAAATAGGGACCAAAATGTAAGGAATTCAAACATCAAAAGGCATCTCAACAAAATTAACAGTCCTCGTATCATTACAGGTGTCTACCGTATCGAAACGGTACTAAAAGACAAAGACGTACCGATACGGTCCTCAAGCGTATCGGTACGATATTGTGTGTTTTGAAAATTCAGATTCCAGTAGCCATTGACCGTATCAAAACAGTAGCATGTGTACCGACACCTTCACTATTTCCCAACTATGCGTACCGATACGGTTACCATGTGTATCGGTACGCCTAGGCTATTTTGAGCATTTTGAGCTAGAACAGATCCCTACGTACTGAAACCCTGAGGGTGCGTACTAGTACGATGAGACTGACATCTAGGTCCAATATATGACACTTTGGCTCGTTTTAAATCACTTTAACTCTAAGCTAAACATCATACATCATCAACAACATGATTGAGCATCAACAAAACATCCATATAAACCAACCTAGCTTATCTAGCATACTCATACACCAAGTCTAGAGGCATGCTTCCTAGTCCACATTCAAAACATCAAACCAAACACAACTCAACCACTTTAAAACTTATTACAAGTCCAAAACAGCAATTAAAATTTGCAACAACAGGGAGTTCAACAAAACCTTTCCCAAAATCCCCAAACAACACATTGCCATTATCACTACTTATCAACGTTCCAAATTGTACTTTGAAAATCAAGTCTTGGGAATTCCTTTCCTTGCTTCCTTGCTACCTCAAACCTTAATTCTTTGTACTGATGGAAAAGAGAGCGTAAGCACACTAGGCTTAGTGAGGGATGCTCAAACAACAACCATCATCAATGCAAGTTAAACCGTTTTATATAACTTTGAAAACCACTTTTCAAAACTCTTTGAAAACATCATCCTAGCATCATGCCTTATCAAAACCATGCACTTAACATTTCCAAAAACAACATATTAAACCATATGCAACATGTATCATGGACTCAACAGCAAAGTCCCATTTACTTTCCTCAATTTAAGCTTTCTCAAGCATACTACCAATGCAAGGCTTAAAGAGTTAAACATGTTTAAACCACATTAAACAACAACCCATCTCATGATACATACACAATTACATTGGCTTACAAGTGCTCATTAACCAAGTTTCCCTTTACAAAATGTAACATCGGATACACGGATTCAACAAGTGTTCTCTCAACACTTAGAAAACAATCTACCGGTAACACAAGGCTCACACACGGGAGAATTCGGTACACATAAACCCCTCCACCGTTGTGACACCTGTGTTGGAGTATTCGGTAAACATAAACCCCTCAACACCACTCATCGGTACGATGTTTAACCCACTAACAGGAGTCTTTGGTACACATAAACCCTTCGACCATTATGGTCCTTAGACGGAGTATTCAGTACACCATATAAAGCCCTCAACATCCAAGGTGCCTTTTTATAGTGTACTATCAATCCTATGGCCGGCCAACTATATCTGATTTCATTTACAAACCTTTTTCACACCATCACTTGCCAATATAATTCATTTTAACATCAGCAACTCACTGTTTTCATATGCATCATCAAAATCATTTAACCAATGCAATAAACCTTTCATTAACCAATGTTCATAAATATTAACATATCATGCATTTCTTCCAAATGCAACAACCTCATTTTGTAACCAATTTTCAGCATTAAACCATGCTCAAAACATGCATATACAATGAGTAATTAAACCATGTAAAACAAGTGCATCAAACTATTATCCAAACCGAGTACGAGAGAGAATTCATCTTTTACTTTCTTTCGAGCTTAGACCAGCGTTTCAAGCTCGATCTAAACTCCCAAACACAACTTTCAAACCTTTGTAAAGTTGAAAACACTTTTCCACTCACCGACTTACAAATCCTCGCTTGCCGATGCAACAACCGCGCCTCCAAAGCTCCTGGAACCAACGTTCAAGCTTGAGAACCAACCTCCCCTGCTTTCATCCACACAAAACAGAGGTATGTTGCATCAAAATTAAATCAACATCACAACAACACTAAACCTCAACATCCTTTATCCAAATTCCCTCCATAACACCCAAAACTAACAACAAACCCCTTCCAAACTTAACCCAGCCACAATCTAACGTTTCAACACATCGATTAACACCAATCAACATCTAAAAACATAACTCTAACATCCTTATATCTCAAGCAAACCATTAACCACCATAACTCCTCAAAAACACATAACTAGCAACCTAGGAAATTAGAGATTCACATAGTTTCGGGATTTCAATGTTAAAACGCATCCATTAACATTATTCAACATCAAAATTAAGATTAAAATCAATCAGGAACCCAGCAAAATAGAACCTATACGAAATTCACATAATCAACTCAATTAAACCTTAATTTAACCAATTTCTATAATTAAATCATTAAAACTTATTAGAAAACATTAAACAATGATCAAATACTTGGGAATTTCAATAAAGAACCATTCAATAGAGGAGAAGAACGAACCTTACCTCTAATGAGTGGATTTCCTTTCAATTGGATGTTTACTCTTGAAAAACAAAGAAAAATAATGAGATTTTGGAAAAACAAGATAGAAGAATCAATTTAGAAATCAAAGTTTTAAGAAATCAAGAACATTAACTCAATCTTTGATGCAAAATAGAGTGTTTGGCTGAAAAGAAATTGAGAGAAAAGTTTGAGAAAAGAAGTTATGTCAAATGTGTTTTTAGAAAAATAACTACCTTCTTTTAATTAATTTCCTTTAATTATTTTATTTAAAACTCATTAAAATAATCCCAATTGAGAGAAAAGTCTGATAAAACATTTAGGTAAAATAGCTCCTTAAAGATTCTAAGTTTTGACCCTTTTTCAAAACAGCCACTAAAAATAGTTTTCATTCTATACATTTTAGTCACCAGGCAAAATGTCCAATTTCCAAAATCCATTTTCCAAAATTGACTTTACCAAAAATATCCATATATTAAATAATGATTTTTAGATATTTTCCCATATTTTTTCTCGCACCAAAATTATTTATTCCGATTTTAATCCCGAATCCAACTCGAATCTCTAATCCAGTCCATTGGACCGTCTAAACCAATTGAACAACTCCTAGGCCCAAAACCGGGGAGTTACATAGTTCATGTCGTGGTAAATTTGTGTGATTATTGTGGGGGACAACATTTATTTGAAGATTGCCCATATAATCCTGATGCATATTGTTATAAGAAGGACCGTAAAATGAGTATCAGAGACCACCTCAAAGCCTATAACCAACGATGTAACCAGCAACAAAATCTTTCATGGTATGATCGAGGAGCTGAAAATTTTTATGACGATAATAGCTTTCCTGATGTAGCACACATGTCATGGCAATGTAGTCCCCGTCAACAACCAAGCTTCTCATGGAATGCTCAAGAAGGTGACAATTTATATGCACCTTATAACCATGCTGCATCACCAGAGTTAAATCCATTTTCTCAGCAAAGCACTAATCATCGAGAGAAATCAAATGTGATGGAGGCTATGATGGCTTGGACAGATGTTGAGATTCAAAGTTCTACTGGAACATTGAGAAATATTGAAAATCGCAAAACAGAGATTTTGAATATCTTGAATAGCATGTCGCAACAATCAATTCAAGGGGTTACTGAAATCCCAAGTCGGGCATTGCAAAGAGATCTCCCAAATATGTGGGGAACAACTAGAAACTCTGAGTCGAGAGCATGAGAAAGAATGCCCAGCAATGGATGAGCCTGAACAACGAGTTGCCACAACAAAACTCGAGTAGCCTAAAGAGAGCAATGACGTAACAACACTTGACGAGGCTGAGAAGAGTAATGCTACAGCACCTTCTGAGGAATATGATGCCCAGACCATTACAGCAACATTGATGCTGGAGTAACAATATGGAGACTACTCTTATCCATAATGGCCAGACCACATACAATATTTGATACCATTGAAGCTAGGGTATGCTCATTTTGGAGATGACACTCTATCCATGGTGATTCCCTCTAATTTTAGTGTTGCTCCAAAATCTCTATTGGTGGAGATGTTTGAAAAGCTTAAAGAAAGTGGTGGTTGGATACTTGAAAACTTCAAAAGAATTGGCCCTTCACTTGACTTACACAAGATCCTGACAAAAGATTACCACTGCAATTGGCAATAATAGCAATTGTTATAGCAACGAAGGCTACACCCAATGATGGTGGAAGTCGATGAGAATGAAATAATCAAATGGTTGGGTTTTGGTATAATCTTTTCCCTCAAAGAATTGATGCCTTCAAGAACAATAACAAGGTGGAGGGTATGCATGGACTACAAAGGAACAAAAAAGAAAGATATCTCCACCAAGGTTCTACAAGGGGTAGTAGTTTCAAGCACCTTGGATCAAATCGTTTTGGGAAGAATTGTCACTCGATGGAGGGTGTAGATGAACTATAAAAAGTATAAAAAACGACCCTCCTCCCAACACAACAGGTGTTTAACCCCCCTCATCGCAGTATATCAGGAAGTTTAGGCATCCGCTTCACCCACTCTTTTATTTTTTTGCACTATTTTTATTTTTATTTTATTTGTTTTACTTTCTTTTGAACTTTAATTTCGTTTTTGATGCTTTAGCATTGCTTTTCATTATTTTATTTTTCATTTATTTTGCTTCAACATTGAGTTAATTATTTTTTCTTTTGTTTTGCAGCCGTAAAGCAAGAAAGAGAATCGAGTTTTTTATGGGATTTGTGGAAAAGTTAATTTTTGGTAGTATGGGTTCCTAAATATTTTAAGGTATTTTGTGAAGTTACAAGAAAAAAAGGGAAGATGATCTATTGCATTTAATAACAATATTTTTTTCTTTTCCCTAATCATTAAACCCTATGCACTTTCTCTTACTTTTTAGGATTTCCCTTCCCCACTTTCCCATAAACCCTCATCAATTAATTTCCTTCCAAAATCCCACACCTTTATACCCTTCACATGAAAACCATATCTTTCCAATTTCTTCATCTTCATCTCGTCCAAAAAAACCCTAAAAGCTAAAGAGAGAATATTTTTAAGTCAAATTTGTTTCTTCATCTTCTTCCTCCTTGTCCAACTACGCCCCAAAATTCTTGTGCCCTAATCTTCATCCTCTCCAACAAAGCAGGCATGGTGAGAGTTAAGAACGTAACAAGGGCCAGCTCACACACAAATCAATCATTGTGAGGGAAACGTCAAAGGGTAAACATGTTAGCTCACACACAAGATTGTCGAGGATGAGACAATCAAATCAAGGACAAGGACGATGCCAACCCAAGTGCCAAGGCTCAAAGGACTAGTAGCTGATGTTGTAGTACTCGGTGTACAGAATGTTGTCATGCCAAACTTGATTGCTGAATACCTCAGGCCATCATAACCGGATGCTCCAGCATCCACTACACCACATGCTATTGAAGAGCATGCACTATCTGCACCCCACACCGGTACACGCTTCAAACGTACAGCACACAAGACTGCACATTTCCACTCGCACTTAAACTTCAGTTAGTTTTTTTTTCTTTTTCATTACATTTTCATGTTTTTCTTTCTTTTTGCATTGGGGACAATGTTTCTCTCAAGTTTGGGGAAGTATTATCATATGTACATATCAGGTAAAATTTAGGTCAATTTTTAAATTTTTTTAGGAATGTAAATAGCCTAGTCAATTTTTTAGGTTTCCTTTACTATGGTTCAATTGTACTAAAATTGCTGCTGCATTGATTATGATATTCCTATGATGATAACTTGTGCTTAATTTTTTTTGCAATGTGTTAAGAGTTCCAGTGATTTGAGCTTACGTTTGAAACGGCTATAACATTTATTTGAACACGTTGCTTGCTCTCTAAAAGCTTAAGAAGCCTTAGGGAAATTCTAGGTTGACTCTCTGATGCTGTAGCATAAAATAATGATAATGAACTGAATGTTCAATGTAGAATAAAAGGCTTAAATTAAACTCCCAAAAAATCGAGAAAGAAAATAATAGATCGTTTAAATGTTAAACTTGATCTCATAGGCAAACTATTGAGGGACATTATAATATGCTTTGCTAGCTTAGTACACTAGGTGAGTTGTGTTTGCGCCATTTAAGTTTCCCTGGTAGGAACAATAGTATTAGCATAAGAGTGAATGAAAGTCTTCACATGATGACTATGCTCATAGGGCTCTAGGATGGACAGTTTGCTCTACTCCATCTTCAGGCCTGGAGAGTAGTTAAGGAACAATTTAACGAGCTAAAAAGAATTAAGGGAGTAAAATAGTGTGCTTAAAAAAATGAAAATGCTAGGCAACAATAGAGAGCAATCAAATTCTCTGAGGTCATTAAGTATTGTTTGCATGCAACACAACACACACTTCACTTACAGTGGAATTGACCCTAGGAACGAATTTATGAGATTTGTTATATTGTTATTTTTAATTTTTCTAAGGATTAAATTAATGTTGCACATGTCTTGGAACTTTTGAAACCATAGCTTAGTTGGAACCTTTGAAACGATAAGTATTGTTCTTAGGTTTAGGTTAGTTTGGATTGCTTGAGGACAAGCAATAGTTCATGTTTGGGGTATTTGATAAGAGTATAAAAAACCTATATTTTAAACCCTTTTATTTAGCATATAGCATGTGTTATAAAGCATATTGTTATGGAGTTATGGCGATTGAGCTTAATGTTTATCTATATTGGTGCTATTAATAGGAAAGGTAGTGGCTTTCAGTGCTGCTTGCATAGGAAGTAACAGAGCAATGGAGTTTCAGAGTATTCGAGCAGCATTCTCTCATGATGGACTGGATGCCACAGTACTACTATGACGCTGGAGACAAATCTTGAATCCTTTAATGTGATTTAATTTGTGGTCCCATCTCCTTTGTTAAGTCATTAATGGCGTGGAAAGCAAAGATCCTCTTTAATTAATCACATGACACTTTACTAAAAGCATGTGACAAGATGTTCTTTTATTGAAATTTAATGAACCAAAAGTAGAAAACCCTAGGTTTCTACTTATTATAAAAGACAAAGGAATATCACAAGAAAAATGAGGTTGCACCAAATGTAAAAACACACAGAAAAGAAGCGTTATTTGAGGAACAATCCCTTTGTCTTTCACGATAGAGAACCACCATCGTCAAAGGTAAAGAGGAGTCTCCAAGCAACAAAAGCTATCGAGAAAGGCTTGCGTGATTGGCGCGTTGCAACATTGATTCGCGGGCACATGGGGGATTCTTAGAATGCTTTGATTCTTGTTCTTGTTGCTTTATTTGACTGCCATGACTTATTATATTATTTTGATGGAAGTTATTTGCTCAGACATGAGTTAAATACTCTTTTGTTGGGTTTATTATTTTTAAGATCATGTGTTTTAATTATTTCTTCAATGTTATAGCACTTTTCCTTATCTATTATGTTCATCGTTCTTCATGCATACTTATTGTAAGAGCTATCGAGAAAGGCCTTTTAATTATTGATATGTGGCTTAATATCAAGAGATTTAAGTTAGACAAACGTGAACAGTGAAGGTTAAGCTGTTAACTTAGGTTCTAATCTGGCTTAGACATAAGTTTAGGATTTCAACGACTAATAAAGGGGAAACTTAAATAGATAATAAGTTGTTAGAGTTTACGCAGACATGTATTGCCAAAACTTCTTATTATCAACTTTTAGGTATCAATAGAGTCTAAGAGTTAATTAGAAAATCATGTTGAGTAGATAAGTATATAATTGATTTATGCAGACATGTATTGCCAAATGTTATAGCATTAGAATGATAATTAGCATAATTCTTATGGCAATAAACCCAACATCCATATTCATTAAAACCTTTTCTACAACATCTATTTGTCCTTTGATCATTGCTTCGTCTTTACTTTCTATTATTGCATATGGTTTATAGTTTTATTCATCATATCACACATCATTATTTTACTAAATGTTTTGTGCAATCACTTTGAGTTTATCACTCCAATCTCTGTGGGTTTGAAACTCGATACTTATCACTTTATTACTTGTGCAACAAATATACTAGCTCTAATTACACATACTATATTTCACACATCAGGATCTTAGGATCCGATTTAATTATGCAAATCGAGGAGAAAGTCTAAATTATCAAAGAAAAATTACAAGCGGCTTTTGATCGTCAAAAAACTTATGCGGACCAGAAATGTAAGCACATTGAGTATGAGGTGGGTGACAAAGTGTTTCTCAAGGTGTCACCATGGAAAATTGTAATCCATTTTGGATAAAAAGGCAAGTTGAGCCCAAGGTTTATTGGACCGTGTGAGATTTTGGAGAGAGTTGGACCTATGGCATACCATTTGGCCTTGCCCCCAAAGATGGCACGCATTCATAATGTCTTTTATGTTTCTATTTTAAGGCATACCATTTTGATCTTTTGCAAGTCATTCCGATCGGAGAGATTGAGATCAACACCGACTTGACCTGTAAAGAAAAACCAATAAGTGTTTTAGAAAAATGAGTCAAAGAGCTACGCAACAAGTGTATACCCTTAGTAAAGATGTTGTGGGGAAATCATAGAATCAAGAAAGCCAGGTGGGAGATCAAGAAGGATATGAGGTTGCTCTATTTGTATCTCTTTCAACAGGTAAGTTTCGAGGATAAAATTTCTTTAAGGTAGGAGAGTTGTAACGACCCAAATTTCAAAATCTGTGGGTTGTTTCAACCTAAACCATGGGCATTGCGTATTGAGCCAAGATTATAGGCCTTTGAGAGCTTTAGTGGTCTTCCATTTTGTTGTTGGGCTAGAGGCCTTGGGTGGGTGAGTGTTTAGGTAGATGATAATGGGGAAGGAGCAAAATTACCTCATTATGAAAAGGAAAAAGATGGCTTCTTTAGTTTCCTCTCCAGAAAGCAAACAGAGTGATCTCACCATTGTTCTCTTATCTTCTTCTTTCACACATTTCCCATCTCTAACTCCCACACCTAAGAAGAGGCTGGATTTTTATCAATTTGAGTGGAAATTTTGGAATTTGAATAGAGCATCATGTAAACTCCTTCCAAGGAACTTCATTTTGAGGTAAGAATCTTTGAAAATGGTGGAAGATGAAAACCGTGGCTTTTGTGGGGGGATTTGATAGAAATGGGCTAAAACGATTTAATCTCATTTTTACAACTTTAAGAGTAAGTTGATGTTAGTCTTTTATCTCTTGCAAGTTGTAATTCGAATTTACAACTCCTTGTATAGTGAAAGAATTTGGAGGATCTTCCATGGAGCAAAGGGAAGGAGAAGGTTTGAGGTTTTAAGCAAAGAGTTAGTTTTTCCAGCTTTTGAAGGAATGTTAGTACACTACTAACTCATTTGTTTCACGCACATCCTGAGGATGATGCCTTGTTTCCTTAAGTTGATTTGATTGGTTATATTTGACTGTTTGAATGCTAGAGACCATCTTCAAGGTTAAAACTTGGATTTGATGTTAATCATGTGTAAAAATGGTAGTAAATTGCCTAAATAACTTCCATAAGATGTAGGATCGAGTTAAGGGTTGAGATTTGTGGGCCTTAGAGATGATTTCTCGAGCCTAAAAAGCCATTTTTGGGCTTCAGTATTGGTACACAATGAGCCCGTACCGGTACCCTAGTGTTCTGGGTTGAAGAATATTCTTCGATTGAGATAATTGAGAGAGGGATATCTGTATTATGTTCAACATGTACTGGTATGCAAATGCCAAGAAAAATCTAGTGAGCTATTTCAGTATCTGTGCGTTGTGAGTATAGATACATAGGGGTATCATACCGGTACGTGAAGGCAATATCGTTACCTACTAGGCATTTTGCCCAAAAATGTGAAATTGATCCTAAGGGGCTAAAATATTATGTGGTATGACCCAATGGGACTCTGATGGGGTAATAAGATCTATAAAAAAAGAGAATCGAGATTTTACCCCCTATACGAGCATAATGTGTAATAATTCGGTAAACCTTGGGATCCGATTTAATTATGCAAATCGAGGAGAAAGTCCAAATTATCAAAGAAAAAATACAAGTAGCTTTTGATCGTCAAAAAAGTTATGCGGACCAGAAATGTAAGCACATTGAGTATGAGGTGAGTGACAAAGTGTTTCTCAAGGTGTCACCATGGAAAAGAGTAATCCATTTTGGATAAAAAGGCAAGTTGAGCCCAAGGTTTATTGGACTGTATGAGCTTTTGGAGAGAGTTGGACCTATGGTATACCATTTGGCCTTGCCCCCAAAGATGGCATGCATTCATAATGTCTTTTATGTTTCTATGTTGAGGCATTACCGTTTTGATCTTTTGCATGTCATTGTAATCGGAGAGATTGAGATCAACACTGACTTGACCTATAAAGAAAAACCAATAAGAGTTCTAGATAAAAGAGTCAAAGAGCTATGCAACAAGTGTATACCCTTAGTAAAGATGTTGTGGGGAAATCATAGAGTCGAAAAAGCCACGTGGGAGATAGAGAAGGATATGAGGTTGCTCTATCTGTATCTTTTTCATCAGGTGAATTTCGAGGATAAAATTTCTTTAAGGTAGGATAGTTGTAACGACCCGGATTTCAAAATATGTGGGTCGTTTCAACCTAAACCATGGGCATTGTGTATTGAGCCAAGATTATAGGCCTTTAAGAGCTTTAGTGGTCTTCCATTTTGTTGTTGGGCTAGAGGCCTTGGGTGGGTGAGTGTTTAGGTGGATGATAGTGGGGAAGGAGGAAAATTACCTCATTATGAAAAGGAAAATGGTGGCTTCTTTACTTTCCTCTGCAGAAAGCAAAGAGAGTGATCTCACCATTGTTCTCTTGTCTTCTTCTTTCACCTATTTCCCATCTCATAACTCCCACACCTAAGGAGAGGCTGAATTTTTATATATTTGAGTGGAAATTTTGGAATTTGAATAGAGCATCATGTAAACTCCTTCCAAGGATCTACATTTTGAGGTAAGAATCTTTGAAAATGGTGGAAGATGAAATTGTGGCTTTTGTGGGGGGATTTGACAGAATTGGGCTAAAAAGATTTAATCTCGTTTTTACAACTTTAAGAGTAAGTTGATGATAGTCTTTTATCTCTTGCAAGTTGTAATTCGAATTTACAACTCCTTGTATAGTGAAAGAATTTGGAGGATCTTCTAGGGAGCAAAGGGAAGAAGAATGTTTGAGGTTTTAGGCAAAGGGTTACTTTTTCCAAATTTTGAAGGATTGTTAGTACACTACTAACTCATTTGTTTCACGCACATCCTGAGGATGATGCCTTGTTTCCTTAAGTTGATTTGATTGGTTATATTTGACGTTTGAATGTTAGAGACCATCTTCAAGGTTAAAACTCGGATTTGATGTTAATCATGTGTAAAAATGGTAGTAAATCGCCTAAATAACTTTCATAAGATGTAGGATCGAGTTAAGGATTGTTGGTTGAGATTTGGGGGCCTTAGAGATGATTTTTGAGCCTAAAAAGTCATTTTTAGGCTTCAATATCGGTACACGAGGAGCCCGTACCGGTACCCTAGTGTTCTGGGTTGAAGAACATTGTTCGATTGAGATACTTGAGAGAGGGGTACCTGTATGGTGTTCAACCTGTATTGGTATGCCATATAAAGCATTATCAATACGGGTCGACCTGTACTGGTATGCAAATGCCAAGAAAATTCTAGTGAGCTATTTTGGTATCTGTACGTTGTGAGTACAGATACATAGGGGTATCATACCGGTACGCGAAGGCAATACCGGTACCCACTAGGCATTTTGCCCAAAAATGTGAAATTGAGCCCAAGGGGCTAAAAAATTATGTGGTATGACCCAATGGGTCTCTGATGGGGTAATAAGATCTATAAAACTGAGAATCAGGATTTTACCCCCTATACAAGCATAATGGGTAATAATTCAGTAAACCTTGGGTGACTTGTTAATAATAGAAACCATAGAGTTATGGTAATCATGTCAATGTTGTATGATATATGGAAACTTGTTAAGAATAGGAAACGAGAAAGGATATGTAAAAAACAAAGAGTTGGGTAATTTTCCACACATGACCCCAAACTTGAGCATTTTCCATACTTAACCTCTAAAATTTCAACATATTTCAATTCATCATTTATATTCAAGTATATGACTGTTCTTTCAAATAATATTATTTCAAAGATTCAAATATTAGTTTTCTCATTAGAAGTAGAACTAATTTTAGGCATAATGTAAAAAATGCCCCTAACATTTGTCTGGATAGTCACTTTGGCCCCTATTCTTTTTTTGAATCCTTTTAACCCTCAATATTTCATTTTGGGTCAAAATGAGCCTCTGCAGATGAAAACTATTATTCAACTAACAATAAACATCTTGAAATAACTTGACAAAAAAATAATTTTATAAAATATTTTTTTGACTGATGTGTCATTTTGTCAAGTCAACACCTTTGTTTATATGCTATGTCGACGTGCACTGCATGTAGGTTTTCCATGTCATGTCAAGTCATTTATCCTTAGTTGACTAACAATCTTCATCTATAGAGGGACCATTTTAGCTTAAAATGAAAAGTTGAGGGTCGAAATGATTCAAAAAAGAATAAAGATCAAAGTGACTATGCAGTTAAACGTTAAAGCCATTTTTGGCATTATTCCTTAATTTTACTACATCCAACACTCGATAAAATTTGTTGTCTCTAATTTAATACCTTTCACATTTTTTTAGCTCATTTACTTTCAGCTTTACATTCACATTTACAATATTTCCCTTTTTCCTCATTTACTTTTTACCTTCTATTGATTTGTTGGCAATTGAAATTAATTTCTTGTACAAGTACAAGGGGAAGTGGTTGAGGTTTGAAGCTCATAGAAGGTTGTTGTCTCTTTCATCTATACATAGATGATAGATATATTGATGAACATGAGTTGGATCGAGTTTTTGTCTAATCTGAACCCGATCTAACATGTGTTGATTTTCTACCCAACCCAATCCGATCTAAATTTTAGGATTAAATTCCAACTCTGATTCAACCCGAAAAATATACATTTTCCTATTTTTATTAAAAATTAGGAGATAATAGAAAAGAAAATCTAAAAATGATTTTTATAGTAATTATCCATATTCTCCTCTTTTTATTTGGTAAAATTAAAGAGATAATTAAAAAACACATATAAATAGAGAGACACTATAGTAATTACCTTAAATATATAGGAGAATTATAAAATTATCTCAAGTCAAATCAGATATTATTCATGCTAAACCCGAACCCAACCCAAATCATTATTAATAATTTTCCACTCGACCCAACTTGACAGAACTCAATATTTTTAGAAAATCTCAAACTTATAGGATCGTGTCGGAACCCACTGTGTAATGATCCAATTTTTGGGTCAGAAGTTTAGATCAAATATTCAGGTTTTGGTATTTGATTTGGGGACTATTGAAGAGTCAGAACTTGATGCTCAATTTAAAGGGAATTGATGACTATTTTGGAAAGAAGATTAAAGGTTGGTGGTTAGAGTGATAAGTTTCAATAGATAAATGAGCATATGTATAGTTTATCCATTTTTTGGAAATACTGATATTTGAATTAAAGTGGTTGGTGTTGTGTGGGGGAGAGAGGGAATAAAGGAATAATGAAATAATTATGGAGAGAGAGAAAACGGTTAGAATAGTTTTAGAGAGATAAAGCATTCACTACCAATCGACTTTTCTTGTCATTTCACGTCAGTTGGTGGTCTTTCTATCGTCATCGCAGTCGTCCTTCACTAGAGTAAAGAGGAGGAAGAATCGACATAGCTAGACCGATGCCCTATGCCAGTCACCGTCGAAGGTCGTTACCACCATCGAAATCCCCAACTCGAAGACTTCCAACCTGTGAATTTTGGTCATCTTCCACCATCGGAAAATGCCACACACGCCACGTGTGGGTGTGGTTCTGCTATAGGGAAAACCATCTAACCAGGATCGATCCAGCTGTTTGATCGATCCAGCTGCCAAACCGAGCTAGTCACCGAATCGAGCTGAGTTGAGCCACTAAGCCATTGACCAAACGTTGACAGATGACCGAGAGTTAACCATTGACCAAGTGTTGACCGTTGACTTTTTGACCAGAGATGACTTTTTCCAGGGGACCTTCCTAGGAGGTTTTGGACGTTTTGGGTCTGTTTCTGCAACCCATTTTGCCAAATTCAAACACGGTAAGTTATTTTTACACGTTTAATTATACGTATTAGTTCGATTGTGTAGTTTGTTTATATATTCATATTTTTATCCGAGAGTTATACGGACTCATATATTGGATTAAATGAGATGATTTGAGGAGCTTGAATAAAGATTTATAGTTAATTGCTTGAGGTCATTACACTTTGATCTTTGAAATGCTTTTTGTACATCATAAATTCAATTATCTTGTTTGCTAGTGGTTGCAAAATAGGTAGACGAGTACTCAATAAGTATGGTTAGAGATTGATACTATGAGAATTGGTAACTCTAGGATGCATGACGATGCTTAAGGGTATGATATTACTCATGATGGACTTTAGGTACCGTGTAGGGTTGCTTGGATATTCTTGTAATTATAATTGATTGATTTTTTAATATGTTGTGATGCTTGGGTGCTAGTTGTATGAAATGAGCATGTTAGATGGAAATCGTGATTTAAAGTTAAACACTGATAACTATGAGACTAAATGATCACATGTCGGTAGATTGTATTAGATAATTAAATGCGATAGTAAACAAATCTTAATGACTTTTATAAGCTTTAAGGATTGGATAAAACCTCGTAACATCGTGTATTGCTAAGATGAATGAACCTGTGAGTAGGGTACTAGTATGAGCTTCCATCGGTACCGGTACGCTATTCAACCAGTATCGGTATAGGCTGATCCGTATAGATACTCGGGGATTTAGGATTTATTGTCCCCACTTTGAAGCTCATTTTAGTACTGGTACTCGAGGAGTCAGTACCAATGCCAATCTATCTTCAAGAAATAGTGACCTTTTTTCGTATAGATACTCGGGTGAGTAAAGGTACTATAGGGACCGTACTGATACACAAGGTCAAGTAACCGTACCCACTGAGCATTCTTCCTTATAACGTTAGTTGAGGCTATTTTGGGTCAGCATGATACAAAACTTTGGACTAATGTTTCGTTTACTATGCATAGTGATCTAAATAATTTAAAGATGAGAATGACTAGGTACTCCCTCATAATGTGTAAATAACTTGATAATGTAAATTGATGATATGTGATGTTTAGAAACAATAGGAGATCCATGGGATTTTATTGCTAGCATACCAGGTAGGTATTTGACTTGTTGAGTCACTTTGATTGATGGGATACGAATGCTCAAAAATATATTGCAGTACTTAAATATCTAAATGCACCTGATGTTTTTGTGGTCCCAGGTGGCATTCCCTATACATGATATCTATGTGGTCCCAGATATGTAGTGCGGTATCGTATTTGTTGTCTGTGTGGTCCCATATACGTTTGCGAAGTACTTGAAGTTTGTGAGGTCCCAAGTACATTCACGGTTAGCTTGATATCTAGGTGGTCTCATGCTATGTGGCATGATTTGCTACTCGTTGTCTATGTGGTCCCGAGTACGGTTACGAAGTACTTAATGTCTATGTGGTCCCAAGTACGTTCGTGGTTAGCCTGATGATGAGTGCATAAAGAACCTAATTTTAGACCCTTTTACTTATCATATTGAATGTGTTCGAGTACAAATACTTTCATTTAGAAGTAATTTGCATATATTTTTGGAGTTTATACTTGAGCTTAATGATTTATATATATTGATGCTATTAATGGGAAAGGTAGTGTATTTTAGTAGTGCTTGTGCAGGAAGCAATAGATTGGAAGAAGCAGTGGAGTGCTAGAGCATTGGAGCAGTATTCTCTCATGATGGACTGGATGCCATAGCATTGCTATGATGCCGGAGACAAATCTTGAACCATTTAATGCGATTTAATGTGTTTTCCCATCTCCTTTATTGAGCCATTATTGACATGGAAAACAAAGATCCTCTTTAATTAATCACATGACACTTTAGTAAAAGCATGTGACAAGATATTCTTTTATTGGAATTTAATAAACCAAAAGTAAGAAACCCTAGGGTTTCTACTTATTATAAAAGGTAAAGGAATATCACAAGAAAAGGGGGCTGCACTGAACGCACAAATACGTAGGAAAGAAGCATTATTCGAGGAACATCCCTTTGTCTTCAACAATAGGAGAACCACCATTATTGAATGTCAAGAGAAGTCCCCAAGTGACAAATCGGGAGAGGCTTGAGGATTTTGGAGCGATGCAGCATCAGTTCGAGGGCACGAAGAAGAAATCTTAGGACGCTTTGATTCTCTTTATCTCTTGCTTTATTGACTGTCATACTTTATTATATTATTTCTATGGATGTTATTTGCTCAAACATGAGTTAAATACATTTAGTTAGGTTTATTGTTTTTAAGATACTATGTTTTATTATTTGTTCCATGTTATAGCATCTATTCTTCATATATTTTGTTTATCGTTCTTAATGCGAAATTATTGCAAGAGCTATCGAGCGATGCCTTTTAATTATTGATCTGTGACTTAATATCGAGAGAGTTAAGTTAGACAAACATGAACAGTAGAGCTTAAGATGTTAACTTAGGTTCTAATCCATCTTAGACATAAGTTTAGGATTTCAACGACTAATAAGGGGAACTTAATAGATAGTAAGATTGTTAAGGTTGGTGCAGACATGAATCGTCGTAGCATTATCTTTATCAACTTCTAGCTAGACATAGTTTAAGAGTTTATACGAAAATCCTGTCGAGTAGAAAAATGCCGACTTGTTGCTATAGCATTCGAATGATAGTTAGCATTGTACTTAACAATAAACCTAACTTTCTGATAATATCTGAAATCGTTGCTACAACATCTGGTTATCCTTTGAAAGTTGCTTCCTCTTTACTTTTTGTTGCCATAGCATTAGTTTATAATTTTTATCATCATACCTTCATTATTATTTTACTAAATTTTACGTGCAATTGCTTTGAGTTTATCACTTCAATCTCTGTGAGTTCGACACTCTATTTATCACTTTATTACTTATGTGATGGGTATACTTGCTCTAATTGCACATACTATATTTCACGCATCACCTGATGTCTAGGTGGTTCCCGACAATGCAAGTTTGGTTATTATGTTTGTTCATGATTATTTCTTTTATGTAAGCATGAGTTTAGGCGTCTTGTGATACCGCCAAATGATTATCGTTTTTATATTTTTGTTCGTACTAGATTGCATTCTTATATTTATGATTTGTTTATGATGCTTCACTGAATCTGAATTCTACCCGAATTCTATAGTAAAATTCAAACCCGACCCGACCTGACATAAAGAAAAAATACAAATAGTGAGAGCATTATAAAATATGGAAATAATTGATAAAATATAGAGAGAAACTATAACAATTATCTCGGGTCAACTCGAGCCGTGTATTTCTTGCCCTAAACCCAAAATGATCTCTTCCTAAAAAATCGACCCAACCGAACTTGAATTTAAATTTTTTTAAAACCAGATCTTATATATTTGAGTCGAATCAGATCCGTCGAGTGTGGGTCAATGACAATCCCTATGTATATTTGTAGACGTTTTAGTCGTTTAAATAATTAGATGAGGTGCAAGTCTACAGCTGCACCCCTGTCTCAGGACACAAAGTGGACCCTCCAACTCTATTCTCTCAGTTTTGTTCGTCTTTTGCCCCCTTTTTATCGCTCTTGTCCATGCAGTTGCAACGGGTAATTTCTTGTCTTTCCATGCACTTTGGTTTTGCCACTAACTTTTTCTTTTCACCTTACGAATTACCCTAAGCTCCTATATATACACATACATATGCGGGTCGATGTATGTATATATCTATGTTTAGCAAAGTACGAGCAATCCGCTTTATAGTTTTTTTCTTTTCTTTCAATCTTTCAATTCCATGACATGACAGACCCTTGTTCTAATTTCTTCCATGGACGCTTCAACTTCATGCCTATGAATCTCCCCCATTTCACTTCTTTCACTACAACTGCTCAACTCCAAACCCAAACGCGATATTCAACAAATCCTCCATTCAAGGCCAAACTACTTATTATCCTTCACCGCCCCCTCCTCTCATCGATTATCTAAGTACTAGTCCCATAAGGCAAGAAGAGAATGAACCCTCGAGCACCATCTACGATGAATCGGCAACCGTTGCCCTACGAATAGGCCTATCTAGCCCTAGTTCCGATCTGAAATCCAGTCTCTCCCAATCTGCAGATGTGACAGATAATTCCGGAACGTATACCTTAAGCAGGGGACAGTATTGGACTCCTACCCCTAGTCAGATTCTTGTTGGTCCTACACAGTTTTCATGTCCTGTCTGTTGCAAGACGTTTAATAGGTTCAACAACCTGCAGGTAGGATTCGTTGGCAATCAAATAAACAACAATTAAGTAACCATATTTCTCAACCGAGTTAAGTGCAATATTTGGTGTTTATTTGCAGATGCATATGTGGGAGCATGGATCTCAGTACAGAAAGGGACCCGACTCTCTGAGAGTGACCCAGGCGACAAGCATGCTAAGACTGTCATGCTACTGCTCTGCGCACTGGGCTGTAAGCACAACATCAATCACCCAAGTGCAAGAGCTCTCAAAGATTTCAGAACTCTCAAAATGCACTACAAAAGAAAACATGGGGTCAAAGGCTTCAGGTGTCGGAAATGCGACAAGGGCTTTGCCGTGAAAGCCGAAAGGAGATTGGAGAACTCGTGAGAAGAACTGTGCAGGATTTGGTATTGCAGCTGTGGCTCTGACTTCAAGCACAAGAGGTCTTTGAAAGATCATAGCAAGGCTTTTGGCCCTGCGCATGCGGTTGTTCCACTTGGTAAAGCTACCCGCCCTTTGGATGATCATGATATATATGAATGCGATGATCAAGTTGGAGCAGAATTTGAGCTTCAATGTCAGTCTTCTATGTGAAAAATTAAATCTACCTGCTACCTACTTATCTTCAGTTTTTGTTAATTAACTTATTATTATTTCAAATGTATGAGAAGAGACTTAGCAGATCATGGATTGTATTTCTCTTGTTTACAGTTTAAATAAAGGTAAACTACCATTAGTCATTGAATTATTGTGGTTTTTCTATTTTTTAACAAAACTATTTTTTTATAGAAAAACCGTTACTAATGTTATTTTTTTATATTTTGGTCACTGTCAGTTAAGTTCTACTCCATTTGTCTCATAAAATTTGTCCGTTTTATATTTTAAAATTATCCCACTTAAATTGTCCCTTTAAAAAACTTAATAACTTTTACTAAATATATTTCATTTTTTACCTCTTTTTAATTTTCTAATAAAATAAACTTTAACTTTTCAGAGTTGAAATTGTCATTTTAATTATTTTACAACTCATTTCTTACACAAATTTTTTCTTTCTAAAATTACGTGAAAAATCAACAACAGACAATATTTCTGGAAAGGAAGGAATACCGTTTACTTAACAAAATTTATTTTTTTGCACAACAAAATATGATTTCTTATTGATATTATCATATATGCCTAACCTAGTTGAGAGTTTAATTAAAAATCTTATTAAACTTAAATGAAAGAAAAGAGTACTCAACAACAAAAGAAAATAAAACAAAAAAAACACCATTCACAATAACCAATATCCAACTGCGACACTACAAAACATACCTCACCTCCAAAAACAATTAAATCGAATTCGCCACAATCAGGAAATCTATAGCAAAAGACATACCCAGTATCAATCAAACATTAACTAAACGATCTAAGAGTCCCTAAACTCCTCATGAAACACTTGTACTCAAGAAAAGAAATCTTACGGCACACTTGAAATGTGATTCCAATCTCCCCTATCTTGTTTAATACCATATCATACTCTGCCCTGTTACTCAAAAGAATCACCAAAACGCAAAGCTAACTCCACCAAGCCTTAAAAAGTTGAGGCCTGTACATTCTAGCTTTGGCTAAGAAACCTGCCATCCCGTTCTTCTCTCTTGGGGTGTACACGAAATCCACTTGCTTAATGGTTTCCAATTTTCAGTTAATTTTCTCAAAACTGGACCACCACCGTCAAAGTCGCAAAGAGGGGACTTCAACCAATTTAGAACAACTTTAGAATCTAATTCTACTATGAGTCTCGCTTGACCAATCCACCCAGCTTCTATAAAGACATCGAGGGCCATTTTTATTGCTGTCAACTCTGAGAAATCAGGTCCCAAGCTGATCACAGGTCCTGAGAACAGAGCACGGATATCGCCAGTCGACTCACAAAGCACCCCCCGCAACCCGCCCGATTTTCTTTTGCAACTCCATCCACACTGAACTTTACATGGCCTTTGCTTGGTGGATCCCATAGAGACTCAACTACAGCCACATTCTTAACCATGCTTAAACACTCTAAAGGATTATTCCACCAATCATTCTCATTCAACAAAGCTTCTTCTTTTATTGCTTTGCACCATATGAAAGCCCGCATCTTGGAAAAGAACAAAAGATCCTGCATTTTCATGATCTTTTCGCAAAATACTTTATCATTTCGAGCCAACCAAACACTCCATAATGTCGCCGCAACTGAGATTAGCCACACTATATTCCTTACTCCTTCCAATCTCGTGGTGAAACAAAGATCGAAGAAATTATGAACATCGCTTGCACTTGTCCAAGAGAGTCTCCACCACCTACAAAAGTTTTTCCCAAAAACAGATTATAAGCCTGCATGTAATAAACAAATGGTTAACATCCTCCTCATTATTCCCACACCACGGACACGCCGGATGCTCTTCATTCTGAGAGCTTTGCTGGAATTCTGCCTATCTTTAACATCCATAGAAAGTTTTTCACATTAGGGGCACTTTGAATTTCCAAATCTTATCAAAGTCGAAATCTGGCTCACTTAAATATGTTTCCACAATCAATTCTGAGAGCTTCTTAACGGAAAAAGATCCCGCCACCCAAATAATACGATCAGGAATGTCCGATCGGAGTTTCACCCCTTGCATCTCACTTTTTAAATTTTCCGTAGTTTGTCCCTCTCATTCCTGTAACCGTCTTGCAAATAAAGTCGACCAACAAATATTCTGCACCTCTCCATCCCCCAAGACTGCAACTACTGTACTTCTTTTGTTAGCTGCCAACCGATACTTCCTTTGTTAACTGCCCACTAATACAGTCTAGGAAACATTGTCCACAACGAAGAGTTACCAAGCCAACAGTCTTCCCAAAACAGAACCGAGCAATCGTCACCTAAATGCCAGCGAAAAGCAGACTTATTCATCCATCTACCCACCGCATTGGTTGACCAATTTTTTAGAATACCTTTCCACACTTTTGAAATATTTCTAGAGTTCTCAGTGTTGACTTGCCAGTTGCCACTCTAAATCCAAAACTCCATATTTTGCTCGAATAATTTTCCTACAAAGAACACCTTTCTCCGTCACAAATCCCCAGCCCCATTTAGCTAGAGGGGCCCTATTCTTGGCTCGAACCTTAACAACGCCAGCCCCTCCTTTTCTCTTAGGCAAACAGATACAATTTCAATTGACTCTTGCCATCTTTTTAGAATTTCCTTCATAGCCCCAAAGAAAGCCCCTTCGAATTTTATCAAGTTTCAAAAACACTGTTTCGGGGATCAAAAACAACGACATGTAAGATAACTGTAAGGCGGATAGCACCGAGTTAATCAAGACAACTCTCTTAGAAAAGGACAATGACTTGCTTTTCCACCCAACAAGCTTATAGCAAAATCAATCCACAATTGAATCCCAAGTAGCTATCATCCTCTGATCAGCCCCTCGGGGAATTCCAAGGTAATTCCACCACTGCACAACCGCCAATCCTTGCATAATTCGCAACCAAAACATCATCTACTCCAACCCCCACCAAACAAGACTTCTTGAAGTTTATGCTAAGCCCTGAGCATACTTCAAAGCACCTTAAAATTCTCTTGACATTGGCAAGAGTAAATTCCTCTGATTTCAAGAACAAAATTGTATCGTCCGCAAGGCGCGAATTGAAGGTGGGTTATTGTAGATCCTGGAACCACGTTTCGAATTCCTGAAATCGATCCATCTTCTACTGCCTTTTCCAGTAACATGTGAAGGGCTTCCGTGACCATGATGAAAAGGAAAGGAGATAATGGGTCCCCTTGAGTAACCCCTTAATCATCTTGAATTCTTTCGTAGAGGATTCATTCCGAAAATCCGGGTTAGAAGTTTCGAGTAAATTAGTGATGTATTGGGTTAAGATTTGATTAGAAATTTAGTTGAATTAGAGTATTTCGAGATTTTCAGAAAATATATTTTTATTATATTAATTATTTCAGTAAGTCAAAATGGTTTCAAAAGTCGATAAATAATTTTTTTTAAACGTGGGTTTATTAATTATAGTTTTAGTCAAACTAATTTGTTTTAATTGAAAGTTAGTGACTATTTTATAAAAAGAAAAATGATCAGATTAGAAAGTTTACGAAAGATAAATCTTTTAGAAAGCAATTTTACCATAAAGTGATTTTGATCAAAATTCCTCCCATATTTCATAACTACCCGACGGTTTGAAGACAGCAAAGCTCTCCCTTATCCATTTTCCATTTTACTTCTTTTTCTTGATTTCTAAACTCCAAATTGATTCTTGAAGCATCCATTTTATTAACCTAACTAATTTTTCTCTTATTTCTTTCTAAAACACCAAATTATCTATTTTCTCTTCAAAATTTCACGTAGATTTTTCAAGAAATTTGTTGGGCTCAAATTTATCAACCGAAAATTGTTAAGAATGTGTAGAATTGGCAAACAAAATATTGTGGTGGAAGCAACCAAAAAATAAAACTTTGCACAACGATTTATAGTGGTTCGACTTCTAAACCAAATTTACCTCCATTACTTTAACTACCAACACTAAAGATTTTTCTCAAATTCACTAATTTGTCTTTCTTTTAAAGACAAAGAATGTATACCCAAAATCTTGTGAATCTTTTCCCTCAAAGTTTATACTCAAAACATTGAGTTACACTCTCCCTAGGAGAAATGCAAATTTAGTAAACAAGGAAAAGAACCCCGCAAGACAAATGTGTTTCCGCAATTAGGCTCTCAAAATATGAACATTAAATATTTACAATGAAGCTTTATACAAAATGTACAAGAAAAAAATTAAAGCATAAAGTCTTGAAGCTCTTTTATCTTGATCTTTGGCTTGTGTTCATTTATTCTTTCTTCAAGCGTCATTGAGGTGTTTTTATAGTTTGGAATGAGTTTGTAGCTGTTGGGGATGAATTATAGTCGTTTGGAGATAAATTTTCGTTACTTTTAATCCTCTCCTGCTCATAAGTTTCTAAACTACTCAATGAGTATCGACATAATGCTATCAACATTTGACCGAATAGTCACTTTGACTTTTATTCCTTTTAAAAATATATTTTAGCCTTTAACATTTTATTTTAGGTAAAAATGACCATTTTTCGATAAAAATTGTTAATCGACTAACGATCAACATTTATTGTTGACTAGGTAGATCCACGTGGATGAAATATTGACATTGCAGTATCCCATGTGATTAATTAATGATGGACACATGTCACATTAATAAAAAGATTATTAATTTTAACCAAATTGAAATTGAATTATGACTTTAGGAGGACTTAAACCCATACATGTAAGATGAAGTATTTTAGCTCTTAACCACTAGGTCAAATTCTGAACTTGGGTATTGTTGACAAGATATATTTAACACCTCCTACCCAGTCTAGGAGAAAACTGAATCAGAGTCATTACCGGAGACTTGAATCAGAACATACAATTTCATAAAATCATTCATTTAACACACAATCTTATCACAAATACATGCTCCTTATTATCCAAGTTTACCAATTAATCATATCACATCATATTAAGCCTTGATTTTAGGGTTTAGAGTCATTTTTCAAAGAATTCAAGGTTTAGGGACTAATCTATAAATTTTAGAAATTCTTAACATTTTTAGAAATTAAATGCATACAACTAAAATTCATGCCTTATTAGGCTTATCTGCTAAGTTTCATCACATTTACAGGTCTATAACTCATGCAATTAACCCATTGATTATTGAGGACTAAGACATAAAGTTTGAAAGTTCTTTTCAAGTCAATAACCGTTTTTAGCTACCTCCGTATCGGTACTCAAGGAGGTTGTACCGGTATGCTATCAAATGCCCAAATTCCAGTAGTCAAATTTGGTACCAGTACGAGAGCTCGTACCGTTACGCCAAGGTGTCGTGCCGGTACGCCATACTTTAGTAAAATTCTTGTAATATCCCAAATTTTGGCTAGTGACTAAATTGTAAATTTAAAAGTTTAGGGGTTAAAGTATAAACTTTGGAAAAGTTTAGGGACTAAAGTGTAAATTTTCCCAACAAGTAATTTTATTCAGTAGAAGAGTGAATCGGATCGAAATAAGTACCTTGATATCGGTTTTAAGAATTAAGATGCAGAAAAAGGTACCAAATTTGGATCGAATGAAATTGTTAAGCGTGCTCAGGCCAGGGAAATACAAAAATGGGTGACCTCTGGGAATGTCCCATAAAAGTGTTTCTGATCGATATTTTGGACTAAATAAAAGTAGAAAATATTCGTATGGATTTCAAATAAAGAGTTTCTACGAGAAACCTTATGCTATGAAGATTTTTAATAATTATCGGAATAATAGGCTGAGTTAAGAAAATTCAGTCTAAGTCTTTATGAAAGGAAATTTTTAAGGTTTAAAAGTATCATGTGATAGATAGTGAGTTGTATTGGGTACTTTCAAAGTTGGTAAAAATCTGAGGAAAATTGAAATGGGAATTGAAGTTCAGTGACCAAAATGAAAATTTTGAAAGTTTTGTGGCCAAAGTATAAACTTTGGGAAAGTTCAGGGACCAAAGTGTAATTTCTAAATGTTATGTAAGTTAACCCTGTAAATGAATAGTTCAACCCCAAGAGTGACACTTTCTTTTTACCCAGATTTTTCGTACGAAGCTTATATTAATGGTTATAAAGCTTTAAAGTTCGTAGGAAGAAAATTTGGAAATCGTATTGAGTGAAATTCAAATATTTGGATCGAATAAATGTCATAATTAAAAATATAAGATATTTTGGGACATGGCCGGTTGGATTGGAACCAATTTGGTTCAATTTTAATGGAATGACAATTTTCAAGACTTGTTGTAAATAAAGACTAGTTGAGGGCAAATTGGACATTTTCCATGGATGGCATTTTTGAAATATTTTGAAAATTTAAGGGCAATTTTGAAAGGCCAATTACACATGGATTTGATCTTGGCCATTGAGTTTTGATGAGATTAAATCTTGGTCATTCGATGAAAAGGGCATTTTAGTAATTTCACTATTTAAATGAATTTAAAATTCATTTATACAAGACAAGTGGCCAAATTGGATGAAAATAAAAATATGAAGACCATTCTTCATCTTCAAATTTTGAAATATGAGGGGGAGAAAGAAAGAAAAAGGAGAAAAATTTTCCAAGTTCAATTCAAGCCCTAAAACTCGATTTTCAGGTAATCTTTTGAACTACAAAGTTGTTCTACTCATCAAGCTCTATCTTTTGGTGTAAATAATTTGTGGAAAACATGATTGTTTGATGATAATTTTGTATGAGAAGAAATTAGAGTTTATGGACTCAATTGGAGGTTTTGAGATTTTATGATTCCATGCGAAATTCAAGTTGCAATCAATCTTTTGTGATGTTAAAATCATGTTATTGAGTTGGGATTTAAACTCTACATGTTTTGATTATTATGAATATGATTAGGGTTTATGGATTCAAGTTTGATTTAGGGTTTGTGATGTTGGATAAATGATCTAGTAAGCTTGATTTGTTGTTTGGAAGCAAAACCCTAATTTAAATGTTTAGGGACCAATTCAGCAAGTTTAAAAGTTGAAGCACTAAATCTTATTTTTATGGAATTGGTGTGTATTTATGTTATTATGGATGTTGAACATATGAAATTGAAGTTAGAATGCAAAACCGATGTTAAATCGAGTTAGTGACCATTTTGACAAATTATCAAAGTTAAGTGACCAATTTGGAAATGAGGTTTTAGAGAAGGATTAAATCTGATTTTTAGTTATAATGATGGAATTAAGATAGTAATGTTGATTTGAGGACTAAATTGCAAAGTTAAAAAGCTAGAATCTTTATCTTAGCATTTTAGTGGTTATTTCAGTTAAGAAGGAAAATTAAGGGAAACTATTGTGAATAATTATTTGATGAAGAATGTGATAAGTTGATGATTTAAAGTAAATAATGGGACTAAAATGACAAATAGCAAAGTAAGGAGAAATTAGTACAAAGTTTGAAGTTATTTATGGAAGTTGTGTAGGAAAACTGGATTTGGCAGTGAGTTTGAAAATTCACCATAAATTCTACAAAAATGGTTAGATGGTGAATTTTATACTGATGTAAAGATTTGTTTGTCAAGTTTCGCCTCCAACAAACGGAAACTAATTTCGAGTTCTGGGTAAAAAGATATGAATTTTTAAGTGGTGAAAGGTCAGAAAACAATATGGCAGTTTGTTCCGAAATCATTACTGGAAATTGACTTTGAAAATTCACCATAAATCGTACAAGTTGAATTTGGGCTATTAATTTATATGGGTGAAAATCTTATTGAATCTAGTTTCTTTTAAAACAAACGGAATCGAATTCCAAGTTTTAGATTATTTTATAGAAATAAATCTTTGAAGGTAGTGCAAGCTGGCAGAAAATGGAAATTGAGACATTTGGTATCTAATGGTAGTTAGAAAGCTTGGAAGAATTATTTGAAGTTCAAAGTGGTCAATTGGGGACCAAAATAAATTTTTGGACAGTCTAAGAAAGGAGGAAAAAGTTTTGGAAATTTTACATATTCGAATAATTAGATTTGATAGCATATTTAGAATATTGTTAGATTTGAATCTAACAAATGGTATTTATATTTATGTGGTTAATGAAGCCGAACACGAATCAAAAAGGATTCAAGATATTATAAAGGAAAAGATCGAGTAGAATTTAGTGAGGCATACTATTACATGGCATAGGTGAGTGCATTCTACTTACTCTATTTATGAAATGAGAAAGACTAGTGATAAGTTATTCTCGATTATTGAAAGAAAAGGATTTGAATTTTATTAAATGATTTTGAAATGCTTTATGAATGATTTTCGGGTATGAATTGCCCAATACATATTTTTACATATTGAAGTGGTTATCTTGATCCATTGATATTATCAAAAATGAATGAAACGTTCATAGTAGTAAATTATTTGAAAGCCCATTGTATAATTATTGAGAGCTTGGTATATTGTTATGCCAAAGAGGTGGAGTATATTAATATGATATTACTGTCAAGTACAGTAATGAGACATTGAGTTGTGTTCTACGGCTATAACCTATTGGTTAATACTGCTGTTAAGTTACGGCAGTGATAGAGTGAGTTGTGTTCTACAACAATGACCTATTATTATTGATGTCGTTAAGTTACGGTAGTATTTACAGTGTTACACTGACATTGATACATTGGTATTGATACATTGATATCAATACATCGATACATTGATACATTGTTTTATTAATGGCACAACTAAATAGTTGTTGTCGGGCACATGTGCATACTCATCATTGACTCCCATACCATGTATTCTCATCCATAGTACAATGGGCTATATTGAAATTGAAAGTACAATAGATCGTATTGATATAACATGTATTGTATATATATATATGAATATATGAGATGTTGATTTTTACAGGTTACATGATAGAGGAACAACTTCGATAAGTCATTCTATATGATTTTAAATTCTTATATGTTATATTTAGTATTTTATTTATTATGCAATTTTTATTAAAATTAAAGTGCTTTACTTTGATTTATAAGTTTTGCCTCACTAAGTTCGTACTTAATGTTTGTTTGTTTCACACGTAGATTAAGATGGAGTATTTGAAGAGGAGTCAAGCATGCTGATCAAGCTTCAATCTACAAAACGTCAGTAAGATATTCTAGCTTATGATAATCTCTAGTGGGCATGTAATTATTTAATTTCTAGTAGAGTATGATGCATTAAATTAGACTAAATGATAGATAAGTAATTAGTTTTGATGATGAATAATATATGGATAAAGCAAAATAAGGCATTAGCATTGTAACAGAATAAAGCTAAGGTAGAAAGGATAATTATTTTGCTAATAAGAATAATCGGTAATCGCGTAAAGATTTTAAAGTCAAGAAAGGGCCTAGATAGCGAATCTAGTTTTCACCCTAAATTAAACGATTGTTTTTAATAATTGCCAAATATATTTTAAAATAATTAGTTCAGGGTTGAAACTAGCTAACTGCACATAGGTTGTATTTTCAAGAAAACCAAGAAAGGTTTAGATTTACAAACTAAAATTTGTAAATACTTGTACAAATAATTTTATAAGTTGAGATTTCTTTAAACGACTTTGTAACATCTTTAATGTATATTCGATTTACAAGTATACGTTAAGGGTGTTACAATTCTAGTAACCCTCTTTCGTACCAATAAGGTCGACCGTATCAGTACTCTCTGTACCATATGGTTAAATTTAGCTTGGCCGTACTGGTACACACCAGATAAGGTACTTGTACGCCCTGCACCAATATGCAAATTCTAAATCAAACCTTAGCTTAAATGCATCCAAATCATGTTCAAAGTACATGAGACTCATACAACATATTTCTAACATGTGAAGCTAGTCATATATCATGGTCATGGAGGTTTTAGCATACATATGATTCATATAGTCTTGTTAGTGCCGTTAGTGTCATAACTTGATCCATACTTTTATATTCATAGCTAGTTTAGGATCTATGCATCATGTAACACTTCACACGCTTAATTTTACATATCAAAACATTTTTAAACATGTTTAAACCATATGCCACCATACTAGGAGTTAAGTAGGGCTTATATACATTACACAAAATGCTCGAATGAGTGACTTGCAACCTTCCTTGCACAATCGATCCTCGGAGTACTTTAGGACCTAAAAATGCATGAAATGAATATGTTAGGCTTATATAGCCTAGTGAGGTAGTTTCTAATATAACACATATTCAATGCTTCATATTCATTCTTGTAACATATCATGTCATAAAAGAACATGCTTACTTATGATACTTAACTAGTTTACATGAGTGTATGTTTACTTCATTCATACTTCATAATAGAATCACATAGATTCATGCTTGCATATTTCATGTATAAATACTTCATTTACTCAAATTTCCTTGGATCATAGTAACCATTGGATACACGGATTCCCAACCAACCTTGCCAAGTCCATGAATGGCAATCCCTCCGCCTCGCCAAAAACCAAAACACAACCATCCCTCCATCTCTCCACATAAGGTTCGTAACCCAAGGACCATGGTCGTCCACTCGTACATGAGCTCAATGAATTCTATGACATGTCAATTGTATCCAAAGTACACTTGTATCCAAGGGGTCCATAATATGACATTTTCATGTTTTCATGGTTCATATAACTTGTATCATAGCATGTTTAAAGCCTTGGCTCTCTTGCATCATAGTTGGTAACTAGCATATCATGATTTCATGTTTCATAGATAATCATAACACTTATTCATATCATATGTCATAATGTCATGCATTTTCACTCATGTCATATTCATAATCAAAGCATATAACACATGTATAAGATTACCTAGCTTACCTCAATAATTTCTTGATATTGCTCTATAGGAGCCTTGACATATCAACAAGGTAATTTCATGAAAAACACATAAATGCAATCGATTTGGCACCTAGCCATACCTTAAACATGAACTACACTCACCAGACAATTCGAAGCTATTTTGGCTCCTAGATGAGTTAGGGGCTTGAATCTGCTTGAAGGAGCTTGGTGATTCCTCACCAGCAATGGATTGCTCTATCATAGAAAGAACATGGATTTATCAAAATTGATGGAATCTTAATCACAAATATGATATTAGTGCTTCAAACTAATCAAATCATGGAATTTCCATTCCTTATTCTTAAATCTTGTTCAAGGATAACTTAAGAACATGAATTCATTGCTATGGTTTAGCTACACTTTTCTTGGATAACTTTTCCATGAAATTAATATAAAGATGTTTAATTCATGGACTTACCTTAGATGATCCTAAAATTACGGAAAAGTAATTATCTTTAAAAAATCCAAGCTTTCAAACTATAATTATGGAGGAGCTTTCTTGTACTTAAGGAAGGAGATAGCAATAGAGGTGCTTCCTTGGTTTACAATCCAACTGAAAGATAAGTGTTTTATTCTTTCTTCCTTCTTTCATTTCTTTTCTTAATTGAGCCACATGGGTAAAACAAACCCATATATGAAGGAACTTAATCTTTCTTGGCCACGTATGAGAATGATTAATCCTCTTATGGACCCTTCATATGATTAGTCACTCAAGTTTCCAATTCTTACTAACTAGTCACTAACTTAAATTAATTTAGTCCTTATTCCATGTTCATTCATAGTTCAATTCAAACCTTGTAATTTCAACTACATGATCAGGCCTTAGGATTACATTCTAGAGGTCACAAGTCATTTTTGACAGATATCAATGTAAATTTCTTTTGTTCCAAAACTCCTAGGATGGTGTCATCTAATTATGATTATTTTGAATATGTGTTTACATACTTTCGTATTTGGCATGTTGGTATAATATTTTATGTGAATTGCAAGTGTGTGTAATTATGATGATTGTAATGTATATTTGTAGTAATTTGACATATCTAGGAGATATTAGATAGGTATAAAGCATGTCTTGGATAAATTGTTTGATATGTCTTGGATAAATTGTTTGATATGTGTGGTTAAGTGGAAATGGAAGCCATAGTGTATATGGATTGATTATTAGATTTGTCTTTGTATAGTAAATCATACTAAATGTGTGTTTATATGATTTTAGTATATTGTGAAGCTTGGAGAGTTGGTGTAAATGTATATAGTAAATAGAAATATGTAACACGGTGTAAATGATTACTATTTAGTTGGTAAATTACATTTATATTTAATAAATGTAATGATAAACTCTTGCATGTTGGGAAAATATTGCATCTTGGATCATTTTATATGTAAAAATTTAGACATGTATTTTTCTTGTGGCTTCAGAATTTTTTGAGCTTAAGAAAGGCTAATTTGTGTCCCAATATATTGAGTTTTGAAACTCAATAGTTCAATTTTTTTTGATATCGAACTTAAGTAGACTTTTTGAGAATCAAAACTGGACACCATATTTTGAAACCCATCCAACTGATTTTGATAACAACATACCCAACTTTGTAAAAATTATATTTTAACCCATATTTATAATTCATTGCACTATGACCCCCATATTTGACATTATCATAAAGGCATAAAGTCAAAAATACCCCCAACATTTGACAGAATAGTCACTTTGGCCCCTATTCTTTTTTGGAGCAATTCAACCTTCAATTTTTCATTTTGAGCTAAAATGGCCCCTCAACGGATGAAAATTGTTAGAAAACCGATGGTAAACAATTTGAAATGACTTGACAGAATGATAAGTCAGCAAAAAATTATTTTATATTTTATATAATTTTATAAAATTATTTTTTGGCTGATGTAATATTTTTCAAGTCAACACATTTGTCTATATAATACTTTCATGTCAGCGTACACTGTCATATATGTTTGTCACGACATTTCAAGTCATTTACCGTCAGTTGACTTACAGCTTTCATCTACAGAGGGGCCATTTTGACCCAAAATAAAACGTTTAGAGTTGAATTGCTCCAAAAAAAGAATATGAGCCAAACTGACTATTCAGTCAAACGTTTGGGGCATTTTTTAGCTTTACGCCTTCATAAATTGCCATTGTTTTTATTATTGATGAATGTATGTTTCATTAATTGTCTGATTTAGTTCAGTTTCAAATTTGTTTAAGTTCCAATCAATCAATGTGGCATCTTCCTCACGGTTTTGACTAAATTGGGTTAAGGATGTTACAAAATCACCCAAACATGATATTCAACAAATCCTCCATTCAAGACAAAACTAGTTGTTATTATCCTTCTCCACCCACTCCTCTCGTCGACATTATAAGTACTAGTCCCACAAGGCAAGAAGAGAATAAACCCTCCAGCACCATCGATGATGGATCTGGCAATCCTAGCCCTATATATAGGCCTATCTAGCCCTACTTTCAACATGATATTTTCACTTTAGAATAGATTCTTGTTGATCCTACACAGTTTTCATGTTGTCTATTGTCAGACCTTTAATAGAATCAACAACTTGCGGGTGGGATTCATTGTTCAAGCCTGCCGGAATCAAATAAACAACAATTTGTATAATTATACATTTGAGGGGAAGAAGAATCGAACTTGGATGTAAGTGAAGAAAAAGACACACCAAACAATTAATCCAAGACTACTAATTGATCTATGGTTAACAATATCATATATTAAAAGATGTGCACTTTACGGGCAATCTGCACCATCACAAGATCATTCTGAGTACAATCCACTTTGATGTTCGAACCGGAAGCACTTTCTTGGGATATTTGATGTAAGATCCGTAGTTTTCTGCTAACAGAATATATAAACAAGTTAGTTAGATATTAGCTAAGTTAGCCATAGTTAGTTAGTCAGTTGTAGTTTAGCATAATTTATACCGGTATAAGTTAGCTAAAGTTATTTAGTTAGTTTTAGTTAAGAATTTATACCGATGTAAATATGTTATATATATGCACTTAATCTATCAATAAAGTATGCAAAGTTTTACTTTTCTTTACAAAAGTCTATAGTTTATTTTACATAATTTGATCAGAGATATTTGACTCTTCCCATTTTTGAATTCAAGTCATTTCT
Organism: Hibiscus mutabilis; assembly: GCA_019671005.1. NCBI lineage: Eukaryota > Viridiplantae > Streptophyta > Magnoliopsida > Malvales > Malvaceae > Hibiscus > Hibiscus mutabilis. The sequence goes on from CM033719.1 coordinate 50,879,462, forward strand.
TCAAGAATGATGATTCTAGTAGCAAGTACTATGTACATCCTAATGAAAAATCTTCATTACTCTTAACTTTTGCATTGTTGACCGGAAGCAATTATCACAGTTGGGCAAGATCTATGAAAATGTCCTTGATCTCTAAGAACAAGTTTTGTTTAGTTGATGGTTCGATTAAAGCACAAAATGAGGAAATTTTCGAGTATCAGGCATGGTTAAAATGCAATATTCTGGTGCTTTCTTGGTTACATAGAACATTGAGTTTTGAAGTTAGACAGAATGTGACGGGGATAGGTTATGCATGTCATCTTTGGGTAGATCTTTTTGACATATTTTCATAAGAGACCTTCTAAGAATTTTTTATCTTCAGCAAGATTTCTTTTCTTTGCAACAAGATTCTGTTCAGGTACGCGAAACATCACAAACATGAGCATCTCAACTACAAATTAATGTTCTTCTTCAGTTTTTTATCCTACTCTAACGGTTGATTCATGTATGGTTTTTTACTTGTTATAATCATTCTTTAAAGACTAAATGGATTGTAGACTCAGGTGCTACTAATCATATTGTAAATTCACTTAGTTACTTTAAATATTATTGTTCTATTGATAGCAAATTTGTAAAGTTACCAAATAAGCGTTTGGTTAGAGCTACACATATAGGAATTGTTGAGATTTCATCAAATTTAATTCTGAAAAAGGAACTTCAAATGTGTGTAAACATAGATTCTTCTATTTTTGTTTATAATGCAGTTAGTTTTTGTGACACCCCAAAAATAGGGTTAGAAGGTTTAGGGGTTTGACCGGGTTCGGTTCGAACCGGTTAAACTGGATTAATAGATTAAATATGTTTCGGGTGAAATTAAAATGTAAAAATAGGAATTTTTACGCATTGGCAAAGGGTTGGATTTTTTAAAAGGTGTTTAGTCATTATATTAAATATTTTGGGTTTTTAATTAAATACCAATTTAATCTAATTAAATGGATTTTTGATTTAGTGACTGAAATGTAAACTTTGCAAAACTATTTTAGTGATTATTTTGTAAGTAAGCCAATACTAAGAATCCTTAGAGACCTATTATTTTCATTTTTTTAATCAAAAAATTACCACTTTAATTGAGTAAGGAATTGACGATTAATTGGTTTCTAAATCATTTTCCTATTCTTTCAAATCTTCTCTCATTTTCTCTCCTTATTTTCCCTTACTTTCCATTTCAATTTCCAAACAAGATTTTTAGATTTTCTTGCTAATTTTCAATGCAAAAATGATCATTTGATTCTACTTTTGATTCCTAATAAAACCTTACAAAGATTTCATCCATTTCTTAAGTTTGATTTCAAGGAAATACTTACGTCAATTATGGTGGGAGTTTCTTCAATGGTGAATTTATTCTTCTCTCTTAAAACTAAGGTTCTTTATTGATATTCCCTAGTAGTTGGCTGATATTGGATTGGTTTTAACTTAGTTTTCCAATGGATTTTAAGAATTGATTGATTAATTAAGATTTTGACGATTTGCTCAAAGATTTGATTAAGTTGATGGAAATTGGAGATTTTGATTAGGTAGATTCACATTTTGATAAGGTAAACATAATGTGAAATGATATTGTTGAAATAAACCCCGAACTATTTGATTGATTAATTTTTTAGGTGAGTTTTTAGTGGTTTTGGGGGTTGTTATGTGTGTTCTTGAATTACTGGAGGTATAAGGATGTTTAGGAGGTGTTCTTGGTTGTGTTTTGATGAGGATTGAATGTTAAAATTGTAGGGTTGATGATAGTTGTTGGGTGAATGAAAATTGATGTTGTTTTCGGTAGTTTCGGCTAAGTTCGGAAGGGTTTTGTTAACGATGTAGGGGTTTATTGTTTGGCAGTGAGTAGAATGCATAATGATGCATTATCTCGTTGGTTTTATGTTGTTGAAACATGGGACGATCAAGGCAAGGTTGCCTAGTTGCATACATCGTCTTTCGGTGGCTCGATTCGCGTCGACGAGTAAAGTGAAGTGTATCGGTGAGTGTATAAATACGTTAAAGCTCTTTAAAGGTTTGACCGATGGATCATGGGGGTTTATTTATAGCCTAAAAAGCTTAACTAAGCTCAAGCGTAAGTTTTCCCTATTTCACCTTTGAGTATTGCTTTGATATGAGCTTGCGGATTTCATGTTTCAATTTTAAAAGCATGGTTTGATTTACTTACTGTAAATGCATCATTTTGGATAATGTACAATGTATACAAAAGTTTATGGATGCTTATGAGCATTGAGATTTATTCCTATAAGGAATGTGTTGTTGCCTTTGGCAATGTGGTTTTGATTATGAAACGGTTTTGTGAAATGCATTGGAAAACAATAAGTAAATGTATTTGAAAATGATATATTGGCTATGTGACATAAATGAGAAAGTATCAGATATAATTGGCATGCCATAGGGTTTAAAGTGCACTATAATATAAAGTCGATTGCTCTGCAACTCTTAAGGTATAGTGATATGGCTACTCGGGCTGATGGTATTCTTTGGTTTCTTACAATAGGGGTGAACCTATTGCTGGTGGTAAAGGTAAGTCTATCACGACGGGTAGGGGCAAGCCTATCCCGGGATGAAGTGAGAATAGGTATAGGTAAGTCCATCGAGGAAATCTGTGTATCCGATATGTTTATTAAACATTCTGTTTTGAATAAAGGGATAGAGGTAAGTCTATCCGGGGTAACAATACTTGCCAATATATGAGACATATAAAATATATGGAAAGAGTTTTGATGCATATGGTTGTTATGCATGGTACGTTTTGGAAACAAATGGGAAAATGCTTTGGTTTGACTAAGCATGTTTTTCACTTCAAATGTTGTTTGGTTTCAAAAGGGTTTTGAAATGCATCAATGTTTTGACTATGAGCAACCTCACTAACCATTGTGTGCTTATGCTCTCTTTTTCTCATTGATGTAGAGAATAAGGGTTGAGGGGCAGTATTCTCTTGGCAAGAAAGGTCAAAGAATACGACAACCATTTGAGTATGGGAAACTTAGTTTTAATCTGGTTAATAAAGCAATGTGTACCATGTTTTGTGGGTTTTGTAACCTGGATTTTATTGTGTTGTAGAGGTTTATATGTTGTGTTTGATGGACAATTATGTTGAAGGCATGATTGATGGTTCATTACATATGTGCTTGATGCTAAGAGGCTTACCTAGTTTTGCATATAGGTTGTAATGCTTATGCTCTAGTAGTTCAAGCATGCTTTAAATGACGCCAATAATCAATTATTGTGATGTCGGTATTGAATTGTGCTTTGGAACTCTTTTGAGTGTTAGACTGGAATAATTTTAGGAAGCATGCCTCTAGTATTGTGATATGATTCAATTCATCTTTAATTGCTTTTATTATTGAGGGTTTTGGGCTTGCTTTGGTCCCTAGTTTTATGGTGTTTATGTATGAGTTGATCTAAGCATGTTTGGAGTATCAATTGAGTGTTGAACCAGCAAAATTGTATATTATAGGTCCAGGGTATCGATACTCGATTTCCAGTATCGGTACGCCCTTTGGAAAATTAGCTTGGGTATCGATACTTGATGAGGTGTGTCGGTATGAATTTTAGCTAGTGAAATATGGGATTTTGTTATTTTGGCATGGGTATCGATACTCGGGGAAGGGTATCGGTACGCCCTTTGAAAATTTGGCCTGGTATCGATACCTTATCTCTAGTACCAATACCTAAGGCATTATTTGCAGTTAAAGTGATGGCATGGTTTTAGTTCTTCTATTTTGGTCCATGTTTCGTAAGTAAACAAATTGAATGTGTTTAGTTTATCGGTTTAAGCTAAAATTTGACAAGTATGTATGTAACCTAATTAATTAAGGATTGGTAACTTCAAATTTAAGTAAGTCATTGTAATTTTCCATATTTACTTTTTGGTCTCTAAATAGCTATTTGTACGATTGGACATTAATCTGACACTGTTTCGGTCGAGTTTGTAAACGTTGCGAGTATGTACACCCTAGGTCATTATGATGCATCTAGATAAGATAAAAAGAAAAAAATGAACCTAATTCGAATTAATTTTTTTTGGTTTATTTTGGCAAACCTAATGTAACTCGCTCAGTTTAGTCTGGTATCTAGGTGGGGTCGAGAGGGTTGCATTTGGTGGTACCAGATCCATGTTTGTGATTATTGGGTGTTTATGTTAAATTGTTTGTTTGATATTTTATTATTTGTATACATGTTTATGAATGATGTTGAGGATATCTGTTGTGATGGGGTATAAATGGGAACATATTGCCTATTATCATGGTTTTAAAATAAATTTTTAAGGTTATCTTGGATCCTTCACCGAATGCTAGCCTAATTCTATTATGTTGTGTTGTATGGCGTAGGTTATTGTAAGTATGCCTTCGAGATGTGAGACTCGAGCTACTACGAATAATACCAAGGATGGGCAAAATAATAAGGAATGACTGGTTTCTCACAATCCTTTACCTCCTCCTTCACATATTCCTCCTGTTGGTGCTGGGATTGGGGTGTACCTCAGGCTTTACAAGGGCCAGTTTTTGGTGATATAATGTCGTTGATCCAATCGATGATGGGAGCTTTTCAGGAAGCGATAGCTAGAGTGCATGTGCAAGCACCAGCGCCTGCAATGACCATTAACCATGGTTACCCGTTAGAGCGCCTTCGTAGTTTGGGAGGTGTGGAATTCAGAAGATTGAATCTTGAGGCGTCCGAAGAGTGGTTTGAGAGTACTATTTATATTATGTGCTAGATGGAGTGTAACGATGCACGTAAGCTAGGTTGTACCGTATCTTTATTGCACGGTGATGCCTATTATTAGTGGGTAACCACGATTGTTGGAGTTCCAGATACTGATGTGAATTGGGAATTCTTTTAGAAAACTTTCAAGAGAAAGTATCTCAGTCCACAGTATCAAGATGCCGAAAAGCGAGAGTTTATATCGTTGGTGCAAGGTGGCATGTCAGTGTTTGAGTATGAGGTGAAATTTATCATCCTGAGCCAATATGCTCCTGAGCTAGTTCTGGATGATCATCAGAGGTGTGATAGGTTCTGGTACATACTTGTTAAGAACATCAAGACATATTTGCTGACCACAGATTTTTGATGTGTTGGTCAATAGAGCCAAGGATATTGAGCAATCCTTAGATGGTTCGGTACAAGCTATGAATGTGGGTATAGGAAAGAGAATCGTTGAGTCTAGCTATACCGAGGGACATAATAAGAGGTCGCGTGATAAGTGATACAAGCCAGATCACAAGCGTGGTCGCGGTAGTGGCAGTAATTAGGGTATACATGTTGCTACCTATACTGAGTATTGTGGGAGACGTCATTCGGATATATGTTGGGGAGTAACACCTGAAGCTTGTTAGGAGTGTGGATCATTAGATCATCTGAAGCGTGATTCTCCACGTGTTCCGAGAAAAACACCGGCATAGGCTGCTATTATACCTGCTAGAGGTCGAGGCCATAGTAGGGGTAATTTTTAGAGGCTTGATAATGGTCAGGGGACTGTGGCTTATACAGTTACTGTTCAACCAGAGAATGATGGGCCAGCTCGAGTTTATGCTCATCGCGTAGACCGTAACGAAACTAATGTGATCGAAGGTACTTTTACCTTGCAATTTTTGTTATTATTTCCCTTGATTGATTTGGGTTCCACTCATTCATCCATCCTGACTGAGCATGCACAGTTATTAGATATTCCTGTTGAGATTTTGGATGTTGGTATATTGGTAACTAGTTCTTTTGGTAAGACAGTTACTATTAGAATGTTATACAGAAGATGCCCTTTGGTTGTTCAAGGCTATGTGTTTGCCGTAGATTTGATGGAGTTGCTATTTTGTGGTTTTGATGTTATTTTGGTATGAATTGGATAAGCGAGCATAAGGCGGTTGTGGATTGTAAATCCAAAAAGATTTCTTTAAAGCTTGTCGACGATTACGAGGATATGGTGGTTGGCGAGCATATTAAGTTCTTGTCTAACGTTGTTTTGACTATGCAAACTGAAAGCATGATGCAAGTGGGTTGCCAAGCTTACTTGGAAATTATGACGAATCTATACATCAAAAGGGTTCGAGTGTAGGACATTCAGACTATGTGTAATTTTCCAAAAGTGTTTCTTGAAGAGTTGACTGGATTATCGCCATATAGGGAGGTGGAGTTTAGTATTGAGGCGTAATCAGGTACGACTCTAGTTTCAATTGCTCCATATCATATGGCACTAAAAGAGCTAAAAGAATTAAAAACTCAACTCCAAGAGTTGTTAGATCGAGGGCTCATCAGACCCTGTGTTTCACCTTAGGGTACACCAGTTCTTTTTGTGAAAAAAAGGATAGAACAATGCATATGTGCATTAATTATCGGCAATTGAATAAGTTGATGGTTAAAAACAAGTATTCGTTACCTCGGATAGATGATTTGTTTGACCAATTCTGTGTGGCAGTTGTGTTTTCAAATATTGATTTGAGATAAGGGTATTATCAATTAAAGGTTAAGGAGGTGGATGTACCGAAAACTACTTTTCACAAGAGGTATGTGCATTATGAATTTTTGGTGATGTCGTTTGGTTTGACTAATGCCCATCTGTTTTCATGGATATGATGAATAGAGTGTTCCATGAGTATCTTGATCAGTTTGTAGTTGTGTTTATTGATGATATCCTTGTGTACTCTTATACCGAGAAAGAACATGATCGCCATTTGCAGATTGTGTTGCAAGCTTTAAAGGATCATCAAATGTATTCTAAGTTGAGTAAGTGTGAATTTTGGCTTAGAAGAGTGATGTATCTTGGTCATGTAGTTTCAGCAGAGGGTATCCATAGAAGATTGAGGCTATACTTAAGTAGAAACAACCTAAGTTGGTATCTGAGGTCCGTAGTTTTCTTGGATTGGCTGGATATTATTGCTATTTTATGGATGGATTTTTGAGTATTACTGATCCATTAATGAAATTGTTGCAAATGAATGTTTTTTATGTGCGGAGGGGGAGTCAACAGTGTAGTTTTGAGAAGTTGAAGGAGGTTTTGACTCATGCTCCTGTCCTGATTCAACCCAAGTCTGGTAAGGAGTTTGAAGTCTACAATGATGTGTCATATGTTGTTTTGGGTTGTGTGTTGATGCAAGATAGGAAATTTGTGGCTTATGCGTCAAGGCAATTGAAAGTTCATGAGCGTAACTGCCCGACTCACGATCTAGAGCTTGCGGCGGTTGTGTTTTCTTTGAAGATTTAGAGATATTATCTTTATGGTGAGAAGTGTACCATTTACACCAATCATAAGAGTTTGAGGTATTTGATATTTCAAAAAGAGTTGAATCTTATGCAACGAAGGTGGATTGAGTTGCTTAAAGATTATGACTTGTCAATCGAGTATTATCTTGAAAAAACCAATATAGTAGCAGACGCGTTGAGTTGTACGGCTGCAGTAGAGCTTAGGGTGATGTTTGCAAGGTTGAGTGTGATGCGAGAATGTGGACTATTGGCTGAATTGCAAATTAAACCTACGTTATCTTAAATGATTAAAGCGAGGCAACCTTATGATGATTATTTGGTTCCGCATGTTAAGGATATTTCAGATGGTAATCTGACAGATTTTCATTTTGATGATAATGGTGTTTTGTGCTTTAAAGGTCAAATAGTTGTGCCGGAAGATTCATAGTTAAGGTGAACTATTTTGACTAAAGCTCATTCCAGTCCTTTTGATATGTATCTTGATAGTACAAAGATGTATAGGGATTTGAAGAAATTGTATTATTGGGTTGGCTTGAAGAATGATGTGGCAGAGTTTGTTTCTCGTTGCATGGTGTGCCAGCTAGTTAAGACTGAACATCAATTTCCTTATGGGTTGTTGCAACTTGTTCAGATTCCAGAATGGAAGTGGGAAAAGATTATCATAGATTTTGTGACAGGTTTGTCTTTGACGCCATCCAAAAAGGATTTGATATGGGTGATTGTTGATCTTTTTACGAAGTGTGTGCATTTACTTACTGTGCATACGACGTATACGTTGGACAAGTTGGCATATATGTACATTGTTGAGATTATAAGGTTGCATAAGGTTCTTAAGTCGATTATATCAGATAGGGATTCTCGTTTTACATCAAGGTTTTGAGAAAGCCTTCAAACAGCTTTGGGTACAAGGCTTAGTTTCAGTGCGTCCTATCATTATCATATGTATAGTCATTCTGAACGTGTTAGTCAGATTTTGGAGGATATGTTAAGATGTTGTATCATTGAGTTTCAAGGGACATGAGAGAAGCAACTAACATTGGGAGAGTTCGCTTATAATAATAGTTATCAGTCGAGAATCTAGATGGCTCCATATGAGGCTCTTTATGGTTATAGATGTCGTATGCCTCTTTGTTGAGTAGAAACGGGCAAAAAATATATTACGGGGCCCGATTTGCTTAAGGATGTGAATGAGAAGGTGAAACTCATTTGTGAAAGGCTTAGGCGGCTTCGAGTCGACAAAAATCTTATGCAGATTTAAAGTGAAGAGACATTGAATATGAAGTGGGTGATAAAGTGTTTTTGAAGGTTCTGCCTTGGAAGGAGGTGATGATAGTTGGGCGCAATGGTACATTAAACCCTAGTTTTATTGGACCTTATAAGGTGGTTGAGCGTATTGGTCTGGTTGCATATATATTGAGGTTACCGGTCGAGCTTGAAAAGATACATGATGTTTTCCATGTATCGATGCTCCAAAAGTATAAATTGTATCTGTCGCATGTTGTGCTTGTTGAGGAGATTAAGTTGCGACCAGAGTTGGGTTATGATGAAGAACCAGTAAGAATATTGGATTTTAGTACTAAAGTCCTCTGTGGGAAAACGATTGAGTTGGTTAAGGTGTTGTAGTGTCATTGAGGAGTTGAAGAAGCTACGTAGGAGACAAAAGCAGATATGAAGGAACAATTTCCTCATCTTTTTCCTTTAGGTAAATTTCGATGACAAAATTTCTTAAGTGGGGGAGAGTTGTAACACCAAAAAATAGGTTTAGGGGTTTGACTGGGTTCAGTTTGGACCGGTTAAACCTGATTAATGGATTAAATACATTTAAGGTGAAATTAAAAATGTAAAAATGGGAATTATTACTAATTGGAAAAGGGTTTGATTTTTTTAAAATGTGTTTAGTCATTATATTAAACGTTTTGGGTTTTTAATTAAAGGCCAATTTAATCTGATTAAATGAATTTTTGATTTAGTGATTGAAATGTAAAATTTGCAAAACTGTTTTAGTGACTATTTTGTAAATGGGCCAATACTAAGAATCCTTATAGAGTTATTATTTTCTAATGTTTTTAATCAAAAAATTACCACCTTAACTAAGTAAGGGGTTGACGGGTAATGGGTTTCTAAATCAATTTCCTATTCTTTCAAATTTTCTCATTATTTTCCCTTACTTTCAATTTAAATTTCCAAACAAGATTTTTAGAATTTCTTTCTGATTTTCAATGGAGAAATTATCATTTGATTCTATTTTTGAATTCTAATACAACCTTACAAAGATTTCTCAAAGATTTCCTGAATTTCTTAAGTTTGATTTCAAGGAAATACTTACATCAATTTTGGTGGGAGTTTCTTCAAAGGTGAATTTCTTCTTCTCTATTAAAACTAAGGTCCTTTATTGATATTCCCTAGCAGCTGGCTGATATTGGATTGCTTTTAACTTAGTTTTGCAATAGATTTCAAGAATTGATTGATTAATTGATATTTTTAAAGATTTGATTAAGTTGATGAAACTTGGAGATTTTGATTGGGTAGATTCACATTTTGATAAGACAAACATAATGTGAAATGAGATTGTTGAAATAAATCCCGAAACTATTTGAATGATTAGTTTTTATGTGATTTTTAGTGGTTTTTGGGGTTGTTATGTGTGTTCTTGAATTGCTGGCGGTATAAGGAGTTTAAGAGATGTTCTTGGTTGTGTTTTGATGAGGATTGAATGTTAGAATCGTAGGGTTGATGATAGGTGTTGGGTGAATGAAATCGATGTTGTTTTCGGTAATTTCGGCTAAGTTCAGAAGGGTTTTGTTAAGGATGCAGGGGTTTATTGTTTGGAAGTGAGTAGAATGCATAATGATGCATTATCCCTTTGGTTTTATGTTTTTAAAACATGGGACGATCAAGGCAAGGTTGCCTAGTTGCGTACATCGCTTTTTGGTGGCTCAATTTGCGTCGGCAAGCAAATCGAAGTGTATCATGAGTGCATAAACGCGTTAAAGCTCTTTAAAGGTTTGATCAATGGATCATAAGGGTTTAGTTATAGCCTAAAAAGCTTAACTAAGCTCAAGCGTCAGTTTTCCCTATTTCGTCTTTGAGTATCGCTTTGATATAAGCTTGCATATTTCATGTTTTGGTTTTAAAAGCATGGTTTGATTTACTTACTGTAAATGCATCATTTTGGATTAATATGCAATGTATATTAAAGTTTATGGATGTTTATGAGCATTGAGATTTATTCTTAGAAGGAATGTGTTGTTGCCTTTGGCAACGTGGTTTTGTATATGAAACGATTTTATGAAATGCATTGGAAAACAGTAAGTAAATGTATTTGAAAATGTTATATTGGCTATGTGATATAAATGAGAAAGTATCGGATATAGTTAGCGTGCCATAGGGTTTAAAATGCACTATAATATAAAGTCGATCGTTCCGCGGCTTTTGAGTATAGCAGTATGGGTACTTGGGCTGATGATATTCTTCGATTTCTTACAATAGGGGTAAGCCTATTGCTAGTGGTAGAGGTAAGTCTCCCGGGCCGAAGTGAGAATAGGTGGAGGTAAGTCCACCGGGGAAATCTGTGTATCCGATGTGTTTATTAAACATTCTGTTTTTGAACAAAAGGATAGAGGTAAGTCTATCCGGGGTTACATTACTTGCCAATATATGAGATATATAAGATATATGAAAAGAGTTTTGATGCGTATGGTTTTTATGCATGGTACGTTTTGGAAACAAACAAGAAAATGCTTTGGTTTGACTAAGCATGCTTTTCACTTCAAATGTTGTTTGGTTTCAAGGGGGTTTGGAAATGCATCAATGTTTTGACTATAAGCAACCTCACTAACCATTGTGTGCTTACACTCTCTTTTTTCCATTGATGCGGAGAATCAGGGTTGAGGGGCAACATTCTCTCGGCAAGGAAGGTCCAAGAATACGACATCCATTTGAGTATGGGAAACTTAGTTTTAATTCGGTTAATAAGGTAATGCGTACCATTTTTTGGGGGGTTTTGTAACCTGTATTTTATTGTGTTGTGGAGATTTATATGTTGTGGTTTGATGGACTATTATGTTGAGGGATGGAAGCATGATTGATGGTTGTTTATATATGTGCTTGATGCTAGGAGGCTTACCTAGTTTTGCATAGAGGTTGTGAATGCTTATGCTTATGCTCTAATAATTCAAGCATGCTTTAAATGACGCCAATAATCAATTGCTGTGATGCCGATGTTGAATTGTGCCTTGGAACTCTTTTGAGTGTTAGATTGAAATGAGTTTAGGAAGCATGCCTCTAGTATTGTGATATGATTCAATTCATCTTTAATTGCTTATGCTTTTGAGAGTTTTTGGCTTGCTTTGGTCCCTAGTTTTATGGTGTTTATGTATGAGTTGATCTAAGCATGTTTGGAGTATCAATTGAGTGTTAAACCAGCAAAATTGGACATTATAGGTCTAGTGGTATCGATACTCGATCCCTAGTATCAGTAAACCCTTTGGAAAATTAGCCTGGGTATCGATACTCGATGAGGTGTATTGGTACGAGTTTTAGCTACTAGAATCTAGGATTTTGGTATTTTGGCCTGGGTATTGATACTCGGGTTAGACCTGGTATCAATACCCTGTCCCGAGTACCAATACCCAAGGCGTTATTTGCAGTTAAAGTGATGGCATGGTTTTAGATTCATCCATTTTGGTCTTTGTTTCGTATGTAAGCAAATTAAATGTGTTTAGTTGATTAGTTTAAGCTAAAATTTGACAAGTATGCATGTAACCTAATTAATTAAGGATTGGGAACTTTTAATTTAAGTAAGTGCTCGTAATTTTAAGTAAGTGCTCGTAATTTTCCAGATTTACATTTTGGTATCTAAATTGCTATTTGTACGATTGGACGTTGATCTGACATCGTTTCGGTCGAGTTTGTAACCGCTGCGAGTATGTACACCCTAAATCATTATGTTGCATCTAGATAAGATAAGAAAAAAATGGACCTAATTATATTGCGTCTAGCCGGGTCTAGGGGTTACAGTTTTGATATTTGACGTAACAGGTTAGGACATCATGGTTATCAAAGGATAGCGTTTTTTTTTCTCAATTACATAACAGTGTACCCGTTGAACCAAAGTTTGAATTTGAAACTTGTTTATACATTCTGGTATCTGCAATTCCAAGGTACTCCGACAAAGATAAGGAGATGGCACTATATGTATCCATTGTCATTCGAAAAATCCAAAGAATTAAGCTTAAGAGAGATGTGTCGCACCTAAAAGTAAAATTTTACTGAAAACAAAGACTATATATGGTTTGATCGTGAACCTTCACAGCCACCAAATACACCAATATGCCAGCATGTTTACATGTATTGTGGTTCTGGAACATCCTTCAATATACTTCTTAACAAGTGTCATCCATTAATCCATTTGAATTTATTATCATATAATAACTCATAACGTACAGACATATTCTATTTTCCCATTCCTAGTAACCGGAAGTTTGTGATACGACTCGCTTGTTGAAGAAGAAAATTGGGATAAAAGTGGCAATTTATGGTAAATGTCCGTCCGTGCACAACCTAGTTGGGTATATTTCTGGCCACAGTTTTTTTTTTTTTTGTAATCAAGTAATTTTATGAAAAGATATTATAGATCAGAGTTTAGATTAAATTGTAGTGAAATAGCGTAAATTGTACAAACTTATGTGAACCGCACAAACATATTCCTCTTCTAATTTTAACATTATGATATTTTTTCATTTTTTCATATTTTTTTTCTTTTAGGTCTATTTTATTGTGTTTGTTATTTGCTATTATAATTCTCGTATATTCCGTAACACGTTTAAATATCAAAACCCTATCGTGGCACGAGGAAGTTGTTACGTATAACATACATTTATGACATATATATATATAACATAAATAAAATAACGTCTAAAAGCTATCCGTTTTTGGTTTCTAAATCTTGTTGGTCGAGCCATGAAATCCTGCAACTCCATTCATTTCAATGTCATCAACTATCAAAATACGTGAGTAGCTAAATTTGCAAAAACCCTACTTTTTTATCAACGCCAAAAAGTCCAGGTGATTCTAGAGTGCGGCATCTTAATTTAAGGTTGAAAAAGACACAATCTAAAATGTTATCGCACAATCGAAATGTTATACTTTTTTTTATAACATTTTAAGTTATGTGTTTTCACGACAAATTTTGAAACTTGTCATAAAACTACAAACCAAAATTTGAAACTTATCAAAAAACCATCAACATATAATGTTATCGAAAAGTATAACATTTTATGTTGTGCGGTAACATTTTAAGTTACATATTTTCTAGCATTTTAGGTTTTAACCTTAAATTAAGTTGTTGTACCCTAGACTCACACCAAATGTCCTACCTATTTACTAAATAATATTTGGTGTGGTACGTGTCAATGTTGCTGTTATTATTATTAAGTTTAAACTAAAAAAAACTTAAATTCTGTTTTTATAATACCTGATTTAAAAAAAATAAATATTTAAATAAATATTTTATAACTGTTGAAAGTTTGAGCGTAATCTCAGTTTAAAAATCGTCCGGTCAATAATACAATAACACGTAATAAATTTGAAGTATTTGTTTTAATTAAAAAATAATTTAAATACTTAAGTGATTACAGAATAATAATTTATACTGTTTTCTTCTTATTAATTTTTTAAGAGATTTTTTTTATAGTCTAAAGGAGATTATAAGTTAGTATATATTTTTATATATTTTTAATTTTTTGGCAATGTACACACACCTTACAAACAAAGCGGTTGAACTCGAGTCTCTAAAGATGAACATCATCCGCTTTTCCATTGAGACCACATGCTGGTTTTTTATGGGAAGAGACTTAAGATACCAAGATCATGGATTATTCGATTGCATTTGTCTCGTTTAAAGTTTAAGTAAACAGTTAAGAGGGTTATAAAGTGAAAACATCAAATTATGGTTTTCGTTTGTTTTTTTTTATAATATTCTCTATTTTAGTTTCATCTAATTTAATTTTGTAATGGTTATTAATGTTATGTCTTAATTCAAATCATTAATAAAATATTAAAATATTTCATTGTTAACGGTTATGTATTTAAGAAAGAAAAATTCAATTTTTTTTGCCATTTTAAGAAAATGAATTATGGTTATTAAAATAGTTGTTTTTTATCAATTTATTTTTTTAATCTCTTAATTCAGACTTTTCATTTTAAATTCCATATTAACCAGTAAAAGAGAATTTTTAATGGTAGTAGTGATTTGGATCAGTGCATAAATTAAATTAAAATAAATTAAATTAAAATAAATTAAATTAAAAAGACTAAATCTGGGAATTGAATATAGTACAAGGACCAGAGAGCATAAATCTAGGAGAGGAGGAAGAGGGTGATTTCCGCTATTACAGAAGGCTTTTTGACGGTTTGACTCCTGTCTTGTACGGAAAACCAACTCACCGCCTGTGTTTTTTTTAATGTAAGGATAATGTGCAAAACGTTGATGGGTTGATTGGTTACAAAAACCCAGAGTCACCTTCAATTTCGCTGATCCCCTATTTCTTCACTTTTTGTTTTCTTCCCAGCCATCTTTCAATTCCACCCTCACGCCCCCCGCTTCCTTTTTTATAATTTTGATTCCACAGCTTTCTCTGAATCAATACGCTCCATGCCTAAAAGGTGATCATCTTATCTTTCAATTCCCTGTTTTCTGCCTCAATATCGTTTTTCTGCTGGGATAAAATTGCCGAATTTTGAATGAAATGTTGGAAAATGTTTGCTTGTTTGTTTTCTTCTCACCTTCCTTGTATGAATGAAGGCCCCAAATTAACTGTTTGATTAGCTAGATTCATTCGTGTTTGAATTTTAATTAACCTAATTTGGTTGCCCCTCCAATACTCCAATCCTGGCTTCCATTAGGCTGCAGCTTATTAACTTTTAATTTTCTTATGATTCCAGAGTTCTTTGCTCATGGAGCATGCCTCAAAGGGGAGCATTGTGAATTTTCTCATCATTGGAAGCATCCTCCCAATAATGTAGGAAGTTTCCCTTCCCTTCCCTTCCCTTGTTTTATTTGGCTTCTTCTTCTTCTTTCTTCCTAATGTTATTATTTACATTTACCTATTGATTATACTTTTTGGTTACCTTATTATCGTTTTTTACTTGGTCATTCCAGATATGCGCATACTATCAGAAAGGAAACTGCTTTTATGGTAGTCGGTGCAGATATGAACATGTCAAGGCTTCGCAATCAGATGCATCAGCTTCATCTTCTTCGACGGAGCCTGATTCTGTACCTTTACCTCCTTCAAAATCTGCATCTGTTGGGTCGGTTGTATCTTCAGCTTCTTCTACCAAGTTTCCTGATTCCAGTAGAGCTTTCGTTGCTCCCTCCAAACAAGAAGGGAATTTGGAATCTGCGCCTTAGGATCTATCGGATAATGGTGAAACTGTTGAGCCTAAGAGCGATAATCCGATTGAACGACCTATCTGCTCTTTGCCGCTGCTGGTAATTGTCCCCGTGGAGAAAAATGTCCTCATATTCATGGAGACTTGTGTCCCACCTGTGAAAAACATTGTTTGCATCCTTTTAGGCCTGAAGAAAGGGAGGAACATATAAAAATGTGCAAGAAGAAGCAAAAATACCTTGATGCATTGAAACTTAGTCAAGAAATAGAATGTAGTGTGTGTCTGGATCGTGTTCTCTCGAAGCCCACAGCAGTCAAGCGGAAGTTTGGAATTCTTTCGGAATGTGATCATTCATTCTGCATAACTTGCATTAGAAATTGGCGTAGCAGTTGTCCTTCCTCTGGAATGGATGTCAATACTGCCTTGAGGGCTTGCCCAATCTGCCGCAAGCTATCATATTTCGTCATTACAAGTGTTATTTGGTATTGGACACCAGACGAAAAACGGCGAATTGTTGATGGCTACAAGGCAAAATTGAGGTAATGTCACTGCGATTGTGATGCTTCTTATATTTCCTGTGGATTGCTTCCATAATCTGTAAAAATCTATTTAATGATGGGGTGAATCAGATAATCTGATTTCGACTACATACTTAAAGGAAGATGGAATCTGTTGGTTTTTTAAAAAGAAACTACATTGTAGAATGATTTTATAATGTGATGAGCACAAGTCATTTTTGTGCAACAAATCTGAGTTTCAGGCTTGTATACCTACATAACATAAGAGAAAATGCTGAACTTAGGATTTGTTGATTTGTATGGAAATTTTGCTTTTCTAACTAGTAAATCTTTTGTTTCTATTGTTTCTTCACCTGTGCAGGTCAATAAATTGCAAGCACTTCAACTTCGGAAATGGGAACTGTCCTTTCGGGAACAGTTGTTTTTACAAGGTAAATGTTTTTTTATTCATTTTTAACTCCATACAAAACCTATAAATTTCTTTCCTCGGTACTTAAATGTCCATTTTTTTGGATCTTATCAACTCAAAGCTGTTTAGTTGTGGATTTATATTAGCATTCTCTTCTTCTTCATTTTCCCTATCTTGTTTTTTTGTGATGATTCCTCATCCTTTTCTCTCATGTTGTAACTATGGTTGCATGATGATTTAGCTGGTTCTTAGCTGAACCTCAACTATTATATCTAACAGATGGACTTTTATTTGAAGAGACCGGTTTAGGAAAATAAATTTGTTTGTACTCGAACATTTGACAACCTCAACGATTGATGTCTTCTTCATACACTTAATTGCAGAAGATGAAATGGTTATTCTTTAGACTGACGATTTTCAAAAAAATGTTTTAACATCTTTGAAGAGGCCCTGTTATCAATGCAGCTAGGCTTTGAACCAACCGACACCTCAAGCAATGAGGAGTATATTCTTTATCAAGTTCCTAGGTTTATTTGTCATGTTCTGTTGGAATTTTGAAACGACGGTCTTTGATATGATGCCACCTTTTTCAACTAGGAGAAGATTGATCTTAGTGTCGTTTAACTTGATCATTATAAATTGTCTCAAGTAAGACTTGAGACATTGTTAATTGCGATTGGAATCAAGTTGCTAAAGTTTAAACTGCTTTTCTTGATGGTTTAAATCATTGTGAGGGCTTTGATGTTGTGAATATTAATGTGTACAGGTATGCCTTGGTTATCCTGAAGTTTATATAACTGTTCTCTAGAGGATTTATTACTCATGCCTCCTAGTTGTGCATGTGAATGTTCAAAAGGTTTTCTTATGTTTTCGGGAATAAATTACCCGAAAAACACAAGCCGAGCTTTTCCAGTTAAATAAATTTTCTTTCGATCAAATTGGTGGTTGTATTAAGTCATATTATTCAAACGGCGTACTTCAAAATTAGCATTTTTTTCCTTTTAGCATATCCATGTTTGCAATATATGCAATCCAATAAGATTGGAGATTGTCTGTTCCATTTTCAGCCTTGCATCTTTAGTGTTCTGTTCTAGCTGTTCTTATATCATTTTTATTGTTATGTTATGTTTTTGTAGCATGCATATCAAGATGGTCAGTTGGAGGAAGTGGCTTTACGTCATCTTGGAGCTGAAGATGGGCAGACCATCATAACTAAAAATATTAGGTATTCTTTGTTCCTATTTTGTATTTTTTGAGGACTGCGCTTGTGGAACTAAAGCAATTTCTGCTCTCATTTGTAGTAGTTTTTCTCTTTCCATTCTTGCTTACAATATTGAGGTTTTTGCAGGTTGTCCGACATTCTTAGTGACTATTCACATTAGGTGAATGTTTGCAACATTTACTAGTGTGTGAGTTCATCCGTTAGTCTGGTTATTGTTTTAAGTAGGCGGCTAGGTATTGATCATTCTAACGCAGTTATCATCTGATTGATAATTGCGCATTTTCCTGTTTTTCTCCAATATTGCAGTATACGTCTCCAAGATGTTTCGATCTTATTCCAAAATACTTACCGTGCATGCAGGATATCTAACTAATGCAAGGACCTATATGCAGCTTTGATGAAAAAAGTTATCTCTTCAGTTTTTACTGTTGCTCTCCATATCAAAAGGTATGTATCACAAACCAATCTTTGGGGAGGGGGCCCGGGTAATTCTATGTCGTAATTGTATGTCTTTGCTATCTACGAGTTGGTAGAACATCGATTCTTAACGAAATGCAGGATTGTTGATAAGAGAAACCAAGGTTGGAATCATGGGGGTGTGTGGGGTTATGCAATATAAAGTGCAATCTTATCTTATAATGATGGATGGATAAGCATAAATATATGTTGAAAGCAAGGAATGGGAATGGACCGTATGTAGTAGCCATTTGTATTAATTCGAATAAGGATGCGAGTGGCAGTGAAAAGTGCTGCATGTTTCCCTTAATCAAGTGAGACGCTTGGAGCTGTATATTGGGCCTCGTCTCTCCAGCAGAGATATATAGATGAAACGGGACAAGTTAGCAGCAGAAGTGTTGTTTGTTAAAATATTCAGGGTTCCTATGCTTTGATCCTGTATTTGTAATGTGCTGAAGAATATTGTATACACATTAGGCTTTTGAGTATGAATACATACAAGCTCCCAATCCTTATACTATAATTATTCTACTTCAATAGAATAAGTTTATTTTTCAAAATCTTAAGTTTCTTATATTTAAAAAAAGCGAAATGAGTCCCTCTTATTTTCCTCCCCTTTCCTTTGCTCATCATCCTGATTTACATTTGTAGCGACTAATTAAAAATTGATACGAAGTATCTCACTTTTAAAATTTTATTTTTGGTATTTCTTTTTAAAAATCATATTTCAAAAATAAATTTGGAGTCACCACCGGTCACTTGGATAAGGTAAACTAGACATCATAAAATCAAAGATTCGTTTAAAAATGGGTCTGGGAGTTGGTTATGTGTGGAGAAGGATTAGCACCCACAATGCCCGAAATCGGTACCAAATCATACGTTGCTTTTATATCGATGGAAATAGTTGAAATTTAAATTGAATTTAATAAAATTTTTTAAATTGAATATAAGCTTTTAATTAAGTGGGCTTTAACGCTTAGTGAGTTTGAATTAATTAGTCCTTTAATTAATAAGGATGAATATACATTCGGATCATAGATTAAACCGACATCAAATAAGACCGACTTCTATGTTAATTTATGGTTCGAATCAAGTACATCACATTTATACATGATGCAAACAGTTAAATATGATGTTATGACTTGTCAAATTTTATTCATGTTAAAATTTACCAACGATATAAATTATTTCGAATATTTGTTCAATATCCATTAAGTCGAGATATTACGACAAAAATATTCGAGTTAATAAATATCTCTTTTTTATAGTTAAAAATCAATTAATTATTAATGTAAAAATATAATTAGATGAGATTAAATGAATGACAATTAAATGCATGTCACAAAAAGGCTTTAAAATAAACACATAAAAGACCCACTAAAGTTCTAACCTAGAAGGCTCAAATCATAGAAAATATAATTAGTGATCTACTATTATCTAAAATGTTCTAATATTAACCTTAAATTGATTAAAACCTAGAAATTCAAAACCTAATATTTTATGAAATTGTCTTGAATCAAAATGATTAATTTGATATATTCTAAATTGTATCCCATTAAGCCAATGATACTATTTAAAATAGATCAAACTAATAATTGTGATTTTTATTATTTATGAACTAAATTAAAAGAATCAATTTTTATTCTAAAATAATTAAGAAAAAGTAGAATAAGTTTAACTAATTTAAAATATGCCCCCATTAAGCAAAGGACAAATTTTAATTTAATTAAATTTATTCAAGCCCTAAATTCTAACTAGGGTTTTAACTAATCTAAAAAACCTAAATTCATTTTAATTAATCTAAACACACATGTTTTTAAATTAATAAAAACAAATTCTAAAAAGTTAAACTATCCTAAATACATGCAAGCAAACATGAAATTAAACCACATATCAAACAAAGAGGCACAAACACGAACAAATAAATATGCCAACAAAATATGAAAGAATGAAACTCAAATAAACAAAAAGGATTTCCAATAAACTCATCAACATTTCATTAAATCATAAGAATGGATTACACAACAAATGAAAAAAAAGAAAAATATACCCAAAACCTAAATATTTATGTTCGATCAACTAAATTTCACGGTTTGTTGTTGGGGTTAAGAAGCTCGGTTCAATATGAATGGTGATGATGGAAAATAGTTTCAATGGATGTTTCAAGTGGGTGTAGGTTTTTTGTAGTTCGAATGGTGGTGAGGGTTGGAGGCTATCAAATCAATGGTTAAAGTGAAGGATTTAGTGGTTGGGTAATGGTTAAGAAGGGTTAGGGGGCTGCGAAAGGGGGAGCTAGGAACGGCTAAGGGAAAAAAAGATTTCGGGCAGTGGGTGGTGCCAAAAGGGTGGAATGGATAGGAGGTGAACCAACCCTCCAAAATAGTTGTGGGTTTTTTTTATCTATATAGTGATGAAAGGTATTTTTGGTTTATCCCTTTAAAAATGAGAACCAATGAAAATCAAGACCTTGTGCACCAAGTACTTTTCAACCAATGGGAGTGAGTAATTGGTTTATCCAATAAGAACCAAGCCTTAGTGGGCAAGGAGTTCAAGATATTTTCATTTTGGTATTTTTTGTCCTCATGTAAGAACCAAATGTTATGAGTCATGTAGTTTTAGGCTTAAGGTATAAGGTTTTGGATATTGAAAGGAGTAATGTGGATTGATTTTATTTTAAGCATTCAATTTAACCAGACAAAATTGAGTGTCTACAACATTGTAATCTTGTGCAAAATAAGAGTCAAACCTTCAGGCTTGCTAACTTCAGTTAGATATTGATATAAATTCAAATTAGTAATTAAGTTGGATTTTAATGTAATTCTAGTGGTGGAAGAATGGTAATGGGACAAAACTCTTATGTCCCTTTTCGATTCTCCTTTCTATGCTCCAACACTAAAAAAACTAATTCTAATCCTTGACTATAAATTCTAAATTCTAAACCCTAAAGATACATCATACCCCAAATTCTCTAAACTCTAACACTAAACCCTAACCTTAAAACCTAACTTAAGCTCTAAACCTAAGTTTTTAGAGTATGACATAAATAGGGGTACTGTGTAACGACCCAAATTTCCGAGTCAATGGGTTAGCACTGACCTGGGTCCTAGGCTTATGTTTTAAGATCCATGTTTATTCTTTTTGGGTCAAGGAAATATAACTTTGGGCTTTAAATTGGAGTTCTTAGCTTGGGCTTGTGGCTAGATGGTATGCAGGGTGGTTCTTGAGGGACCTAATGGGTATTTTACCCCTAATTTTAAAGTAAGGTTGATTTTAAAGTAAGGTTGATCTCCATTCCCCCTCATGGGTTTTGACGTTGGGGGGTAAGGAGACAAACTTTTTGGGCTAATATCATCCTCATTAAACTCATCTTCTTCATCTTTGAACTCTCTCTTCCTCCTCAAGAGTTCTCTTAATCTCAACCAATCCTTTAATAGTACAACAACTTGTTTTTACACTTATTGATTAGTTAAAGAACTTGGAGAGCCATCATACACCAAGGAGAAAGAGAAGAAGTTAGGGTAAACTTGTTGGCAAGTGGTTTTGGGTTTTTGAACAAGATTAGTACATCTTCTTCTCTTTTGTGCTTCATGTTTCTCATAATATGTGATTGCCTTGCATTGTTGAGTTTTCGAGGTGTTTGGGTGTTTAAATGTAAACTACGAGGTTATTCGATCCCAATATTTTGTTATTTTCTTATGAATTTAAGGGCTATATTTGGTTAATAAAGAGCCTAGTAAACTTTGGGGAGCATGAGACTGGTGGTGGGGTTTAAACTTTGGGATTTTTAGGCTTAGGTATCGGTACGTGGGAAGCGGTACCGATATCCCCTTCTTTTGTTGATGAACAAAGGCAAGTATGGGCAGCGTACCGATACGGGTCAACCTGTACCGGTACAAAAGGGCTTGGCAAATTCCAGTAGCTAACTTTTGCATCGATACGATACAGATCGTATTGATACCATAGCCTATGTATCAGTATTGATGGTTCAATAACGGTACGAGTATATATTTCTATATTCTAGTAGCAAATCTCGGTATCGGTACGCCTTGGACAATACCGACATCCAATACTAAAACTGCCCAAGTATGGCAAAATGATAGTAAATAACGTATCAAGTTAGAATAAGGCTAAATGGACATAAAATTGATTATAAAAATTCTATCTTGAGTCTTTGATTGAACTATAACTTTGGATGCCTTTATTGAATGACCTTTATGTCTTGTATTTGAACGTGGGCATGTGAGCCCAATTTGTTTATGATTGGTTGATTATGGGATCCAGATACCCAAGGTAAGTATTGTAATACGTATCTAAGGTAATGCACTCGATGTCTTTATTGTGTTGAGTGACATTCACTACTCGATGTGTTTCTGGTCTCGAGTAAGTTTCAAACACAACCTGATGTCTTAGTGGTCTCGGGGGTGTGGTATGGAGAGGTATCTGATGTCTATGTGGTCCCAATTACTGGATGTGGCACTCGATGTCTAAGTGGTCCCGAGTGCACTTGTGGCTAATCCGATGTCTTAGTGGTCCTAGGCTAACAAGTTTGGTTACCACGATGATCGTATTTAGTGGTTGAATTGCTTATTTATACCTTATGCTTATTGCTTACTCATCCATGCTTTCTTTTATGTTTATCATGAAGTTCTATAGAGTAGACATGTACCACTAAGCTTTGTTAGCTTAGCGTCCAGATATGCTATTTTTCGTGTGTAGGTTGACAGTTCACTCTCTTGAAAGGAGCACACCAGCATCGAATCAACTTGAGTATAATACCTTGATTTTAGTTGTAGGGCTATATATCCTTAGGACCTTATTGTAGTTGATCTATAACTCTATTTCAACTTTATTTTGATATGCGGTGTTTAATTCGTATGAAGCTCCATTTATATTTTGGATTTGAAATGATTATGAAAATTTAATTAAATGGCTTGTTTTAAATGTTGTTTTGGCTAAACTTGGGAATTTAACTCAAAAAAAATATGGGTCTGGTTAGAGTTAACCCGAATATAGCATTTCGGATCCAGTGAGATCAGAGTGTTATATTTAGTGGTATCAGATCCTAGGTTTAGCCGGTTCTAAGAAATCTTTGGGGTATATGAGAGCCGTTATAAGGTGTCTAGTGGATATAAGCCCCTAAAGTTAAGATTGTACTCTTCCAATGCCTGGGAATTTGACGTGCTTCCTATGTTTTCCTTTGATTTTAGAATTTTCTATGCCTGGAGGCGTAAATCGTAGTAACAATGGCCATGACGAGGGTCATGCACCTCTCGGGGACGACTATAAGGACGAGTACTTTCTGGATACAGAGGGGGAGGATGCCAGAGAGGTTGATGCTACCTACTTCTAAAATTTGAATGGTTTCCTCTGCCGACTTGTTAGGGCCTTACCTAGGCCATCTGATATACCTCGAAAGACCCTTATTGAAAGGATCCACCGTTATAGAGGCAAGGATTTCTGTGGCACAGGTAATTGTAATCCAGTTGATACGAATCAGTGGCTGTAGGACGTTCAGTGGGCCTTTAGACAGATGCGGTGTAGACCAAATGGCAAACTTGATTGCATTACCTCCCTTCTGATGAGTAATGCTAGAGAGTGGTTGGAGACGGTAAAAATAGGATTACACCCCGCACTACCCACCTATGAATACTTCTTGAAGGAGTTTAAGAACAAGTACGTTGGGGAAGCTCAGATGGATGTGTTGAAAAACCAATTCTCCCATTTAGTGTAAGAGAATCGGACAGTGTTTGAGTACGAACAAGAGTTCTTGTATTAGAGTAAATTTTCTCCTGAGTTAATCACGACAGAAGACTTGAGATATAAGAGGTTCGGTCGAGGTCTGAAACCTAAGTTACAAATGTATGTGACCATTAATCCACACAAGACGTTTGCGAAGTTAGCCAACAACGCCAGATCCCTCGAGTAGGTTAGGAGTTTGATTCAGGGACATGCTAGAGGGTCTCAAGGTCAGTTCAGGATCTATGAGACCGGGGGTTCATCTCAGAGTTCAAGCAACATGAATAATAGAAGCATTTGGTTAAAGTATAATCAGAGGTCTAGATCAGGGTATCATGGAAGAAATTTGACTTCTCATCCATGGTGAGTGGAAGAGTGTAACACCCTTAACGTATACTCGTAGACCGAATATACACTAAAGATATTACAGAGTTGTTAAGAAAACTTGACTTGGAATATTTTTTTCAAACTTTTAAACTTGCAGTTTAACCCATTTTTGGTTTTGAATTAAAAACTACGTCAGTCTATAGCAACTAGTTTTGACCCTGAATTGTATTATAAAATTTATAAATGTGTTATTGAAATAAAAATATAATTCAGGGAGAAAACTATGTACCCTGCCTAGACCCTTTCTTGATTTTAAAATTACTACGCGATTAGGGTTAAACTACACAACTATATCAAAAAATATAACTACTTATAGCAAACCAATTTCTAGATTCATACATTGTAATAGTACATAAACACATTGTAAACTTAAGATTACAAAACAGTTTGTCTCTTTAAATCCACTACATATATGTACATGCCCACTAGACATCAAACTTACAACTTAAGATGTACATACCGTGATTACTAATGTAACTTTATTTTCCAATTTAATAGCTCCTTCTTGCCATTCTACTTGGGAGAATGTAACACCCCCTTCCCGTATCCGTACACCGGGTACGAGTCGGAAATGTTACGACTTCTTTAATCAAAATCGAGGGATTTTAAAATTTTCAAAAAAGTTCCCGATGGTCACTCATCCTAAGATTTCCCTAGCCCAAGCACGCTTAACTTAATTTTAAAATCAACACAAACTGTTTATTTGGGTTCCAAATCATAAGTCGATTATCTTAGCAAAACTCATCACCTGAGTTTACTCTTAACTTCGAAATTTTCCAGAAATGCCAATTATCATGAAACCATAACGAACATTAAAGGTCAATCAGAACTCCATTGTGTATAGCAAGTATACATGCCACTATAAAAAAAACCCAAATCCTAATTAGGATGTCATTACTGTGATTACCTATTGAACTTTCCAATATTGATGCAATGCTCCTCTCACTCTCAGCTTGATTTACCTACGTCTGCACAATCAACACACGCTAAGTACGAACTTAGTGAGGCATAAGACGAGAACATATATAAAATAATTTGTAATGCATGATACTTTCAAAAGCATGATACTTTCAATAAATAATTTAACAACAATATTGGAAATACTATATATATAAGGCAATTAATGCCAAAACCACTCTTCAATAAATAGCTCACTTGCACTCAAATCACTTCACTTACACTTATATTGTCATTTAAATCATAGCCCAATGTAAGATAAATGAGAATGCATGGTACGCGAGTCACTATTGAGTATGCACATGTGCAGACATCAACTAATTTTTTGTTCCATAATAAATCAATGTATCACTGTATCACTATACCACTGCTGTAACTTAACAGCATCACTGTATCACTAGGTCATAGTTGTAGAACACAACATCACTATTTCACTTTATATTTGTTGTACACTTATACAACATCACTATATCACTAGGTCATTGATGTAAAACACAGCGTCACTGTATCACTATATCACTATACTCCACCTCATTGGCATGCCAATTATACCAAGAAATCTCATAATACATACAATGGGCTTTAAACATTCACTGTTATGTATCATTCACTTATTTAAAATATAAAAAAATATTAACATCTCACAATATCATATAAAAGTGCATTGGGCAGTTCATACTCGAAAATCATTCATATTTCATTTCAAAAATCATTGAAAAGATATCATTTGTGAATCAACATTTGAGATAGACTCATCGCAAGTCTTCTCATATTAAAATAAAATAGTAGAGATGCACTCACCTGGGCCATTTATTAGCATGCCTCACTAAATTCTACTTGATCCTTTCCTTTATAGAACCTCAAACCTTTTTTGATTCGGACTTGACTTCATTAATCACATGAATAAGATAAAAATATTTGTTAGATTCAAATCTAACAATACCTTAACCATGCTGTCTAATATAATCATTCGAATATGAAATTTCCAATTATTTTTTCTTTCTTCCTTGTATTGTTCACAAACTCATTAGGGTCCCTAGTGACCAATTTGAACTTCCAATAATTCTTCCGAGCTTGCTAACTCACATTTAAATACCAAATGTTTCAAATTCCATTTTCTGACAGCTTGCGCTACCTTCAATGATTTGCTTATACCGGGCAGAATACATACCAGATTTTAATTTCCTTTATACTGGAAAGACTAGATTCGATAACGGTTCTAACGGTATAAACCACATAAATTAATAAAATCTACAAAAATCTACCTAAATTAAAGTTGAATCCATAAACCCTATTCGTCTTCATAATAATCAAAACATGTAGAACTTAAATCCCAACTCAATATCATTATTTTAACATCATACTAGCTTGATTTCAACTTGAATTCAATCATGGAATCATAAAATCTCAAAAGCCCCAATTTGATCCATAAACCCTAATTTCTTTTTCATGTAAATTCTCATTAATCAAGCATGGATTCCATGAATTATAGATATCAAAAGATCGAGCTTGAAGAGTAGAACAACTTTGTAGTTGAAGAGATTACTTGAAAATTGAGTTTCGAGGCTTAAATCGAGCTTGGAAATTTTCTCCCATTTTCCCATCATTTTCGAAATTGAAAGATGAAGGAGACTTCATCTTTTTTTGTATTCTAATTTTCCATTCCTCCAATTATGCCACTTGTATTATAAATGAATTTTAAATTCATTTAAATAGGGAAATTACAAAAGTACCCTTTTTATCCTACGGTTGAGATTGATCTTATCATCAATTAAGGGCCAAGATTAAATTTCCCATTTCCTCTTTCCAAAATTAGCCTTATAACTTTAAATATTTCAAAAATGCCATTGGGGCAAAATGACCAATTTGCCCTCCAACTAGTTTTTATTTACTACCTTGTTTCAAAATTTCCATCCCATTACAATTCAACTAGATCTAGTTGGAATACAACCAAATACAATAAAATATTCATAAAATAATATTTTATGAATTTTTCCATGTTTTTTGGATCAGTCTCCAAAATTTCCATTAGATCCAATATACGATAAATAATCCTTTACTCAAAAATAAACTGTAGGATTCATCTGGAATCAAACTAAAAATATTTCCAACACTTGGAAATGGATTTTATAACCTTTCTCTATCATATGGAAAAATTTCATAATTTTCCAGTTCGATCTGGGTATCCGAATATTCTTCCAAACTTTATCGCTTTATAGCCATTAATACAAACTCCCTACAAAAAATCTGAGTTACACGAAAACTTCATTCTTGGGGGTAAACTATTCATTTACGTGGTTAACATACACAACTTTTGAAAATTACACTTTGGTCCCTAAAATTTTTCTAATTTTACACTTTGACCCTAAAACTTTCAAAATTTTCATTTTGGTCACTAGCCAAAAATTGGGATATTACAATTCTCTCCCCCTTAAGAAAATTCATCATCGAATTTTTGACACATACCTAATTCAAAACAATGAGGAAACTATTTTCTCAAATCTTTTTCTCTTTTCCAAATCGCTTTTTCGACTTCATGATTTCACCAAAGAACTTTAACAAGCGAAGTTGTCTTATTCCTTAGTTCTTTGAATCCATATGCCATAATCTTTACCAATTCTTCCTCGTGATTCAAATTTGGCTGAATCTTTATTCCCTCCAGGGTAATGATATGTAAATGATCTAATTGATACTTCTTGAGCATCGATATATGAAGTATATTGTAAATCTTGTCCATTTCCAGAGGCAAAACTAGCTAATAAACCACCATACCAACTCTTTTCATAGTCTTATATGGTCCAAAAGATCTTAGACTCAACTTCCCTTTTTGTCCAAACCATAACACCTTTTTCCAAGGTGAATCTTTTAAGGAAAGCTTTAACCTTAACTTCATATCAAATATATTTTCTTTCAAGATCAACATATAATATCTATCATTCTAAAGCAATTCTAAATTGCTTCGAGCTATTCTTACTTTATTCACCATATCTTGAACTGAATCAAATCATATTCAACCACCTCTTATTTCTCTTTATGAGCTATGACCTCTGTTTAGATATCTTCTCATTCTGAACCCTTTGCATTCCATTTGCCATAATTTACTGCTTCATGGAAATTTTAAAATACATAGGACAGTCAGTACTTCTTTATACCTGACCTCTAGCCTTCCATGAATTGTCATAACATGCTATCCTTCTATCTATAGGAAGCAATTTAGAAGTAAATCAGCTTAGTTTATTAAACTTGCACTTATACCCGTAATTGATCAATTTGCCCTAATTACGATGCAAGAAACTCCGTTGCATCACTAGGATAAACTTTGTTACGGAACTCTCAAAGAAAGAACTTTTAGTTAACATATTTTTGAGTATGTACCGTAACATTACTTTATCAAATACGGGTCTAATCCTTTCAGATGAATTACTACTATATTTTTAGTCTCATCTGATCATCAATATAGAGTTCCTTCAACCTGCCCTTCATATCCCTAAACCATAAATTAACAATCATAAAATCTCCATCAATATCATTATGAAAATCTATTGTGTCAGAACTCTCAATTCTTTTACAATCGGTGCCTAAGCAGTTTGATTCAAAATCGAATCTAATGTTTAGAAGAAAAGCTCTTAATCCAGAACATGCATATCATGTTACTCTGATGCCTCTGCACCATACTAAACAGAGGGTAAAATATTATCATTAACCTTATCATGTTCGTAAATCTCTTAATGTTTCACTTGCCTAAACACCTGACACAAATCATTTACCCCCACACATTGAAATTTAACATTACTATCATAACAAATTAATCAGTAATTCTAACATCCTAGTGGCATGTATACACTTTTGACCTTTACCATACTTCATTTAACTCCAAAACTGGCTAAATGTGTAGTTCTGATACCAATAAATGTAACACCCCCTTCCCGTATCCGTACACTGGGTATGAGTCAAAAATGTTACGACTTCTTTAATCAAAATCGGGGGATTTTAAAATTTTCAAAAAAGTTCCCGAATGGTCACCCATCCTAAGATTTCCCTAGCCCAAGCACACTTAACTTTATTTAAAAATCAACATAAATTGTTTATTTGGGTTCCAAATCATAAATTGATTATCTTAGCAAAACTCATCACCTGAGTTTACTCTTAACTTCGAAATTTTCCAGAAATGTCAATTATCATGAAACCATAACGAACTTTAAAGGTCAGTCAGAACTCCATTGTGTATAGCAAGTATATATGCCACTATAAAAAAACCAAATCTTAATTAGGATGTCATTACTGTGATTACCTGTTGAACTTTCCAATATTGATGCAATGCTCCTCTCACTCTCGGCTTGATTTACCTACATGTGCACAATCAACACACGCTAAGTACGAACTTAGTGAGGCATAAGATGAGAACATATATAAAATACTTTGTAATGCATGATACCTTCAGAAGCATGATACTTTCAATAAATAATTTAACAACAATATTGGAAATACTTTATATATAAGGCAATTAATGTCAAAACCACTGTTCAATAAATAGTTCACATACACTTAAATAACTTCACTTGCAATTATCACTGTCATTTAAATCATAGCCCAATGTAAGATAAATGAGAATACATGGTATGCGAGTCACTATTGAGTATGCACATGTGCAAGCATCAACTAATTTGTTGTGCCATAAAAAATCACTGTATCACTATACCACTGCTGTAACTTAACAACATCATTGTATATCTAGGTCATAATTGTAGAACACAACATCACTGTTTCACTTTATATCTGTTGTACACTTATACAACATCACTGTATCACTAGGTCATTGTTGTAGAACACATCGTCACTGTGTCATTATATCATTATAGTCCACCTCATTTGCATGCCAATTATACGAAGAAATCTCATAATACATACAATGGGCTTTAAACATTCACTGTTATGTATCATTCACTTATTTAAAATATAAAAAAATATTAACATCTCACAATATCATATAAAAGTGCATTGGGCAGTTCATACCCGAAAATCATTCATAGTTCATTTAAAAATCATTGAAAAGATATTATTTGTGAATCAACATTTTAGATAGACTCTTCGCAAGTCTTTTTCATATTAAAAAAAGTAGAGATGCACTCACCTGGGCCATTTATTAGCATGACTCACTAAATTCTACTCGATCCTTTCCTTTATAGAACCTCGAACCTTCTTTGATTCGGACTTGACTTCATTAATCACATGAATAAGATAAAAATATTTGTTAGATTCAAATCAAACAATACCTTAACCATGCTGTCTAATATAATCATTCAAATATAAAATTTCCAATTATTTTTCCTTTTTTCCTTGTATTGATCACAAACTCATTAGGGTCCCTAGTGACCAATTTGAACTTCCAATAATTCTTCCGAGCTTGCTAACTCACATTTAAATACCAAATGTTTCAAGTTCCATTTTCTGACAGCTTGCGCTATCTTCAAAGATTTGCTTATACCGGGCAGAATACATACCGGATTTTAATTTCCTTTATACTGGAAAAACTAGATTCAATAAGGGTTCTAACGGTATAAGCCACATAAATTTATAAAATCTACAAAAATCATAAACATTCTTCAAACTCCCATCACAGACTGTCTAGGCAGAAAACTGCTCTGAAATATTCTGACCTTCATTCGATTAAAAATTCATATCTTTTAACTCGGGACTCGAAATCAGTTTCCGTTTGTTGGAAAAGAAACTAGAAGAACACATCTTTACAATGGTATAAAATTCATCATCTAACCATTTTTTGTAGAATTTATGGTGAATTTTCAAAGTCACTGCCAGATTTCAATCTTCTACATAACTTTGCATAATAAACTTCTAATTTATACCAACTTCTTCTTATTTTTCTACTTGTCAATTTAGCCCCATCACTTGCTTCAGACCATCAAATCATCATCTTCTTCATCAAATAATTATTCAAAGTAATTCCATCTAATTTTCTTTCTTTGCCAAAATAGTCACTAAAATGCAAAAGTAAGGATTCAAACTTCTTAACTTTGCAATTTAGTCCTCTAATCACCATTACTACCTTAATTCCATTATTTTAACCAAATATCAGATTTACTCCCATCCAAGAATTTATTTCCTATTTGGTCACTTGATTTTGACAATTTGTCAAAATGGTCACTAATTCGATTCAACATCGATTTAGCATTCTAACCTTAATTTCACATCTCAACATCATTAATTACATAAATACACTCCAAAATCACAAAATTCAGATTCAGTCCCTTAACTTTAAAGCTTGCTGAATTGGTCCCTATACATTTATCTTAGGGTTTTGCTTCCAAACAACAAATCAAGCTTACTAAATCATTAATTCAACATCACAAACCCTAAATTAAACTTGAATCCATAAACCCTAATCATCTTCATAATAATCAAAACATGTAGAACTTAAATCCCAACTCAATATCATGATTTTAACATCATACTAGATTGATTTCAACTTGAATTCAATCGTAGAATCATAAAATCTCAAAAGCCCCAATTTGATCCATAAACCCTAATTTCTTTTTCATGTAAATTCTCATCAATCAAGCATGGATTCCATAAATTATAGATATCAAAAGATAGAGGTTGAAGAGTAGAACAACTTTGTAGTTGAAGAGATTACCTGAAAATCGAGTTTCGGGGCTTAAATCGAGCTTGGAAATTTTCTCCCCTTTTTCCCAACATTTTCGAAATTGAAAGATGAATGAGAATTCACCTTTTTTTTGTCTTCTAATTTTCCACTCCTCCAATTATGCCACTTGTATTATAAATGAATTTTAAATTCATTTAAATAGGGAAATTACAAAAGTACCTTTTTTATCCTACGGTTGAGATTGATCTTATCATCAATCAAGGGCCAAGATTAAATCTCCCATTTTCTCTTTCCAAAATTACCCTTATAACTTTTTAAATATTTCAAAAATGCCATTGGGACAAAATGACCAATTTGCCCTCCAAATTGTTTTTATTTACTACCTTGCTTCAAAATTGCCATCCCATTGCAATTCAAGTAGATCTAGTTGGAATCCAACCAAATACAATAAAATATTCATAAAATAATATTTTATGAGTTTTCCATGTCTTTTGGATCAGTCTCCAAAGTTTCCATTCGATCCAATATACCGATAAATAATCCTTTACTTAGAAATAAACTGTAGGATTCATTTGGAATCAAACTAAAATTTCCAACACATTTAAATGGCTTTTATAACCTTCCTCTATCATATGGAAAAATTTTATAATTTTCTAGTTTGATCCGGGTATCCAAATATTCTTCCAAACTTTATAGCTTTATAGGCATTAATACAAACTCCGTACGAAAAATTTGAGTAACATGAAAACTTCATTATTGGGGGTAAACTATTCATTTTCGTGGTTAACATACACAACTTTTGAAAATTACACTTTGGTCTCTGATCATTTTCAAATTTTACAGTTTGACCACAAAACTTTCAAAATTTTCATTTTGGTCACTAGCCAAAAATTGGGATATTACAAAGAGCCTACGTGTGAAATAGCACACGCTAAGTACGAACTTAGTGAGGCAATAATCTTATTTATCAAAACATAAAATAAAGCAATGCGTGTTATACATTAACCTAGCATAGTTTCTGTCTAAGGTAGTATCGTACTAACAAGTTTTCATAGTTAGTCAATATTCATGTGCAAGTCATAATTTTTCTAACTTAGTCTAGTTTCCAATACTTCATCCTTATCAAGTAAATCATATACATGGCATAGTTCATATACATAGCATATTTCATATACATGCATGATTCACATACATGGCATAATTCATTTATATGACATGATTCATATACATGACACAATACGTACACATGGCATGATTCATATGCATAGCATAATTCATATATGTAACATAATTTGTATACATGACATGATTCATATGCATAGCATATTTCATATATATGTGACATACTTCGTATACATGGCATAATTCATGTACTTTGCATGATTCATATACTTGGCATGATTCATATACGTGACATCATTCATATACATGACTTAATTCGTATACATAACATGATTCACATTCATGAAATGGTTCATATACGTAACATGATTCATATTCATGGCATGATCCATTTATATAACATGATTCTCATATATGGCATATTTCATTTGCATGACATGATTTTCATACGTGGCATGATTCATATACATAACTTGATCATTTACATGACATGATTCTTTTACCTGACATGATTCATATACGTGATTTAATTCATATACATGGCATGTTTCGTATTCATGACATGGTTCAGATACATGACATGATTTATTTACGTAACATGATTCTTTTATCATTGCCCTAAGTACGCTATATGAGATCGAGGTACGCGAGTCATCTTGTAATGACACTGTAGTGTCTAACGTGAACGTGAAGATGAGTACGTACTCGGGGACGCTCTTTGCTCCCTATAAACATGAAGCACCTCGACAGTGTACTCGGGCATAGTGGGCGTGGATCCCCAGGGTGCATGTGACATAATCATTTTGTCACAATATTTGTTTGATAACATGAACATGAGGGTGCAACTACTAAAGACTCTATGGCATGCCAACTATACCATGAACTCTCATACACAATATTTGGGCATTTCTTTCATCATCAACTCAACATCATAATCAATCATACATATAGACATTTCATATTTCATGCTTCATCATAAATATTCATGGTAAACATAGATCATCATATAAATAAACATTTCATATCTCATACTTCAGCATAATTGGTCATGGCAAACATGAATTAGCATATATATATATATATATATAGATAATGCAATATCATTTTAATTTAAGGTCGACTATTCGCTAGTCTTCCTAATTGCAATTTAAAACATATAAATGCACTCACCTGGGTCATGTAATGGTATGCCTCACTAAGCTTACTCGAGGTTCTTATATTTCTTTTTATCACTGGTTCTCCTTCGATCTCTTTTAGAACTGTATAAGACCAATCAAACTTATACATTACCATTCTCGTATTCGACTTAAATCTAACATTGCTAACTTGATTCGTAAACATAACTATTCGAATATAAAATTTTTCTGAAAATTTTCCCCAATATTCTTCAAAGTTTCCGAATTGGTCCCTATGTCCATTGTGACCATTTTAAACATTAAACAAAGCCTATTTGAAAATTTTCCAATCATTTACTAATTTTGGACTATTTCCTTTTAGTCCTTAAACTTTATAAAAGTGACATTTTAGTCACTACTTTAATTTTGTACATAAATTCATGTACAAATAAACCATTCATTTATTTTCTAACATTCTTGAAATTTTCCCTTCAACTTTCAACTTTATTTAACTTGGTCCTTCACTAAATTCTTTCTTTCGAAAAGGTCCTTAAATTTTCCTTTTTTCATTTCAATCCCTTAACTTTCATAACATGCTTGAATCTCCAATTCTATCAATTTTCCATAAATTCAAGACCAATCCTTAATTTTTCCTAAATTGCCGAATTGGTCCTTCAACTTCCAAAATTTTTCATTTTGGTCCCTATCATCAATTCAAGCTAATTTCATTATAAATCAATAATTCCAATACTAAAAATAAAATTTTCAATAATTTCCGTTAATTCCTTAAACAATTTGAAATAGTCCCTAAAATCTCATCTTGGGAAATTATTCAACCTAACATCAAAATCAAGCTTACAACATCATATTCTATTCAATTCCATCCTCAATTTAATTCCCTAACCAAAACCCCCAATTCTTAGGGTTAGGGTTTAATACGTTGGACATGGAATTAATCCAAATTCAAGCTTGATTCTATGTTTATAACATTAATTCTACACAATACAACTTCAAATCCATCATATACTATCAAAAATCATAACCATCCTCATCTATGAACATAACTCATACTTGACTTTATCATGCAAAAATTCTATCAAAATGAAGAGAATCAAGTGTAGAAAAATTTACCTAAATTAATTTTGTTTGAAACTTGTCTTGATTCTTCAATTTTGGACTTGAAAATTGAAAACCCTATTTCCCCTTTCTTTCTTGAGGTATTCGAACAGCCCTTGGAATAAAAAGATGATTTTTGTTCATCTTTTATTCTATTTAATCCATGTGTAAAGTTAAATGAATTTTAAATTCATTTAACTAGTGAAATTACTAATTTGCCCTTTTAATCCAATGGCCAAGATTCAATCTCATCAAAATCAATGGCCATGATTTAATCCATGTGTAAATCTTCTTCCAAAATTTCCCTCAAATTTTAAAGACAGTTCCATGTGAAATACGATTTCCAAATTTTCTTTCTTTGAACTTTATAACAACTCCATCATATTCTAACTAAATCTAGTTAGAATCCCACCAACATTAATAAAATATTCATAAATAATATTTTATGAATTTCCCATAATCTTTGGAAGTGTCTTTAAAATTTCAATTCGATCTGATAAACCGATAATTACCGGGAATTTTATCGAATATATTTCCTCTTAGAAATCTTGTCTCAACAATCCATTACGAATATTACTGACTTAAATTGAATCCTTTTTATCAGTCAAAATATCGAATATGGGACCTTCCCAATAGGTTACCCATCCCTGAGCTACTCTGGTTTGAGCACGTTTAATAATTTTTATTAGATCCAAAATTTGAATAATATAAGCTTCGTATGAAAAATCCAGATAACACAAAAATACTACTCTTGGGGGTGAGCTATCCATTTACGGTTAAATTACATAACTTTTTTAAAATTACACTTTGGTCCCTAAACTTTTCCAAACTTTACACTTTAACCCCCTAAACTTTCAAAAAATACATTTAAGTCACTAAGAAAAAATTGGGATATTACAATTCCTCCCCTTAAGAAAATTCATCCTCGAATTTTCAACGTTTACCCGTTTCAAACAACTTCATATTTTGCTTATTCATTCTCTCTTCAGTTTCTCAAATGACTTTCTCGACTTTATGATTTCTCCAGAGGACTTTAACCAGTAGAACTATCTTGTTCTTTAATTCTTTGACTCCGTAGCTAGGATTTTCACCAATTTTTATTCATATGTCAAATCTGGTTGTAGTTCAATCTCCTTGGAAGTAATTACATGTGAAGATTTTGACTAATACCTTTGAAGCGTGAATACGTGAAACACATCATGAATCTTGCTCGAATCTGAAAATAAAGCCAATTGGTAAGCCATTGGTCCCACTCTTTTTAGAATTTCATATGGCCTAATAAATCTGGGACTAAGCTTTCCCTTTCGACTAAAACGTAATCACCATCTTCCAAGGTGAAACCTTTAAAAACACTTTTTCTCTAACTTCATATTCAATATCTTTTTTCTTCTTATTTGCATTGACCTTTTATCGATCCATGGCAGCCTTGAGATTTGCTGAATAATCTTTACTTTATCCTCCATGTCTTGTGTTAAATCAACTCATCCAACGTTTGAGTTATTCTGAACATTTCGGTCTTGTAACCGAACCGATTTACAGAAGTTCGGTATTTTCTTCCATATGCCATCTTGATACTTGCTTGATAACTATTATTATAAACAAATTCAGTTAAGGGCAAGTACTTTTCTCATATTTTGCAAACTCAATTATACAAGCTCTTAACATGTCTTATAGAATCTGTATGATCCTTTCAAAATGCCCATCTGTTTGCGGATTCGTACCTAAAGCTTCAAATAACGTACCCCAATACCTTGAAATAAACCTTGGGTCTCTATCTGACACTATCGATGCTGAGACACCATGTAGTCTTACTATCTCTCGAACATAGAGTTCTGCATATTTATCTAGCGAATAATCCATTCAAACTAGAATAAAGTGGTCAAACTTGTCAAACAATCCATAATGACTCATATTGAATTCTTTTTAATTGGTGTAGCTGACAATCCCGTTTAAAATTCATCGTTACTCGTCCCCACTTCCATTGAGGAATAGAGATGGGCTGAAGCAATCCAGAAGGCACTTGGTGTTCAGCTTGTCTCCTCTTTTCAAGACATCTTTCATCCATAAACTGCAAATCCTTGATTTGATCCAATAAAGTTGGCTTTAACTAACATTCCGCTGTTAAGGAACCATTTCGTCCCACAAACAATTATTCATTCATCATGCCCAAGATAGATAATGTATTTCGGCTAAAAGTATTTGCTATTAGATTAGCCTTTCCAGGATGATAATCAATAACCACATCATAATCTCTTTAAAATTCAACCCATCTTCGTTGTCATAGATTCAGATCTTTTTGTGTCATCAGATACTTAAACTTTCATGATCCGTGTAAATATGACACTTTTACCATATAGATAATGCCACCAAATTTTCAAAGTAAAAAAAAATCATAGCTGCCATTTCCAGGTCATGTTGAATAGTGTCTTTCATGAGTTTTGAGCTACCTTGATGCATAAGCTACTATTCGACTTTCTTGCATTAACATGCAACTCAAACCACAATGAGATACATCATTGTATAAAGTATATTATTTTCCTGGTTCTAGTTGAATTAGAACTGGTGCTTCAATCTGAACTTTCTTTAATCTTTCGAAACTTTCATGACAACCAGAACTTACATTTAGAAAACTTGGCTTAAAGCTGCTAATCTCTTAAAGTTTGTAGTACCACACGAAGATGGTAATCATGCTCAACTTCGGTCTTCAAATAAACTAAAATATCATCTATGAAGACCACAACAATCCAGATAGGGTTGAAATACCCTATTCATGAAATCCATGAATACAACAGGGGCATTTGTAAATCCAAACAGCATTACCAGAAACTCGTAATGTCCATAACGAGTTATGAATGTTGTCTTTGGTACATCTTTTTCTTTAGCCTTAAGCTGATAATAATCCTGATCTAAGATCTATCTTTTAAAACATTACAACATCTTTAAGCTGATAAAATAAATCCTCAATTCTTGGTAGGGAATACTTGTTCTTAATAGTTACTTTATTTAACTATCGTAATCTATACATGATCATAAGAAACCAACTTTCTTCTTTACAAATAATACCGGAGCACCTCATGGTGATACATTCGGTCGAATGTAACTCCGGTCTAGCAATTCTTGTAATTGTGCTTTTAGTTCCCTTAACTCAGTTGGTGTCATCCTATATAGTACCATTGATACCGTCTCAGTTCCAGGATAGACATCAATCCCAAACTATATTTCCCTATTCGGAGGTAATCCTGGTAACTCATCCGGAAATATATCAGGAAATTCCTTTATAGCCGGGATGTCTTCAATCTTTTTAGGTGACTTTTGAGTATCCACCACATAAATGAAACATGCTTCACATCCATTGCATAACAGCCTTTGAGTTGTCGTTGCAGAGATTTCTGACTCTAAACAGTCAGTTCTTTCTCTTACAATAATTACTCAAGAACCATCGGGTTCTTTAAGTACCAACCTTTTCTTCTTACGTTTTACATCTACATTGCATGCAGATAGCCAATCCATTCCAAGAATAAACTTCAATTTCATGGAACGGAAGTTCCATTAAATCTGTCGAGAACTTAATTCCTTGAATTTCTAATAAACCTTTCTTGCATATTCTAGTTACTTGTGCACTATGTCCAAGAGAATTATTGACAATCACAATACTAAATATTCTTCATAGAAGTCTTTCTTTGGGCTACTATCTTAGTATCAATATATATATATATTAATCGAACTTGAATCAATTAAAACAATTACAGGTTCTTTCCATAGCCTTCGCTCTGTTCATAGCCTCTTGGAAATTGATAAGTTCATGCCTAATAGAATCTCTTTGGGCCTTGGACGAAGCTTCTCTATAAACCATTCACATCGAGACCTTTCGATCGACACCAATTTAACTGCGTACCGACTCGGTCTATTAAAATCTAACTCGTACTCATAGACAGTACGAGTACCTTGTTTCAAACATAGGACTGTTGCACATTTCTCTTTTAACTAGTTGCCAACATACTTGGCTTTAAACATTCTTCTTCCTTTTTTTTTGATTCTCATAATTAAACATTTAACGCAGTCCATCAGTACTTAACACCATCTATTTCTACTGAAACTTATTCATGTTATTGGGGATCATAATCAAGTTACACAGTAGTACATCAGTAACATGGCATCCTAGGGGCATGTACTTAACATTAAATCACATTAAACTCGATTTAGCCTTCAGAATCGGCTAAACTTATAGCTCTGATACCAATAAATGTAACACCCTTAACGTATACTCGTAGACCGAATATACACTAAAGATGTTATAGAGTTGTTAAGAAAACTTGACTTGAAATATTTTTTTCAAACTTTTAAACTTGTAGTTTAACCTTTTTTCGATTTTGAATTAAAAACTACATTAGTCTATAGCATCTAGTTTTGACCCTAAATTGTATTATAAAATTTATAAATGTGTTATTGAAATAAAAATATAATTCAGGGAGAAAACTATGCACCCTGCCTTGACCTTTTCTTGATTTTAAAATTACTACGTGATTATGGTTAAACTACACTTAACTATATCGAAAAATATAACTACTTATAGAAAACAAATTTCTAGATTTGTACATTGTAATAGTGCATAAACACATTGTAAACTTAAGATTACAAAACAATTTGTCTCTTTAAATCCACTACATATATGTACATGCCCACTAGACATATCCTTATCAAGTAAATCATATACATGGCATAATTCATATACATAGCATATTTTATATACATGGCATGATTCACATACATGGCATAATTCATTTATATGACATGATTCATATACATGACACAATACGTACACATAGCATGATTCATATGCATGGTATAATTCATATACGTAACATAATTTGTATACATGACATGATTCATATGCATAGCATATTTCATATATATGTGACAAACTTCATATACATGGCATAATTCATGTACTTGGCATGATTCATATACTTGGCATGATTCGTATACGTGACATCATTCATATACATAACACGATTCACATTCATGACATGGTTCATATACGTAACATGATTCACATTCATGACATGGTTCATATACGTAACATGATTCATATTCATGGCATGATCTATTTATATAACATGATTCTCATACGTGGCATATTTCATTTGCATGACATGATTTTCATACGTGGCATGATTCATATACATAACTTGATTCATTTACATGACATGATTCTTTTACCTGACATGATTCATATACGTGATTTAATTCATATACATGGCATGTTCTGTATTCATGGCATGGTTCAGATACATGACATGATTTATTTACGTAACATGATTCTTTTATCATTGCCCAAAGTACGCTATATGAGATCGAGGTACACGAGTCATCTTGGAATGACATTGTAGTGTCTAACGTGAACGTGAAGATGAGTACGTACTCGGGGATGCTCTTTGCTCCCCATAAACATGAAGCAGCTCGACAGTGCACTCGAGCACAGTGGACGTGGATCCCCAGGGTGCATGTGACATAATCATTTTGTCACAATATCTGTTTGATAACATGAACATGAGGTTGCAGCTGCTAAAGACTCTATGGCATACCAACTATACCATGAACTCTCATACACAATACTTGGGCATTTCTTTCATCATCAACTCAACATCATAATCAATGATACATATAGACATTTCATATTTCATGCTTCATCATAAATATTCATGGTAAACATAGATCATCGTATAAATAAACATTTCATATCTCATACTTCAGCATAATTGCTCGTGGCAAACATAAATTAACATATATATAGATAATGCAATATCATTTTAATTTAAGGTCGACTATTCACTAGTCTTTATAATTGCAATTTAAAACATATAAATGCACTCAACTGAACCATGTAATGGTATGCCTCACTAAGCTTACTCGAGGTTCTTATCTTTCTTTTGATCACTGGTTCTCCTTTGATCTCTTTTAGAATTGTATAAGACCAGTCAAACTTATACATTACCATTCTCGCATTCGACTTAAATCTAATATTGCTAACTTGATTCGTAAACATAATTATTCGAATATAAAATTTTTTCTGATAATTTTCCCCAATATTCTTCAAAGTTGTCGATTTGGTCCCTAGCTTTATTGTGACCATTTTGAACATTGAAAAAATGTTCAAGCCTATTTGAAAATTTTCCTTAATCATTTACTAATTTTGGACTATTACCTTTTAGTCCTTAAACTTTATAAAAGTGACATTTTAGTCACTACTTTACTTTTGTACATAAATTCATGTACAAATAAACCAGTCATTTATTTTATAACATTCTTAAAATTTTTCCTTCAACTTTCAACTTTATTCAACTTGGCCCTTCACTAAATTCTTTTTTTCGAAAAGGTCCTTAAATTTTCCTTTCTTGTCATTTCAATCCCTTAACTTTCATAACATGCTTGAATCTTCAATTCAATCAATTTTCCATAAATTCAATATCAATACTTAATTTTTCCTAAATTACTGAATTGGCCCTTCAACTTCCAAAATTTTTCATTTTGGTCCATAATCTTCACGTTCACTTCAAATCCATCATATACTATCAAAATCATAACCATACTCATCTATGAACATAACTCATACTTGACTTTATCATGCAAAAATACTATCAAAATGAAGAGAATCAAGTGTAGAACAATTATTCGAATATAAAATTTTTCTGATAATTTTCCCCAATATTCTTCAAAGTTGTCGAATTGGTCCCTAGGTTTATTGTGACCATTTTGAACATTAAACATTTGTTCAAGCCTATTTGAAAATTTTCCTTAATCATTTACTAATTTTGGACTATTACCTTTTAGTCCTTAAACTTTATAAAAGTGACATTTTAGTCACTACTTTACTTTTGTACATAAATTCATGTACAAATAAACCAATCATTTATTTTATAAAATTCTTAAAATTTTTCCTTCAACTTTCAACTTTAATCAACTTGGTCCTTCACTAAATTCTTTTTTTCGAAAAGGTCCTTAAAATTTCCTTTCTTGTCATTTCAATCCCTTAACTTTCATAACATGCTTGAATCTTCAATTCTATCAATTTTCCATAAATTCAATACCAATCCTTAATTTTTCCTAAATTGCTGAATTAGTCCTTCAACTTCTAAAATTTTCATTTTGGTCCATAATCTTCACGTTCACTTCAAATCCATCATATACTATCAAAATCATAACCATACTCATCTATGAACATAACTCATACTTGACTTTATCATGCAAAAATACTATCAAAATGAAGAGAATCAAGTGTAGAACAATTATACCCCCTCGACCCGATCTAGACGCCCAACCGAATCAAGAAGGCTACGCAAACCGAAGAGATACAACCAAACCCAGTCCATTTTTTTGTTTTTATCCTTTCTAGATGCCAATTAATAACCCTACATGTTCATACAAACATTAGGTGCAACCCCAACTCAATCGGGCATCAATTTGACATCCAATTGATCAAATTTGCAAATTAGGGACCAAATCGCAAATATAGAAAATTTCTGGATTAAAACTCATTTTTAAGTTACCAATCATCTCAAATTTCATCTCAATTTGATCATTCATGCTCATACAATCTCATGGACAAGTTTTGGGGACTAAAATGCAATGAAAGCAAAACTGCCAAGCTATATTACAGAAAACGGCCTCAGGTACCGATACGCATAGAACTAACCCGTACCGATACGCCAAGGCAGGTATCGATACGCCATAACGAACTTACCTAACTTTTGAATTTTTTAACATACGTACCGGTACGCTTACATGGGTATCGATACACGGGTTTGGATTGAAAAACTAAAATTCCAGAGGCTAGAATGTGTACCAATACACCATTGCCCGTATCGATATGCCAAGTCAAAAATGCCCTGGCGTACCGATACGCCCTAGCGTGTATCGATTCCCCAGACCAGAAAATGTCTAACCGTATCGATACAGTCCCCAGCGTATCGGTACGCCTGGACCTGTAATGTCACAAACTGCAAGTTTCTCATTCTAAAAGCATTCTCAAACCATTTTAACATACTTATAACATAGCCCTAGCATACCAAGCATACCACAATCATTCAGGCTTCACAAATTCAACATCGCAATATGACATCGTCCAACAAAGAGATTTTATAAGCATGCTTCCTAATTTCCATCCAAGCAATATGTCAAAATGGTAAACCAGCATCAAAACAAACTTTAAAGGCCATTTACAACCCAAAAGCAACTAAAGAAACATGCTCAAACAGGGATTTCCACAAAACATCTCCCAAAACACAATAGGTACCTCATTGCCCTTATTCATTATAGTCTAAACCAAGACATGCATTGGAAACAAGTCTTGCCAAGATCCCCTTGCTTCTTGTTTCCTTCCAAGACCTCAATTATCTACATTGATGGACAACAAGAGCGTAAGAACACAAGGCTTAGTGAGGAATGCTCCAAACAGCCACCATCAATGCATTTAAAACCATTTATTTAACACCATCCTTTAAAAAAACATCATCATCATGCCCCTTTTGAAAACATGCACTTTATATCATTAAAACCAGCATAATAAACTATATGCTACATGTATCATTAATCAACAGCAAATCCCATTGCTAACCCTCCACTTAAGCCTTCCCATGCATTACTACCAAATGCAGAGCTTAAGGAGAAACATGTATAAATCACATTATGCAACATAAAACATTTCAATGATACATTAACAAATATATTGGCTTACAAGTGATCAGTATCAAGTCCATAACAAAAGTGTTTATCGGATACACAGATTCAACAAGTATTAACCCAACACTTCAAGCCATCTCAACTGGAATAGCTATACAATCACAATCGCAGTACAATAACAACCGGGTACAATAACAACCGGGTACACTTTTATCCCACAGGGAAACCCATCCCTCTCATCGGTTAGATGCTTAACCCCACTAACGAGAGTATTCCGTACCATTAAACCCCTCTACCATTAGGGTACTTGGATGGAGTATTCGGTACACAATATAAACCCCTCAACATCCAAGGCGACTTATTT
Source organism: Hibiscus mutabilis (assembly GCA_019671005.1). Classification (NCBI taxonomy): domain Eukaryota; kingdom Viridiplantae; phylum Streptophyta; class Magnoliopsida; order Malvales; family Malvaceae; genus Hibiscus; species Hibiscus mutabilis. Next base: position 50,923,780 of record CM033719.1, read on the forward strand.
TACAGTGCACTCAATCCTATGGCCGGCCAACTATATCCGATAACAATTTTAAAACCACATCACTTGCCAATATAATTAACCATTTAACATTTACCTCACTGTTTTAAACAAGCATTAACCAAAACACTTTTCCAAAGCAACAATCATGCTTTAAACCACAAGTATAAACCACATACTTACAAGGATCATTTACCATGTGCATCCTTCAGCATTTCATGCTTAAAACCAGTGTATCAAATACTTTAAAACATGCTTAAACTGTAGGTAACATGTAAATTAAAACAAGTGCATAAAACCATTTCAAACTAGCACGACTGAGAGAGAAAACCACTTTATACTTACTTACAAGTCTAGGTAAGAGTTTCAAGCTCTACCATAACTCCCAAAACTCTGTTTCCAAAATATCAAAATGCTTTAAACCACGTTTTCACTCACCGATACGCGAAACCTCGATTTGTCGACGCGAAAACAAGCGTCTGAAGCCTCCAAAGCTTCCCCGGTCACTTTCGGATCCATCTCCCCTATTTTAACCACATTACAATAGAGGATTAATGCATCTCCATGCATTTAAAACACTGCAACAACAGATCCTCACTGATTCACACATTCTCCTCACAATTACCCAATCACAACAACCGAAAACACCATATAATCCTTTCCAAACACAACCCAACCACAACCTATCAATCTAACACCACTTTTATCATCAAATAACATCTAAAAACAGAATCAAAACAACCTAACACCTCCAGCAACCAAACAGCCACCACAACTCCACAAAAACACAATTCTAACAACCTAAACAATTAGAGATTCAAGAGTTTTGAGATTCCATTGTTAAAAACGACTTATCAACATTATTATACATCCATAATATGTTTAAAATCAATCTACATCACTGGAAAACAGATCCAATTCGGATCTTTTGCTATTTCATCAATTTTACCCAATTAAATCAATTAATTCAATATAAAAACACAAAATCAGATTATAAACCATAAATCAAGGATCAAATACTTGGGAATATCAATAAAGAAACATTCAATAGAGGAGATCACGGACCTTACCCCTGTTGTGTGATTTCTCCCTCAATTGGCTTGTTTAAAGCTAGGAAAACACAAGATTTCAATAAGGTTTTGTAAATCAAAGTTAAATAATCAATTGTAGATCAAGAATCTAAGTAAAAAGGATCCCTCACCTCTGGTTTTTAATGAAAACTTGAGTGTTTGGCAGAAAAGAAGTGGAGAGAAAAGTTGAGAGAAAAGTTACGTCAATTTTCATTAAAACCAAATAACTAACTTGAATATCTAAAATCCCTTTTAATTAACTTTTAAAACACATGTTAAAATGATTTAATTGAAGGGAGAAATCACCAGAAAAAACTTGGTAAAATAGCTCCTTAAGGATTCTAAGAATTTGACCCTTTTCATTTTAGTCACTTTAAAAACAATTTTCAGAAATTGTATTTTGGTCACTAGCCAAAATGTCATACCTCCAAATCTCATTTTCCAAAATTGATTCCACCAATATTAATCATATATTAAAACATGATTTTTAACCATTTTCCATTTTTTTATCTCTCCAAAAAATATACAGTCCCAAATCCGACTCTAATCTCTAACCCGGTCCATCGGACCGTCTAACAAACCTCAAAACCGCTAGGCTCAAAATCGAGGCGTTACAAATCTCCCCCACTTAAGAAATTTCATCCTCAAAATTTACCCAGAAGAAACAAAAGCAGAAACCGCTCTAACATCTCCGACTTACATTCGCACGTGGCTTCCTAACATTGCGGTGTCTCCGCAACAACTTAACAAGGCCAACCAATATACCACCTAGAACTCTACCGTTGGCAACAAGGATCTCCACCAGGTCCTTCACACAAGATAACTCAAATCTCAACACAATGCCTTACACCGGCACAACATGCAAGGAATCCAACCGATACCTACGCAACATCATCACATGAAACACATCAAAGAACCCCTCCAACACAGGGGATAACCTCAACAATAAGCAACATGACCCACACACTCAACAAAATCGTATGGTCCTCAAAACTCATTACCTTCTTCCAAGGTGATACCATCATGATCATCCGACCATCACAACACACTTTAAATCACTACGCCTCAGATTCGCGTAGATTTTTCGATGATCCAAAACTACTCTCAAGCGCCCATATAACAACTTCATCGTCTCACTAGTGCCTTTCCACAACACACGGGCGTACGGCTCCTCCAATCGCACAACGCCCCATACGGTGTCACCTGCACACTTGCTTGATAACTGCCATTAAAGCAAACTCTACCAAAGGCATGTGCCTTTCACACTTTCCCGGAAGCTCCGTGATACACAACCCAACTCATCTTTCAAAACCTAAATTCCATGCTCTAACCCGCCATCCAACCGGGATAGATATGAAGTACATACACTTAAGCTCAAGCAACACCCTCAGAACCTCACTGTAACCCACAGATCTTCTTCCAAAACTATGAACTCAGGCACAAAGTGCAAATGCACTAACCCGACAATATACAAATCTGCCACATATTCCAAAACATACATCACAAGCATAGCCACGAGAGTGCACACACTTCGCAACTCAATCAACAAGTACCCAAATAGAATCCTTTCGGTCGGTGCCAAAGGTAACCCAGACACAAAATCCCTGGTGATTCTTTCCCATTTCTATTCTGGTATCCTCAACGGTTGTAACAACCCGAAAGAAAACCGATGCTCAGCTTTCACACGCTGACATACCATACATCGAACAACAAAATCAACCATATTTCCCTTTAAACCAACCCAACAACAATCCCCTTTTCAAACCTCGATATATCTTGGCATTATCGGAATGCATTTCATAAAAACTGACATGTGCCTCCATCAAACCATACACCTCAACTCAACATCAAAGGACACCATCTTCCGATCTTTAAAACACAACACCCTATAACCTTTAACGTGTAAATCCAGCAGATTTCCTCCTCCCAATAACCTAAACATGCGATACTGATGCATAATCACACCGTTGCCTTCCTCTAATCAACTGTGGTCTGAATGAATTCAGTTGTAACTTGACATCAAGTCTCCATCACGCATCACACCCAACCGCGTAAACAATATCCTCAACTTCGCCGCAATTCTCACAACCCAAGCATCGGCTATAAGCTTAGCTCGAACGATATTCAATCACCAAACTATAACTCCTAAACAACTCCAACCATCCAGGTTATCAAAAACTCAAAACATCAATCTTTTCATTTTTTTAACCACGTATGATCCGTGTAAACAACACACTCATTATCATAGAATTGATGTCTCTAAAACATTTAAACATCCATCAATGTGGCAAGCTTCACATCATGCGTAGGACAAAAGCACTCGTGCACCTTTAACTATCTAGATGCATACGCCACAACTTCACTTGCAACACTACAGCCTCAACAAACCTTGATGCTAAGAACTGGATCTAGCACACCTACAACCTGCCAACTCGAACTTTAGTCGCTCAAAAACTAGCACCAGCCAAACTCCCAAGAACCATAACACCAAAACCAGCTTCATACGCTACCTTACTTATACCATCACACCATTGATTTTCGATTAGTCATCCGTAAGTGTGAACATATGTATGCATGATCACTTATATGCCCTCATACATGTCTATGTGTATGTATGCAAAACCTCTAATGTTATGCCCGAATGTATGCATGTACTGACATATTTACATATACATATAAATGTTTTTGCATTGTGTATGTTTATCCATTCACACTTACTAATAACATCCTCAGAACCAAAATTCTTAGCAACATACCCAGAACTCACACCTCCCAAACAAAGAGCAACATTCACCTCTCCCCAAAAATCTACTAAACCAACAATACTTATCGATCAAAGCCCTTCTTGGTGCTTCTGCACATAGAAAAAAAACCATCAATAAACACAACAACCAACTGCCCTAAAAACTCAGACTACCCGATTCAACAAAAATATGAACGCGACCTATGCATCGATCAAACCAAATGGCATCAACAAGAACTCACATCGTCGTCCCCCTTACCAAAGGCAAATCCAAAACACAACCACATCCTTTACCTACATAGATACCACCCGGACCACAGCTCATACTTACAACCACTGAAGCACCCCCGAACTGATCAACAAAACATCAACTTGTTCAGCTACCTAGAACCCAAAGCACACTCGCATCATGCTATCATTCTTTTTCACAATGAAACCAGTGCAACCCCCGATGAAACACTAAGCCTAATAAACCCTTTTATCACGCAACTCTTGAAGTTGCGTCTTTAACCTCTTAAACTCCCTTGAGCCATGCACAAAGAGCAATAGACACTGGAGCTGTGTTTTCATACAACTCAATGCCAAACTTAACCTTCCAATCCAATGGCAAACCCAACCATTCCCTCAAAGACACCCAGAAACTCACATACCACATGACTATCCTGAGCTCGCACTTCCTATGATCCTGGATTCATAACATAGGCTAGGGATGCCTTGCAACCAAAATCCATCAAACAACTCGCTTCTATTGCCAAAATAGCATTAGACAAGAATTTAACATTCTCACCCGTGATTACCACCTTGTAACTATCAGCAAGTTTTAAGGCAACTCGCTAAGATTCAAAATCAACCACTGCTCTGTGATCCAGCCACTTATCTAAATCCAAGATTACATCAAAAACTGTTGAGCGGTAACTCCAACAAAACAATCACAACCTCAAGATCTTAAAGCATCAATGATCATTTCCAAACATCCTTCTCGCAACAACCGTCTCACCAGAAAAACTAGCCACCTGTATTCCTGTAACCAACACTTACGAGACGATCGTTCAAACCACAGCTCCCATAAACGTTATCAATAACAAGCATAGGATTTTACACTCCACATAAAAAATACATATAATCCCACCTCATGAGATCACACAATCCACATACTCAACATGTATTAAATTCTATTTTAGTCTGGATACTCTAACCCTGCGGTCCTCACCCAGCACCATCGTCACCTCGCCTCAACTCAAGGCGATATATTTTATCACAATTTCTTTTAACTGAACATAGCCAAAACTAGATTTCGCAACTCTCTTGCCAGAGGCAAAACCTCCCACACAAACTGATAAACTCAGGTTCTGCTCAATGTACTTCGCCCGTGTACCAACACTTCAAAATGGTGTAAGCGGAAGCCAACATGTACACCTTAACATCTTGTACCAACTCACATTAGATTCGGTCACAACGATACTTCCCTACCAAAACCAGTTCAAGAGCATACCAGCTCAACCGAACAATCTGTATCCTATCTCGACCACATACACGCGACCTTGATCCCAACAATGAACTCTCGTCTCTTTTCATCCAAGTATCTAAATCCCAGATACTTCTTCTTAAGAACAGCATGAAAAAAACTCCCAATCCATATCATTGGGTTCCATGCCCATACACACAGTTATCCACCAACTAAAAACATCACCTTGCAACAGGGATTCAACACATCCCAACTTACGGGCACCAATACACCTCATTTGATCCAAAACCTGAACAACACTGGCCATCCATGTCTCGGATGCCTCGGGTGACAACCCACGGTACTCAACTCCTCCCAAACTATGGAGATATTCCAACGGCAACCTCGTTTGCCCAATGACTGGTGCAAACACACGCACTCCAGCAACAACAACTTACAAGCTCAAAACATCGCCTATAACAAGGCATCAGATCACCCAACTCTGGCTCAACCGGCACAGGTGGTACATACTTCAAGGTGACAAACCCCCAGGAAACACAACACTTTTCTCAACTCACTACCCAAAGGCAACAGCATCTCGCTAGATCTCATTTCTCCTCTCAGTCGTAACATAACACATTTTCTAAGGCATGATAATCATTTCAAAACAAAATTAAATCAGGCCAGCTTCAAGCAAGGATCCAATACATTTATTTCAAAAATTAAAACTTTCTAGACTATAATAATAAGGCAATAGGTAACCAAAACATCCCCAACATAGCATACGACCACCAACATTCACATATCAATCACCGTGCATAACAATCAGCGTACATATAACAATCACCGTGCAAATCAAACATGGCTACAACACAGCAACCTCCCAAATGAACCAAACCTGGCTCTGATACCACCAAATGTAACCCCCTCGACCCAGTCTAGACGCCCAACTGAATCAAGAAGGCTACATTAGGTTTGCCGTAGCAAATCAAAGAGATACAACCAAACCCGGTCCATTTTTTTCTTTTTATCCTTTCTAGATGCCAATTATTAACCCTACATGTTCATACAAACATTAGGTGCAACTCCAACTCAATCGGGCATCAATTTGACATCCAATTGATAACATTTGCAAATTAAGGACCAAATCGCAAATATAGAAAATTTCTAGATTAAAACTCATTATTAAGATACCAATCTTTAATTAGTCAGATTTCAAACCTTCATCTCAAATTTCATCTCAATTTGATCATTCATGCTCATACAATCTCATGGACAAGTTCCGGGGACTAAAATGCAATAAAAGCAAAACTGCCAAGCTAAATTACAGAAAACGGCCTCGGGTATCGGTACGTGAGTCACCGTACCGATACGCCAAGGCAGGTATCGATACACCATAACGAACTTACCTAACTTTTGAATTTTTTTAACATACATACCGGTACGCTTACATGGGTATCGGTACACGGGTTTGAATTGAAAAAGTGAAATTCCATAGGCTAGAATGTGTACCGATACACTATTTCTCATATCGATATGCCAAGCCAAAAATGCCCTAGCGTACCTATACGTCCTAGCGTGTACCGATTCCCCAGACCCGAAAATGCCCAACCGTACCGATACGGTCCCCTGCGTATCGGTATGCCTGGACCTGTAATGTCACAAACTGCAGGTTTCTCATTCTAAAAGCATTCTCAAACCATTCTAACATACTCATAACATAACCCTAGCATACCAAGCATACCACAATCATTCAGGCTTCACAAATTCAACATCGCAATATGACATCGTCCAACAAAGAGATTCTATAGGCATGCTTCCTAATTTCCATCCAAGCAATATGTCAAAATGGTAAACCAGCATCAAAACAAACTTTAAAGGCCATTTACAACCCAAAAGCAACTAAATAAACATGCTCAAATAGGGAGTTCCACAAAATATCTCCCAAAACACAATAGGTACCCCATTGCCCTTATTCATTATAATCTAAACCAAGACATACTTTGGAAAAAAGTCTTGCCAAGATCCCCTTGCTTCTTGCTGCCTTCCAACACCTCAATTATCTGCATCGATGGACAACAAGAGCGTAAGCACACAAGGCTTAGTGAGGAATGCTCCAAACAACCACCATCAATGCATTTAAAACCATTTATTTAACACCATTCTTTAAAAAAACATCATCATCATGCCCCTTTTGAAAACATGCACTTTATATCATTAAAATTAGTATAATAAACCATATGCTACATGTATCATTAATCAACAGCAAATCCCATTGCTAACCCTCCACTTAAGCCTTCCCATGCATTACTACCAAATGCAAAGCTTAAGAAGAAACATGTATAAATCACATTCTACAACATAAAACATTTCAATGATACATTAACAATTATATTGGCTTACAAGTGATCAGTATCAAGTCCATTGACAAAAGTGTTCATCGGATACACGGATTCAACAAGTGTTAACCCAACACTTCAAGCCATCTCAACCGGAATAGCGATACAATCACAATCGCAGTACAATAACAACTGAGTACAATAACAATCGGGTACACTTTCAACCCACAAGGAAATCCATCCCTCTCATCAGTTAGATGCTTAACCCCACTAACGGGAGTATTCGGTACCGTTAAACCCCTCTACCGTTAGAGTACTTGGATGGAGTATTCGGTACACAATATAAACTCCTCAACATCCAAGGCAACTTATTTTACAGTGAACTCAATCCTATGGCCGGCCAACTATATCCGATAACAATTTTAAAACCACATCACTTGCCAATATAATTAACCATTTAACATTTACCTCACTGTTTTAAACAAGCATTAACCAAAACACTTTTCCAAAGCAACAACCATGCTTTAAACCACAAATATAAACCACATACTTACAAGGATTGCTTACCATGTGCATCCTTCAGCATTTCATGCTTAAAACCAGTGTATCAAATACTTTAAAACATGCTTAAACAGTAGGTAACATGTAAATTAAAACAAGTGCATAAAACCATTTCAAACTAGCACGACCGAGAGAGAAAACCATTTTATACTTACTTCCGAGTCTAGATAAGTGTTTCAGGCTCTACCATAACTCCCAAAACTCTATTTCCAAAACATCAAAATGCTTTAAACCACAGTTTCACTCACCGATACGCGAAACCTCGATTTGTCAACGCGAAAACAAGAGTCTGAAAGGTCCAGTTCTAGTGAGACAGTATGCTGTGAAGGCTAGGGACGATTACGATGCTAACGATTTGATTTTAGGTACCTTCACCCTATTTTATTTTCCTGTTGTTGCTTTGGTGGATCTAGAGTCCACCCATTCATATATTTGTTGTGAGCTTTGCTAAGGGTGGGGGATTATATGCAAAAGTCTAGAGGTTGAAGTTTGCATGTCTGGTCCTACAGGGTTTGATGTCTTGGTGGACAAGGTATACCGCTGGTTTTCGGTCAAGATTCAAGGATATGTGTTCTCGATAGATTTGATAGATTTATCCTTTTAAGAGTTTGATATGATCTTGGGTATGGATTGGTTATTCGAGTATGATGCTAGTTTAAGGCGTCGAGCTAAAAGTTTAACACTTTGTAGATCTAATGGTGAAAGGTTGCTTGTGCAAGGTAAAAGGAATCATCTTTCCAATATGATCTCATCCATGTCGGCCCGAGACATGTTGCTTTAGGGTTGTGATGCTTTCCTAGCTCATGTGGTAGACGCAAGGATCTGTTGTCCCACACCTAAAAGGCTTCAGACTATGTGTGATTTCGTTGATATTTTTCTTGAAGAATTGTCGGGGTTGCCTCCTGACCGAAAGCTAGAGTTCAAGATCGAGGTATTACCGAGGGTAGCACCGGTGTCCATTGCGCCTTATCGTATGGCACCGACTGAACTTAGAGAGTTAAAGAATCAACTTTAAGAGTTCCTAGAATAAGGGTTTATTTAACTAAATATTTTGCCTTGGGGTGCTCCTATTTTGTTTGTGAAAAAGAAAGATTGGTCTATGAGATTGTGTATAGACTAGCGTCAGCTCAACAAGGTAACGATAAAGAATCATTATCCTATTTCTCAGATTGACAACCTTTTTGATCAATTAAAAAGGGCTCGCATGTTTTCTAAGATCGACTTGAGGTTGGGGTATTATCAATTGAAGGTAAAGGATAAAAATATTCATAAGACTATTTTTCAGACTCGATATGGTCACTATGATTTTCTAGTGATTTCGTTTGGCCTCACCAATACCCCAACGGCATTCATGGATTTGGTGAATAGGATCTTCCAACCATTTTTAGACCAGTTTGTAGTCGTCTTTACTGACAATATTTTGGTTTACTCTAGTTCTGAAGAAGAGCATAATTATTGTTGCGCGTAATAAGTGCTACACAAATGTGCAACTATACACGTTGCAAGTTATAGTATAAAAGATATCGTCTCCACAGGGATTGGTGCTACTTTAAGAATCTAGTCTCTTGCACTGTAAAAAAGTAAAAACACAAATAAAGGATTATGGGAGTTTAACTAATAACTAAACTAGAAAGCAATAAAGTAAAAGAAAATATGAGATCAAATGAGAGAGAGATAGGCCAGGTTATCGTAAGTTGAGGTGTGATAGCCGATTGGATCATTTTGGTAAAAGAGTGCACGGGCAACTCAGTTGCCGTGGCAACTTGCACAACGGGGTTGCCTTGGCAACTAATCATGGTTGCCTGGGCAACTACTTGGGCGTCTGGGCAGCAACCTTCAAGGTTCAGCAGAGCGTTCTTCAATGGTTTCTTCTTATCCCTAAGTCGAAACTCTAGCTACTTGTGCATGCCTTGACAATACATCCCTGCGTGAATCAAGGGTGAACAACAACCAATCTTTCGCTCCTCTTAGCCGTTGAAATCCTTAACTTATTCCTAAGCCGGATTAATCTTCACCATCAATAGATTGAATAAAGATCATATTCATTCGTTTCTTGAATCTAACTCTCCCGATATTAGATAAATAGATGAAATCACGAGATCCTCTCCCAATTCACTCGCAAACAGGAATAAGAACCAAGAATGAATAAACCTTGAAATAGAAAAGTGCAAACTCTTATTACCTAAACAAAAACCAATAGTTTCTCACAACCACAAAACACAATAACCATAGCCAAATAGATTTAGTTCATGGCTAGGTTCCAAAGAAACACAAGATAAATACTCTCTAGCATGAACCCAATCGAACAAGAAGAAAAAGGATAAAAGAGGAGGCTTGTCGAAATCCTCCTTGCCCTAGATGCTTGTCGAAAATTCTCTCCTCTTGCCCTCCTTGGACTTGTCGAAATTTCCCTATTGCTCTCTCTATGCATCTTGTCGAAATCTCCATCTTATTTATAGGGCTAGGCCAAAGTCCTTCCTTGAGGAAGAGTTTAAGTTGGAATTAAATTATCTTAAAAGAATATAATTCTTTATTATAATTTTATTCCTACTAGAACTTCTCCTATCTTCTTGGAATTTAATTCTTCTTTAATCTCTGCATGGAAATCAAATTCCTTTGGGTTTGGGCTTTTCTCCACGTCATCTTGGGCTTCTCTAGTCATCAATTTCGACTACCATATCACCTTTACTCTTGTCGACAATTGCCATGGCAACTGGCTCGGCGTCTCCTTCATGTATTGCCCTGGCAACTAGCTCGGCGTCTCCTTCATGCATTGCCCTGGCAACTAGCTCGAGCCTTGCTTTGGCAAGTGATCCTGCACATACACACAAAACACACCAAAGCAGCATCTTTTCCACAAAAACTACCAAGTTATGTAATCAAGCTCAACGATGGAAGGAAACATGGATTAATGAATGGCTAACTATGCAACTAATATGAGCCTAAGTCTAACAATAATATGAGTAAAAAGGGTAAGAAAAATAGTACTTTTGAACACTTATCACACTCCTAAACTCGAACTATTGCTTGTCCTCAAGCAATGCAAACTCATAATTACCTGTCAAGACTTCAATTTTCACAAACTTAGCTTTGAACTTGATTTCAATTCTCTGAACCGGAGCACAAAGTATGATTGGCTTTTTATTTTTCGGAAAACTTAGGAGTTACTTGGAATCAAACTATAATGCTTGTGAGTGTGTGCGGAGTTGTGTTCAAGTTGATTTTTCGGATTCTATGCAAACAATAGGTTTTCAAATTACTTTATTGGGTTCTTTTTAACATGTTTTAACTAGAGCTAGTTTTGGGCACCTCTAGTGTTTTTTTTAAGTGAATTTATTCGACTAGAGCCGGTTTCGGGCACCTCTAGCGATCAATTTTTTAACACATACTAGAGCCAGTTTCGGGCACCTCTAGTGATCAAAAAAAATTTAGCACATGCTAGAGCCAATTTCGGGCACCTCTAGCATTCATCCAAATTTTATTCTAATCCCCTAATTTGTTAATTATCAACCTAAGTTTACTAGAATTCCTTAAATCAATCAAACCACAACAGTGTTTCATCAAAATTAGCATCATAGTAACATTCTAAGTTTTTCCATGGTTATCCTAGAATAAAAATTCTATCAATTAAGTGCATTGGCAAAGTCATCATCGAATATTCATCAAATCTAAGCAATTCTTGTTCCAATTAAAGGCATGGCAAGCAATTTATGTATCCTTAAGATGAATATAACTAAACATGGTAACTACTAATAACAATCCCCCCCAAACTCGAGTGAGGCATTGTCCTCAATGCATGCATAAAAATAACGAAAAAAATAAAAATAAAAATAAAAATAAAAATGCATACGAGGACTTACTCCGAGAGTTCATCATCGTAGATGATTAGTTTCCTTTTGGTCGGTGTCTTGATTCTCTTGCTTGAACGCGATGGTTGTTTTCTTGTTGCCGGGATGTCTTTAGTTTTGGTTGTCGTGGCATCTTCAGGGTTGGTTGTCGTGGCATCAGCTTGTGCAGGCACGATGTAGGTTGCTGCGGCATCTTCTTCATTGGTTGCCGTGGCAAGGATCTCGGTAGTAAATTTCCTTAGCATAGTAGTTGTGAGTCTTGTTGTGAAAAATAAAACAAAGAAAACCTGAAAACTAAAGATAACGAAGAAAAATAAAATATCTCCTAAAAATAAAAATGAAAATAAAAAGAAAAAGATAATATTGAAATGAGAGCATGCTCATGCATCTCCTAAGGTGACCAATTCTTTGTTACGTTCCACATGGGCACCATTGTAGTGCTTCAATCTTTGTCCATTAACTTTGAATTCATGGTTGTCAGAGATGGACTTGATTATCACGGCACCATGGGAGAATGGTTTAACGACTTCGAATGGACCCGACCATCTTGATTTCAGCTTTCCCGGGAAAAGTTTTAGCCGAGAATTGAATAGGAGAACTAGTTACCCTGGCGTGAATTGCCGTGGCAATAGTTTTTTGTCATGCCATCGCTTTGTTTTCTCCTTGTAGATTCGTGCATTGTTATAGGTGAGTGAACGGAATTCTTCTATCTCATTGAGATCCATCAAACGCTTTTGTCCGGCACTTTCTCAATCCATATTCACGGTCTTGATTGCCCAGTACGCCTTGTGCTCGATTTCCACCGGTAGATGGCATGTTTTGCCATAGACAAGTCGGAAGGGGGACATACCTAAGGGTGTTTTGAATGCAGTGCGATATGCCCAAAGTGCGTCATCTAGTCTTAATGACATACCCTTCAATTCCTGGTTGGAAATTTCTGCTTGCCCGTTGGTTTGTGGGTGATATGCCATGGCGATCTTGTGTGATATGCCGAAGAGTTGCAACATCTTGGCAATTAGTCTGTTGTCAAAATGCTTGCCTTCGTCACTGATGATTGCTCTCGGCATCCCAAACCGTGTAAATATGTTTTTCTACAAGAATCTTTACACGGTCTTGGAATCGTTGTTGGGAACTGCAACTGCCTCAACCCGTTTAGACACGTAGTCGACGGCAAGTAAAATGTAGAGGTTGCCGAATGAAGATGGAAAAGGTCCCATAAAATCGATCCCCCATACATCGAACAATTCCACCTCGATGATGTTCTAGAGCGGCATCTCATGTCGTCTAGAGATATTGCCCGTCCTCTGGCAACGATCACATTGCTTGTAAAAGTCTTGGGCATCTTTGTACAATGTTGGCCAATACAAACCGGATTGCAACACTTTGGCCGCGGTACGAGTTCCTCCAAAATGTCCTCCATAGGGTGAAGACTGGCATTGCCGGAGTACATTCTGTTGCTCTTCTTCAGGGACACATCTGCGTATAACCTGATCTGCACAATGTTTAAACAAAAGAGGCTCGTCCCAAAAGTAATGCTTAGCATCATGGCGGAACCGCTTCTTCCCTTGGTGAGTAATGCCATAAGGAAAAATACCACAAACAAGGAAATTAACTAAATCCGCATACCAGGGTATTGCCGAGGCATGTGCTGCCGTGGTGACTGCTCACAGAATTTCCACGGCGTGCGCGTCAAAGGTTGCTGCGGCATCGAGAGTTGCCGAGGCGTGTGCATCCATGGTTGCCGAGGCGTCGAGGGTTGCCGAGGCGTCGAAGGTTGCCGAGGAGTGTGCATCCATGGTTGCCGAGGCAACTAAAAGTTGTTCATCCGGGAATGCATCGCATATCTCTAGATCCGTGTCCTCCTCCTTATTGCGTTCCAAACGTGATAAGTGATCGGCCACTTGATTTTCTGTTCCTTTCCTATCCTTAATTTAAATATCAAATTCTTGTAAAAGTAATATCCAACGAATCAAACGAGGTTTAGCATCCTTTTTAGCAAATAAGTATTTGATTACCGAATGGTCCGTATGAACAATTACCTTTGTACCTATCAAATAGGATCGGAACTTGTCAAATGCGAAAACTACAGCTAGTAACTCTTTCTTCGTTGTTGTGTAATTCACCTAAGCACTATTAAGAGTTTTACTAGCGTAGTATATCACATGGAATGTCTTACCTGTGCGTTGGCCTAGGACTGCTCCTACCGCGAAATCACTTGCATCACACATGAGCTCAAAAGGTAGCGTCCAATCTGGTGGAATGACAATGGGTACCGAGGCAAGCTTTTTCTTTAGGGTTTCGAATGCTTGGTTGCAAGAATCATCAAAATTGAAGACTTTATCCTGTTCAAGCAGATTACACAAGGGTTTAGTGATTTTAGAAAAATTATGAATGAACCTCCTGTAAAAACTTGCATGTCCGAGAAAACTTCGAATTCCTTTAACCGAACTTGGTGGGGGTAATCTCTCGATCACGTCCACCTTGGCCTTGTCTACTTCAATTCTCTTGGATGAAATCTTGTGGCCGAGCACTATTCCTTCATCTACCATAAAATGGCATTTCTCCCAATTGAGGACTAAATCTGTTTCTTCACATCTTGCCAACACCCTCTCTAAATTGCCGAGACAGCTGTCGAAGTCATTACCAAAAATAGAAAAATCATCCATGAAGATCTCAAGGAAGTCTTCGACCATGTCTAAAAAGAGCGCCATCATGCATCTTTGGAAGGTTGTCGGGGCGTTACACAATCCGAACGGCATCCTTCGGAAGGCATAAGTACCGTATGGGCATGTGAAGGTTGTCTTTTCTTGATCTTCTGGTGCTATGGCAATTTGATTGTAACCTGAATAACCATCAAGAAAACAATAAAAGGGTTTACCTGCAAGACGGTCAAGCATTTGATCAATAAAGGGTAATGGGAAGTGATCTTTCCTGGTGGCTTTGTTTAGCTTTCGATAATCCATACAAACCCTCCAACCGTCACATCTGGTTGGAATGAGTTCATTATTTTCATTGCTTACCACTCGTTATACCTCCCTTTTTCGGTACATATTGTACCGGACTTACCCACGCATTTATCGTGAGATAGGGTATATAATGCCGCGTCAAGCCACTTGATGATTTCTTTCATTACAACCCCTTTCATGGCATGATTCAGTCTCCTCTGGGCCTCAATTGAAGGTTTGTGATCATCTTCCAACAAAATCTTGTGCATGCACACTGCCGGGCTAATTCCCTTCAAGTCGGCAATTGTCCACCCTATTGCCTTTTTGTGTAGCTTCAACATCTTGATCAGCTTCTTTTCCTGCTCAGGCTGTAACTTAGAAGAAATAATTACAGGCAATGTATTATCGGTTCCTAAGTATGCATATTTTAGTTGCTCTGGCAATTGTTTCAATTCAAGAGTCGGTGGTTGTTCAATAGAGGGTTTTTCGAGCTTACCTTACTTACCTCAGTAATCCAGTGGTTCAAAGTACGTACCTGGTTGATTGACTAGCCAATTTGCCTCTTCTTGTTGTGCCTCATCGACCGGTTCTTCATACTCCTCAGGTTCCTCTTGATCGGCAATGTAGTTGCCGAGGCAACTAAATTCCTCGTCGAATTTAAACTCTGCCGTGGCATGAAGAAGTTGGCATTCTTCTAGATCATCGGCATGCCTTAGTGTTTGGAACACATTTAGTTTAACTTGCTGGTCATTCACCCTCATTGTGAGTTCTCCTTTTTCAACATCGATCAAGGTTCTCCCTGTTGCTAGGAATGGTCTCCCAAGAATGATAGGTGCATGCTCATCTGCTTCACAATCCAAAACAATAAAGTCAGCGGGGAAAATAAATTTATCAACTTTTACCAATATGTCCTCGATTTTTCCCTCTGGATACACATAGGATCTGGCGGCTAGTCAGAGCATAAATCATTGTAGGTCTTGCCTTCCCGATTCCTAGTTTCGAAAAACTGATTTAGGCATCAAGTTTATGCTAGCCCCAAGGTCGCATAGTGCTTTCCCGACATAGTGATTACCTTGACTTCATGTGTGTTGTTTGGTTTTTGCATGTTCGGACCATCTTGGTTAAAGTGGCCAATTGTGCGAAATTGAATCGATGATCCTAGTTCATGTATTGTGGCTTGGCGTCTAACTCCTCTTCTAGTGGATGGGAATTGATAATCATTCTTGGCCAGCCTGTTTAAGATTTGCATTGCTTCTTCCGGCGACTTATCTAGGAGTATGCCGTTTGTTCGAGGCATCTAGCATCATCCTCGTTGGTGTATTCACGGCGTTGTAAAACATTGTTACTTGAGTCCACACCGGAATCCGTGTAGGGGCATTTGTATAGAAGTTCTCTATATCGCTCCCAAGCCTCATACATGGATTCATTATCTGCCTGCCGAAAAGAAGTAATGTCGTTACGGCTTATCACCAAATTTGTAGGATTAAATCTAGCAAGGAAATCACGACAAAGATCAGTCCAAGATGCTATTGATCCGGCAGAATGCTATTCAACCATGCTTTCGCCCCTATCCTCAAAGTGAATAGGGAATAATCTTAATCGTAAGACATCGGGGTGACTCAGTGTATCTTGAACGAGTTGCAAATCTCGAGGAAAGATTTCAGATGTTGCCGCATCTTCGATTCTTTGAGCCGCCAAATTGACCTATTGTGTTGATCATATTAAACATTACCCGTTTCAACTCAAAGTGGTCGGCTTCAATTTTAGGTGTGACAACTCCTGGTTAAGTCCATCAAGATCTTCTTCAAGATAGTCTCGAATAGTTCTGTTTCGTGCAAGAATCACTCCTCCTCCTGCTCGAACATCTTGATTCATATTGCCGTCTTGATTTGCCATTGCTTCTCTTATCCTTCGTCTAAGTCTTTGTAAGGTTCGTTCGATTTCTGGATCAAAGGGATATTCTGGTGAAGTCGGTCTCGCCCTGGTCATATACCAATGCAAAACCAAAGTTTGTTAGCCCTTTGAATTTTAAACAAGAAAAGTAAAAAGAAAGTGCAAGAAAATAAAAACAAAGTCGCTATTGCCAATCCCCGCAAAGGCGCCAAAAAACTTGTTGTGCGTAATAAGTGCTACGCAAATGTGCAAGTATACACGTTGCAAGTTATAGTATAAAAGATATCGTCTCCACAGGGATTGGTGCTACTTCAAGAATCTAGTCTCTTGCACTGTAAAAAGTAAAAACACAAATAAAGGATTATGGGAGTTTAACTAATAACTAAACTAGAAAGCAATAAAGTAAAAGAAAATATGAGATCAAATGAGAGAGAGATAGGCCAGGTTATCGTGAGTTGAGGTGTGATAGCCGATTGGATCATTTTGGTAAAAGAGTGCACGGCCAACTCGATTTGTCGTGGCAACTTGCTGTGGGGTTGCCTTGACAACTAATCGATGGTTGCTGGGCAACTACTTGGGCGTCTGGGCAGCAACCTTCAAGGTTCAGCAGAGCGTTCTTCAATGGTTTCTTCTTATCCCTAAGTCGAAACTCTAGCTACTTGTGCATGCCTTGACAATACATCCATGCGTGAATCAAGGGTGAACAACAACCAATCTTTCGCTCCTCTTAGCCGTTGAAATCCTTAACTTATTCCTAAGTCGGATTAATCTTCACCATCAATAGATTGAATAAAGATCATATTCATTCATTTCTTGAATCTAACTCTCCCGATATTAGATAAATAGATGAAATCACGAGATCCTCTCCCAATTCACTCGCAAACAAGAATAAGAACCAAGAATGAATAAACCTTGAAATAGAAAAGTGCAAACTCTTATTACCTAAACAAAAACCAATAGTTTCTCACAACCACAAAACACAATAACCATAGCCAAATAGATTTAGTTCATGGCTAGGTTCCAAAGAAACACAAGATAAATACTCCCTAGCATGAACCCAATCGAACAAGAAGAAAAAGGATGAAGGTGGAGGCTTGTCGAAATCCTCCTTGCCCTAGATGCTTGTCGAAAATTCTCTCCTCTTGCCCTCCTTGGACTTGTCGAAATTTCCCTATTGCTCTCTCTATGCATCTTGTTGAAATCTCCATCTTATTTATAGGGCTAGGCCAAAGTCCTTCCTTGAGGAAGAGTTTAAGTTGGAATTAAATTATCTTAAAGAATATAATTCTTTATTATAATTTTATTCCTACTAGAACTTCTCCTATCTTCTTGGAATTTAATTCTTCTTTAATCTCTGCATGGAAATCAAATTCCTTTGGGTTTGGGCTTTTCTCCACGTCATCTTGGGCTTGTCTAGTCATCAATTTCGACTACCATATCACCTTTACTCTTGTCGACAATTGCCATGGCAACTGGCTCAGCGTCTCCTTCATGTATTGCCACGCAACTAACTAGCTCAGCCTCCTTCATGCATTGCCCGGCAACTAGCTCGAGCCTTGCTTTGGCAAGTGATCCTGCACATACACACAAAACACACCAAAGCAGCATCTTTTCCACAAAAACTACCAAGTTATGTAATCAAGCTCAACGATGGAAGGAAACATGGATTAATGAATGGCTAACTATGCAACTAATATGAGCCTAAGTCTAACAATAATATGAGTAAAAAGGGTAAGAAAAATAGTACTTTTGAACACTTATCACACTCCTAAACTCGAACTATTGCTTGTCCTCAAGCAATGCAAACTCATAATTACCTCACAAGACTTCAATTTTCACAAACTTAGCTTTGAACTTGATTTCAATTCTCTGAACCGAGCACAAAGTATGATTGGCTTTTTATTTTTCGAAAAACTTAGGAGTTACTTGGAATCAAACTATAATGCTTGTGAGTGTGTGTGGAGTTGTGTTCAAGTTGATTTTTCGATTCTATGCAAACAATAGGTTTTCAAATTACTTTATTGGGTTCTTTTTAACATGTTTTAACTAGAGCTAGTTTTGGGCACCTCTAGTGTTTTTTTTTTTTCTGAATTTATTCGACTAGAGCCGGTTTGGGCACCTCTAGCGATCAATTTTAACACATACTAGAGCCAGTTTGGGCACCTCTAGTGATCAAAAAAAATTTAGCACATGCTAGAGCCAATTTCGGGCACCTCTAGCATTCATCCAAATTTTATTCTAATCCCCTAATTTGTTAATTATCAACCTAAGTTTACTAGAATTCCTTAAATCAATCAAACCACAACAGTGTTTCATCAAATTTAGCATCATAGTAAAATTCTAAGTTTTTCCATGGTTATCCTAGAATAAAAATTCTATCAATTAAGTGCATTGGCAAAGTCATCATCGGATATTCATCAAATCTAAGCAATTCTTGTTCCAATTAAAGGCATGGCAAGCAATTTATGTATCCTTAAGATGAATGTAACTAAACATGGTAACTACTAATAACAATCCCCCCCAAACTCGAGTGAGGCATTGTCCTCAATGCATGCATAAAAATAACGAAAAAATAAAAATAAAAATAAAAATAAAATGCATACGAGGACTTACTCTGAGAGTTCATCATCGTAGATGATTAGTTTCCTTTTGGTCGATGTCTTGATTCTCTTGCTTGAACGCGATGGTTGTTTTCTTGTTGCCGGGATGTCTTTAGTTTTGGTTGTCGTGGCATCTTCGGGGTTGGTTGTCGTGGCATCAGCATGCGCAGCACGATGTAGGTTGTCGCGGCATCTTCTTCATTGGTTGCCGTGGCAAGGATCTCGGTAGTAAATTTCCTTAGCATAGTAGTTGTGAGTCTTGTTGTGAAAAATAAAACAAAGAAAACTCAAAACTAAAGATAACGAAGAAAAATAAAATATCTCCTAAAAATAAAAATGAAAATAAAAAGAAAAAGATAATATTGAAATGAGAGCATGCTCATGCATCTCCTAAGGTGACCAATTCTTTGTTACGTTCCACATGGGCACCATTGTAGTGCTTCAATCTTTGTCCATTAACTTTGAATTCATGGTTGTCGAGATGGACTTGATTATCACGGCACCATGGGAGAATGGTTTAACGACTTGAATGGACCCGACCATCTTGATTTCAGCTTTCCCCGAAAAGTTTTAGCCGAGAATTGAATAGGAGAACTAGTTACCCCGGGCGTGAATTGCCGTGGCAATAGTTTTTGTCATGCCATCGCTTTGTTTTCTCCTTGTAGATTCGTGCATTGTTATAGGTGAGTGAACGGAATTCTTCTATCTCATTGAGATCCATCAAACGCTTTTGTCCGGCACTTTCTCAATCCATATTCACGGTCTTGATTGCCCAGTACGCCTTGTGCTCGATTTCCACCGGTAGATGGCATGTTTTGCCATAGACAAGTCGGAAGGGGGACATACCTAAGGGTGTTTTGAATGCAGTGCGATATGCCCAAAGTGCGTCATCTAGTCTTAATGACATACCCTTCAATTCCTGGTTGGAAATTTCTGCTTGCCCGTTGGTTTGTGGGTGATATGCCATGGCGATCTTGTGTGATATGCCGAAGAGTTGCAACATCTTGGCAATTAGTCTGTTGTCAAAATGCTTGCCTTCGTCACTGATGATTGCTCTCGGCATCCCAAACCGTGTAAATATGTTTTTCTACAAGAATCTTTACACGGTCTTGGAATCGTTGTTGGGAATCGCAATCGCCTCAACCCGTTTAGACACGTGAGTCGACGGCAAGTAAAATGTAGAGGTTGCCGAATGAAGATGGAAAAGGTCCCATAAAATCGATCCCCCATACATCGAACAATTCCACCTCGATGATGTTCTAGAGCGGCATCTCATGTCGTCTAGAGATATTGCCCGTCCTCTGGCAACGATCACATTGCTTGTAAAAGTCTTGGGCATCTTTGTACAGTGTTGGCCAATACAAACCGGATTGCAACACTTTGGCCGCGGTACGAGTTCCTCCAAAATGTCCTCCATAGGGTGAAGAATGGCATTGCGGAGTACATTCTGCTGTTGCTCTTCTTGAGGACACATCTGCGTATAACCCGATCTGCACAATGTTTAAACAAAAGAGGCTCGTCCCAAAAAGTAATGCTTAGCATCATGGCGAAACCGCTTCTTCCCTTGGTGAGTAATGCCATAAGGAAAAATACCACAAACAAGGAAATTAACTAAATCCGCATACCGGGGTATTGCCGAGGCATGTCTTTGCCGTGGTGACTGCCACAAATTTCCGCCCAAGGCGCGGCGTCAAAGGTTGCTGCGGCATCGAGAGTTGCCGAGGCGTGTGCATCCATGGTTGCCGAGGCGTCGAGGGTTGCCGAGGCGTCGAAGGTTGCCGAGGAGTGTGCATCCATGGTTGCCGAGGCAACTAAAAGTTGTTCATCCGGGAATGCATCGCATATCTCTAGATCCGTGTCCTCCTCCTTATTGCGTTCCAAACGTGATAAGTGATCGCCACTTGATTTTCTGTTCCCTTTCCTATCCTTAATTTAAATATCAAATTCTTGTAAAAGTAATATCCAACGAATCAAACGAGGTTTAGCATCCTTTTTAGCAAATAAGTATTTGATTACCGAATGGTCCGTATGAACAATTACCTTTGTACCTATCAAATAGGATCGAACTTGTCAAATGCGAAAACTACAGCTAGTAACTCTTTCTTCGTTGTTGTGTAATTCACCTAAGCACTATTAAGAGTTTTACTAGCGTAGTATATCACATGGAATGTCTTACCGTGCGTTGGCCTAGGATCGCTCCTACCGCGAAATCACTTGCATCACACATGAGCTCAAAAGGTAGCGTCAATCTGGTGGAATGACAATGGGTACCGAGGCAAGCTTTTTCTTTAGGGTTTCAATGCTTGGTTGCAAGAATCATCAAAATTGAAGACTTTATCCTGTTCAAGCAGACACACAAGGGTTTAGTGATTTTAGAAAAATTATGAATGAACCTCCAGAAAAACTTGCATGTCCGAGAAAACTTGAATTCCTTTAACCAACTTGGTGGGGGTAATCTCTCGATCACGTCCACCTTGGCCTTGTCTACTTCAATTCTCTTGGATGAAATCTTGTGGCCGAGCACTATTCCTTCATCTACCATAAAATGGCATTTCTCCCAATTGAGGACTAAATCTGCTTTTTCACATCTTGCCAACACCCTCTCTAAATTGCCGAGACAAATTGTCGGGTCATTACCAAAAATAGAAAAATCATCCATGAAGATCTCAAGGAAGTCTTCGACCATGTCTAAAAAGAGCATCATCATGCATCTTTGGAAGGTTGTCGGGCGTTACACAATCCGAACGGCATCCTTCTAAGGCATAAGTACCGTATGGGCATGTGAAGGTTGTCTTTTCTTGATCTTCTCGTGCTATGGCAATTTGATTGTAACCTGAATAACCATCAAGAAAACAATAAAAGGGTTTACCTGCAAGACGGTCAAGCATTTGATCAATAAAGGGTAATGGGAAGTGATCTTTCCCGGTGGCTTTGTTTAGCTTTCGATAATCCATACAAACCCTCCAACCGTCACACCCTGGTTGGAATGAGTTCATTATTTTCATTGCTTACCACTTTGTTATACCTCCCTTTTTCGGTACATATTGTACCGACTTACCCACGCACTATCGTAGATAGGGTATATAATGCCGGCGTCAAGCCACTTGATGATTTCTTTCATTACAACCCCTTTCATGGCATGATTCAGTCTCCTCCGGGCCTCAATTGAAGGTTTGTGATCATCTTCCAACAAAATCTTGTGCATGCACACCGCCGGCTAATTCCTTCAAGTCGGCAATTGTCCACCCTATTGCCTTTTGTGTAGCTTCAACATCTTGATCAGCTTCTTTTCTGCTCAGGCTGTAACTTAGAAGAAATAATTACAGGCAATGTATTATCGGTTCCTAAATATACATATTTTAGTTGCTCTGGCAATTGTTTCAATTCAAGAGTCGGTGGTTGTTCAATAGAGGGTTTTTCGAGCTTACCTTACTTACCTCGGAATCCAAAGGTTCAAAGTACGTACCTGGTTGATTGACTAGCCAATTTGCCTCTTCTTGTTGTGCCTCATCGACCGGTTCTTCATACTCCTCAGGTTCCTCTTGATCGGCAATGTAGTTGCCGAGGCAACTAAATTCCTCGTCGAATTTAAACTCTGCCGTGGCATGAAGAAGTTGGCATTCTTCTAGATCATCGGCATGCCTTAGTGTTTGGAACACATTTAGTTTAACTTGCTGGTCATTCACCCTCATTGTGAGTTCTCCTTTTTCAACATCGATCAAGGTTCTCCCTGTTGCTAGGAATGGTCTCCCAAGAATGATAGGTGCATGCTCATCTGCTTCACAATCCAAAACAATAAAGTCAGCGGGGAAAATAAATTTATCAACTTTTACCAATATGTCCTCGATTTTTCCCTCTGGATACACATAGGATCTGTCGGCTAGTCAGAGCATAATCATTGTAGGTCTTGCCTTCCCGATTCCTAGTTTCTGGAAAACTGATTTAGGCATCAAGTTTATGCTAGCCCCAAGGTCGCATAGTGCTTTCCCGACATAGTGATTACCTTGACTTCATGTGTGTTGTTTGGTTTTTGCATGTTCTGGACCATCTTGGTTAAAGTGGCCAATTGTGCCGAAATTGAATCTGATGATCCTAGTTCATGTATTGTGGCTTGGCGTCTAACTCCTCTTCTAGTGGATGGGAATTGATAATCATTCTTGGCCAGCCTGTTTAAGATTTGCATTGCTTCTTCCGGCGACTTATCTAGGAGTATGCCGTTTGCCGAGGCATCTAGCATCATCCTCGTTGGTGTATTCACGGCGTTGTAAAACATTGTTACTTGAGTCCACACCGGGAATCCGTGTAGGGGGCATTTGTATAGAAGTTCTCTATATCGCTCCCAAGCCTCATACATGGATTCATTATCTGCTGCACGAAAAGAAGTAATGTCGTCTGAAGCTTATCACCAAATTTGTAGGATTAAATCTAGCAAGGAAATCACGACAAAGATCAGTCCAAGATGCTATTGATCCGGCAGAATGCTATTCAACCATGCTTTCGCCTATCCTCAAAGAATAGGGAATAATCTTAATCGTAAGACATCGGGGTGACTCCGTGTATCTTGAACGAGTTGCAAATCTCGAGGAAAGATTTCAGATGTTGCCGTGCATCTTCGATTCTTTGAGCCGCCAAATTGACCTATTGTGTTGATCATATTAAACATTACCCGTTTCAACTCAAAGTGGTCGGCTTCAATTTTAGGTGTGACAACTCTGTTAAGTCCATCAAGATCTTCTTCAAGATAGTCTCGAATAGTTACATTTTGTGCAAGAATCACTCCTCCTCCCGCCGAACATCTTGATTCATATTGCCGTCTTGATTTGCCATTGCTTCTCTTATCCTTCGTCTAAGTCTTTGTAAGGTTCGTTCGATTTTACGGATCAAAGGGATATTCGTGAAGTCGGTCTCGCCCGTCATATACCAATGCAAAACCAAAGTTTGTTAGCCCTTTGAATTTTAAACAAGAAAAGTAAAAAGAAAGTGCAAGAAAATAAAAACAAAGTCGCTATTGCCAATCCCCGGCAATGGCGCCAAAAACTTGTTGTGCGTAATAAGTGCTACGCAAATGTGCAAGTATACACGTTGCAAGTTATAGTATAAAAGATATCGTCTCCACAGGGATTGGTGCTACTTCAAGAATCTAGTCTCTTGCACTGTAAAAAGTAAAAACACAAATAAAGGATTATGGGAGTTTAACTAATAACTAAACTAGAAAGCAATAAAGTAAAAGAAAATATGAGATCAAATGAGAGAGAGATAGGCCAGGTTATCGTGAGTTGAGGTGTGATAGCCGATTGGATCATTTTGGTAAAAGAGTGCACGGCCAACTCAGTTGTCGTGGCAACTTGCACAACGGGGTTGCCTTGACAACTAATCGATGGTTTCCTGGGCAACTACTTGGGCGTCTGGGCAGCAACCTTCAAGGTTCGGCAGAGCGTTCTTCAATGGTTTCTTCTTATCCCTAAGTCGAAACTCTAGCTACTTGTGCATGCCTTGACAATACATCCATGCGTGAATCAAGGGTGAACAACAACCAATCTTGCGCTCCTCTTAGCCGTTGAAATCCTTAACTTATTCCTAAGTCGGATTAATCTTCACCATCAATAGATTGAATAAAGATCATATTCATTCATTTCTTGAATCTAACTCTCCCGATATTAGATAAATAGATGAAATCACGAGATCCTCTCCCAATTCACTCGCAAACAAGAATAAGAACCAAGAATGAATAAACCTTGAAATAGAAAAGTGCAAACTCTTATTACCTAAACAAAAACCAATAGTTTCTCACAACCACAAAACACAATAACCATAGCCAAATAGATTTAGTTCATGGCTAGGTTCCAAAGAAACACAAGATAAATACTCCCTAGCATGAACCCAATCGAACAAGAAGAAAAAGGATGAAGGTGGAGGCTTGTCGAAATCCTCCTTGCCCTAGATGCTTGTCGAAAATTCTCTCCTCTTGCCCTCCTTGGACTTGTCGAAATTTCCCTATTGCTCTCTCTATGCATCTTGTTGAAATCTCCATCTTATTTATAGGGCTAGGCCAAAGTCCTTCTTTGAGGAGGAGTTTAAGTTGGAATTAAATTATCTTTAAAGAATATAATTCTTTATTATAATTGTATTCCTACTAGAACTTCTCCTATCTTCTTGGAATTTAATTCTTCTTTAATCTCTGCATGGCAATCAAATTCCTTTGGGTTTGGGCTTTGCTCCACGTCATCTTGGGCTTGTCTAGTCATCAATTTCGACTACCATATCACCTTTACTCTTGTCGACAATTGCCATGGCAACTGGCTCGGCGTCTCCTTCATGTATTGCCCTGGCAACTAGCTCGGCGTCTCCTTCATGCATTGCCCTGGCAACTAGCTCTAGCCTTGCTTTGGCAAGTGATCCTGCACATACACACAAAACACACCAAAGCAGCATCTTTTCCACAAAAACTACCAAGTTATGTAATCAAGCTCAACGATGGAAGGAAACATGGATTAATGCATGAATGGCTAACTATGCAACTAATATGAGCCTAAGTCTAACAATAATATGAGTAAAAAAGGTAACAAAAATAGTACTTTTGAACACTTATCAATTATCACCTTCAAATTATGCTTCAGACCTTTTGGGAAAAGGCTTTGTTTATAGAGTTTAAAAAGTTTGAGTTTTGGTTGACATAGATGGCGTTCTTGGGCCACATCGTTTTGGCCAAGGGTATCAGTGTGACCCTTAGAAGATCCAGGTTGTGCTTGAATGGAAACCATCGAGGAATGTTTTAGAGGTTCGTAGTTTCCTTAGTTTGACGGGTTACTATCGACGTTGTGGCTTTTGCCTCGAGGCAGCTCAAGGAGCATGAGCATAATTATTCTACTCATAACTTGGAGTTGGCCGCAGTTACCTTTGCCTTAAAGATCTGGAGGCAGTATTTGTATGGTGAGAAGTGTTACATCTACACTGATCAAAAAAGCTTGAAGTATCTATTCATGAAAAACGAGTTGAATTTGAGATAACACTGATGGATTAAGTTACTCAATAATTATGATTGTGTAATTGAGTGTCATCCTGAAAGGGCTAACGTGGTTGTCGATGCGTGGAGCCGTAAATCTATGTCAGATTTGAGGGTTATGTTTGCCCATTTGAGGATGACTAAAGATGGTGGCTTTTTCCTAGGCTTCATGTGGAACCAAACTTAGTACAAGAGACTAAGAAGACACAAGCGTTAGACGAGAATCTAGTGGCCAAGATCGAAATGATGCAGCGTGGCGAGATGACATAATTTAGAGTGTAAGATTGGATCTTGTACTTTCATGATCATTTGTGTGTGCTGGCCATTGATAAGTTAAGGGATAAGATTCTTAGAGAATTTCATATTAGTCCTTTTACTATACTCCCGGGTAACAATAAGATGTATCAGAATTTGCGACCGTTTTATTGGTGGCCAAGGATAAAAAAGGACGTCTCAGAGTTTGTGGCCAAATGCTTGGCTTGTCAACAAGTTAAGGTTGAACATCAAGTTCCATCAGGAATGCTGAAGCAGATTCAGATTCCATTATGGAAATGGGATCAAGTGACAATGGATTTCATGACCGGTTTACTTTTGACAAAAAAGGAAACATAATGCAATTTAGGTCATTGTGGACAGATTAACCAAGACCGCCCACTTTTTACCGGTGCGAATGGATTACTCTTTGGAAAAGTTGGCCAAGTTTACATTAAGGAGATTGTGAGATTGCATGAGGTGTCTTCATCGATCATCTCTGATAGAGACCCGAGGTTTACTTCTAGGTTTTGGAAGAAGGTATACGAGAAGTTAGGCACCAGATTACATTTTAGTATGGTTTTTCACCCACAGACTGACGGTCAGTCTGAGAGGGTTATACATATTCTTGAGGATATAATCTGATGTTGCATCATTGATTTCAATGGTGGTTGGTAGGAGCTTTTTATGTTGGTTGAGTTCGCTTACAACAACAGCTTTCAGTCAAGCATCCAGATGGCTTTCTTTGAGGCGTTGTATGGCCGTAAGTGTAAAACTCCTTTGTGTTAGACCTAGTTGAATGAAAGACGGATAATGGGTTCAGAATTGATCAAACAGACCGAGGAGAAAGTTCCAATAATCAAGGATAAATTGCAAGCTACTTTTGACCGATAAAAGGCTTATACAAATCCGCATTATAAGCACATTAAGTACGAGGTCGATGATAAGGTGTTTCTTAAGGTGTCACCGTGGAAAAGGATTTTGCGTTTTGGGCGCAAGGGGAAGTTAAGTTTGCAGTTCATTGGACCTTATAAGATCATTAAGAGGATAAGACCAGTGGCCTATTGCTTGGCCTTGCCACCCGAGTTGGAGTGAATTCATAATGTGTTTCATGTTTCGATGCTTTGACGATACAGTTCTGGCCCTTCTCATGTCATCCTTCTTAAGGAAATTAAAGTGAGTGCTGACTTGTCCTATAGGGAAAACCGAACAAAATCCATGATATAGGAGTCAAAGAACTGCGCAACAAGAGCACACCATTGGTAAAGATGATATAGAGGAATCGTTGAGTCTAGAAAGCTACTTGGGAAACCAGAGACAATAAGGAGTTAATGCACCCACATCTCTTCAGATCAGGTAAATTTTGAGAACAAAATTTTCTTTAAGGAATAGAGAGTTGTAAGGACTCAAATTTCCTAGTTAACGGGATAGCATTGACACGAGTCCTAGGCTTATGTTTTAAGATCCATGTTTCTTCTTGTTGGGTCAAGGTTCTTGAGGGACCTAATGGGTATTTTACCCCAAATTTTAAAGAAAGCTTGATCACTCTTCCCCTCATTGGTTTTAACGTTGGGGGTAAAGGGATAAACTTTATGGGCTGATATCATCCTTATTAAACTCCTCTTTTTCATCATTGAACTCTCTCTTCCTCCTCAAGAGTTCTCTTAATCTCAAGGTAAAGGTTCAATCTTTTACCATCTATCCATGTATCCAAAATTTGAGTCCTTAGTATGTTAATATCCACCCAACGTTCTACGTTTTGAGTTAATCCTTGAAAATGGTAGGCATTTGAGGAAATAGACTCTTGAAGAGTGGTTTGCTTGAAGGGGTGTCCTAGAACGGATTGAAGTTTTAAATTTATTTTTAAGCTTATTTCTAATCCTTTAGGAGTGTAACAACTTATTTTTACACTTATAGATTAGTTAAAGAAGTTGGAGCCATCTCACACCAATGAGAATGAGAAGGAGAAGAAATGAGGGTGAACTTGTTGGCAGGTGGTTTCCGAGTTTTTGAACAAGGTTACTACATCTCCATCTCCTTTGTGCTTTATGTTTCTCATAATATGTGATTGCCTTGCATTGTTATGCTTTTAAGGTGTTCGGGGGTTTAAGCATGTAAACTATGGGGGTTCTTCGATCCCAACGTTATGTTGTTTTCTAATGGATTTAAGGGCTATGATGGGTTAATAAAGAGCTTAGTAAACTCTAGGGAGCATGAGGCTAGTGGTGGGGTTCAAAATATGGGATTTTCAGGCTTAGGTTTTGCCTAGAAAAGCCATGTCTAGGCCTAGGTATCGGTACGCGAGAAGCGGTACCAATACTCCCCTTTTGTTTTGCTGATGAACAAAGACGGATTATGGGTAGCGTATCAGTACGGGTTAACATGTACCGATACTCGAGGGCTTAGAAAATTTTAGTAGCCAACTTTCGTATCAGTATGGTATGGATTGTATCGGTACTAAAGCCCGTGTATCGGTATCGATGGCTTAGTATTAGCACAAGTATTTACTTCCTGTAACCCCTTTGACCCGACCTAGTCGCAAGACCGAACCGAGCGAGCTACATTAAGTTTATCTAAGTACACTATGAAGATGAGACTCGAAATACGACCACTTTTTTATCTTGTCTAGATACATAGTTATTATCCTATATGTACAAACTGACTGTAGATGAAAACCCAACTCAATCGGGCATCAATTTGACATCCAATTTAACACAATTGCAATTTAGGGACCAAATTGAAATTTTCAGAAAACTTTAAGGACTTAGCTCATTTTTATGTTACCAACCTTTAATTAAACAAGTTTCATGCTTATACGTCAAAAATCAACTCAAAAGGATCATCCATACTCATTCAATTGCATCCACAACATTCAGGGACTAGAACATAAGAATATAGAACTTCAGAATCCTCCAAATAACTAATTTAACCGCCGCCGTATCGGTACAGGCAAGGCATTTTTCGATAAACCTTTACTATTTCAACCTCTAGAATTCCAGTAGCCAACTTTCGTTCCCATAAGCCAATGCGTATCAAAACGCCCTTCAAAAAGTCATTGTACCGTACTGAAACAGTTACCCGAGTACCGAAACATTCGCCAATTTTGTCTTGGCCCGTACTGAAACAGTTACCTATGTACCGGTATGCTAAGCCTGGAATGGCTTATTCGTACCAAAACAGTGACACCCGAACTGGTACGCCTGGACCTATAATGTCCAATTTTGCTGGTTTAACATACCTTCAAACATACCAAATCACTCTAACATGCTTCTAACATACATCCAACATATTCTAGGATCAAACCACATCATATCAACTCAGTTTCAACATCAATTCATGGCATTATACTTCAAATGTAAATCTAAAGGCATGCCTCCTAGGATACCAATCAAGCAAAGCATGAAGCTTCAAACCATCACCACAAACAATCTATAATGGCCATTTACAATCCAAGAGCATCGAAATAAACTTGCTCAACCAGGGAGTTTAGCAACAAACCTCCCAAAACAACATTATACCAAGTCTTGCAAGATCCCTTGCTTCCCGCAGCCTTCCAAGTCTTTAATTCTTTGCATTGATGGACAAATAGAGCGTAAGCACACTAGGCTTAGAGAGGAGTACTAAAAAAACACCATCAATGCATTAAAAGCCATTTCTCAACTATACATTGAAATCCCATTTCAATTCATATTTAAACAACCCTTAAACCATCATGCCTTGAAAACCACGCACTTAACACTTTCAAAAACCAGCATACTAAACCATATGCAACATGTATCATTAACCAACAGCAAATCCAATTGCTAGACCTCAATTTAAGCTTTCCCATACATAACGACCAAATGCAAAGCTTAAAGAGTAAACATGTATAAATCTCATTATACAACATAAACCATTTCAATGATACATCAACAATTATATTGGCTTACAAGTGATCATTAACCAAGTTCCATTAACCAAAAGAGTTCATCGGATAAACAGATTCAACAAGTGTCCTCTCAACACTTCAAGCCATCTCAACCGGAATAGCGATACAATCACAATCGCGGTACAATAACAACCGGGTAATATCACAACCCCTCATCGATTAGATACTTAACCCACAAACGGGAGTTTTTGGTACCATATAACCCATCGACCGTTAGGGTACTTGGATGGAGTATTCGGTACACCGTGTAAAACCCTCGACATCCAAGGTGACTTATTATAGTGTACTATCAATCCTATGGCCGGACAACTATATTCGATAAAAATTTTAAAATAACATCACTTGCTAATATAATTAACCATTTTCCAATTACCTCACTGTTTTTACAAGCATTACACCAAACTGTTTTCCAAGCAACGTAACATGCTTTAAACTCAAGTATAACCCATATACTTACATGGATCACCTGCCTCGTGCATCCATCATCATTTCATTATCAAAAATTGTGTCTCATATACTTTAAAACATGCTTAAACGGTAGGTACAATGTAAATCAAAACAAGTGCTTAAAACCATTTCCTTAAAGAACGACCGAGAGAGAAAACCACGTTATACTTACTTCCGAGTTTAAACCAGCGTTTCAAACTCAATTTAAACTTTATAAATAATTTTTTTAAACATTCCAAAGCTGGAATCCACGTTCTTACTCATCGATGAACAAACATCGATTTGTCGACGCAAATCAAGTGCCCGAAGCCTCCAATGCTTCACCAATCACTTCCGGATCAACCTCCCCTATTTTAACCACATAACAACATAGGATTAATGCATCTCAATGCATTCAAAGCATTGCAACAACAATTCCTCAAGGACTTTCATAATCCTTTCACAATTACCCAACCACAACAACTGAAATCATCATCTAACCCTTTCTAAACACAACCCAACCTCAACCTAACAATCTAGCACTTCCATTATCATCGATTAACACCTAAAAACATGATTAATTCATCCAAATACTTCCAGCAACTAAACAGCCACCACAACTCTATAAAAACACAATTTTAACAACCTAAACAATTAGAGATTCAAGATTTTCGGGATTCTATTATTAAAAACGACTTATCAACATTATAATACATCCAAAATATGTTTAAAAGCAATCCTCAACACTGAAAAAATATATCCAATACGGATCTTTCACTTTTTCATCAACCCAATTAAATCAATATAAAAACACAAAATCAGATTATAACTGTAAATCAAGGATCAAATACTTGGGAATATCAATAAATAACCATCAATAAAGGAGAAGAACGAACCTTACCTCTATTGTGTGATTTCCCCCCTCAATTGATTGTTTAAATCTAGGAAAACACAAGATTTCAATGAGGTTTTGTAAATCAAAGTTAAAGAATCAATTACAAATCAAGAATCAAAGTAAAAAGATCTCTCACCTCTGGATTTTGAAGAAAACAAGAGTGTTTGGCAGAAAAGAAGTGGAGAGAAAAGTTGCGTCAAATTTCTTTAAAATGAGAACTAACTTTAATATCTAAAATCCCTTTTAATTATCTTGTAAAGCACATGATAAAATAACTCAATTAAAGAGAGAAATCACCAGCAAACACTTGGTAAAATAGGTCCTTAAGGATTCTAAGAATTTAACCCTTTTCAATTTAGTCACCTTTAAAAATAGTTTTCAAAAATTACATTTTGGTCATTAACCAAAATGTCGCCCTTCCAAATCTCATTTTCCAAAATTGATTTCACCAATATTAATCATATATTTAAATATGATTTTTAACCATTTTCCATATTTTTATCTCAACAAAAAATATTTACTCCCGAATCTGACTCGAATCCTTAACTCGGTCCACTGAACCGTCTAATAAACCTCAAAACCACTAGGCCCAAAAATCGGGGCGTTACAACTCTCCCCCACTTAAGAAATTTTGTCTGCGAAATTTACCTAGAGGAAACAGATGTGGAAACTGCTCTAGCATCTCTGATTTGCGTTCCCACGTGGCTTCCAAAACAATACGGTGCCTCCACAACATCTTAACAAGCTTAACCATCTTGCCCCGCAGAACCTTACTGCTAGTGTCAAGAATATCCATCAGTTCCTCATCATAAGACAAATATGATCTCAACTTAATATCCTTCATTGGTATAACATACGATGGATCCGACCGATACCTCTGCAACATCGATACATGAAACACATCATGAATCCTCTCCAACTCAGGAGTTAACCTCTATCGATAAGCAACAGGACCTACATGCTCAACGATCTCGTATGGTCCAATAAACCTCAGGCTAAGCTTTCCCTTACGCCCAAAATGAATCACCTTCTTCCAAGGCGACACCTTCAAAAACACTCGACCACCAACAACATACTCCACATCTCTACGCTTCAAATTCACGTAGGATTTCTGACGATTCGCAATCGTTTTCAAGCGCTCACATACCAACTTCTCTTTCTCATTGATGTCTTTCAACATATCAGGCAAGGAAATGTGATTTTCTCTAACTTCAGCCC
Source organism: Hibiscus mutabilis (assembly GCA_019671005.1). NCBI lineage: Eukaryota > Viridiplantae > Streptophyta > Magnoliopsida > Malvales > Malvaceae > Hibiscus > Hibiscus mutabilis. The sequence continues at coordinate 50,956,942 of CM033719.1, forward strand.
AACACACTGGTGTACGACACTTCCTACCATACAACGCCTCGTAAGGTGCCATCTGAAACTAGCATGATAACTATTATTATAAGCAAACTCCACCAAAGGCAACTACTTTTCCCACGTTCCATAGAACTCAATGATACAACATCTCAACATATCCTCCAAGACCTGTATCATGCGTTCCAACTAACCATCCGTCTGAGGATGATACGAAGTACCAAAATTCAGTCGAGTTCCCAGAGCACAATGCAAACACGCTCAAAAACTTGTTGTAAAATGCGGATCTCTATCTAAAACTATGGATTTGGGCACCTCATGCAAATGTACAATCTCAGAGATGTACAGCTCAGCCAACCTATCCAAGGTATACGTCGTATGCACTAGCACAAAATGTGCACACTTCGTAAACCAATCAACAATCACCAAAATAGAATCCTTTTTGGTCGGTGTCAAAGGTAACCCCGTCACAAAATCTATGATGATCCTTTCCCACTTTCATTTTAGTATCCTCAACAGCTGCAACAAACCAAAAAGAAATTGATGCTCAGCTTTCACCCACTGACACACCATACATCTTGCTACAAACTCAGCCACATCCTTCTTCAAACTAACCCAATAGTATTCTTCCTTCAACCCTCGATACATCTTTGTACTACCAGGATGCATAGCAAAGGGATTAGCATGCGCTTCGGTCAGAATGATATGCCTCAACTCTTCATCTTCAGGCAAAACAATTCAACCCTTGAAACACAAAACTCTATCATCATTAAAATAAAAATCAGTAGGATTCACATCCATGATATCCTTCACATATGGCACCAAACTCTCATCATGTGGTTGCCTCTCTTTAATAAATGTGGCAAGGAAGGTTTCACTTGCAACTCCACCAACAGCCCACCATCACCCATCACACTCAACCGAGCAAACATAGCTCTCAACTCCACAGTGGTTTTCCTACTCAAAGCATCCACCACAATGTTAGCTTTACCCGGATGGTACTCTATGGTCAAATCATAATCCTTAAGCAACTCCAATCATCTACGTTGCCTAAGATTCAACTCCTTTTGCGACATCAGATACTTCAAACTCTTATAATCTGTATAAACTACATATTTCTCGCCATAAAAGGTGATGCCTCCAGATTTTCAAGGCAAACACAACTGCGGCGAGCTCAAGATCATGATTAGGGTAATTACATTCATGCACCTTCAATTGTCTAGATGTATACGCAACTACCTTACCCTCATGCATCAACACGTAACCAAGCCCAACATAGGACGCATCACTATAGACAATGAACTATTTCCCTGATTCAGGCTGAACCAAGACAAAAGCTCGTGTGTCAAGGCTTCCTTCAACCTTTCAAAATCTCGCTCCCTATCCTCTGTCCACTCAAAACGAACATTCTTCTGCAATAACTTGGTCAAAGGAGCAGCCAAACTGGAGAACCCTTCCACGAACCTACGATAATAATCGGCCAACCCAAGGAAAGTCCAAACTTCTGTCACCGATGTAGGCACTTTCCAACTCATCACAACTTTAATCTTGTGCGGATCAACACGAATTCCCTCGACTGACACCACATTCCCAAGAAAAACAACTTCCCTAAGCCAAAACTCACACTTGCTTAGCTTGGCATAAATTTGATTAACAAACAACGTCTAAAGCACAATCTGTAAATGTCTACTATGGTTCTCTTCGGTATGAGAGTACACAAGGATATCATCGATAAACACGACCACAAACTGATCTAAAAACTCATGGAACACTTGGCTCATCATGTCCATAAAAGTAGCTGGTGCATTGGTCAATCCAATCGGCATCACCAGAAACTCATAATACTCGTACCTCGTACGAAAAGTTGTCTTGGGCACATCCTTCACCTTCAATTGATAGTACCCAGACCTCAAATCTATCTTAGAAAATACTGAGGCACCACTAAACTGATCAAACAGGTCATCTATCCGCAGAAAAGGATACTTGTTCTTTATCATCAACTTGTTCAGCTGACGATAATCTATATACATTCGTAACGTACCATCCTTCTTTTTCACAAACAGCACCGGAGTACCCCACGGTGAAATACAAGGTGTCTAATGAACCCATGATCAAGAAACTCTTGCAGTTGCATTTTCAACGCCTTCAATTCTTTTAGGGCCACGATACGGAGTAATTGACATAGTTGACGTATCTGCAAAGATCTCAATGCCAAACTCCATTTTACGATCTAGTGGCAACCCTAGCAACTCTTCTAAAAAACACTTGGAAACTCACATACCGCGTGGATATCCTGCACCCTCAACTCCTTTGAACCAGGATTCATCACATAGGCCAAGAAAGCCTAACATTCGAAATTCATCATCTGACTCGCTTCAAGAGCCAAAATAGCATTAGACAAGAACTTAGCATTCTCGCCTACAACCACCACTTCAAAATCATCAAACAAATTCAAGGATATCTGTTTGGTCTCAAAATCAACTACAGCCTTATGCTCGGTCAACCAATCTATGCCTAAAATAACATCAAAGCCATGAAATGGCAACTCCATCAGATCTACATCAAACACATGACCCTGAACCATCAGCGGACACCTACGATACAACTTTCTAACCACAACCGTCTCCCCAAGAGAATTGGTTACTCTAACACCTACATTGAGAATTTCAACAAGTATATCAAGCAACTGTGCATGTTCACTCAAGATATATGAATGGGTAAAACTAGAATCAACCAATGAATACAACGACAATGGCTGTAAAGAGAAAGTACATTTAATCACATCAGTGTTATTGCGACATTTGCGGCGCGCATACACTCTCGCTGGTCCACCTCCCTCAGGCTAGATACTAACGGTGTGAGCCGCAATCCTCTGCCCACCATCTCTGTGCTGAAACGTCTTACGGCCACGACCTCAGCCTCTCTGCGGAGCAACAACAAGTGCAGCACCTTGCCCACCTTCATCCATCAAAGGACAATCACGTCTCAAATGGTCACCAGACCCATAACAACAACAAGCATTGGCCACAACAACTGTAGGTGTCTAACCCACTCTGGCCAAACGTGAGCAATCACGCCTCAAATGATAACGCGATCCACAAACCCAACAGGCACTAAACTGAGCTCTAGCCTGGGTACCCTGCCCCTAGACACCACGACCAACCGTACCTCCACCACGCCTTGACTCGGGGCAAAATTTCTTATCACAATGTCTCTTAGCCAGACCACCGTTAAAACTAGAATCTGCCGCTCTCTTGCCCGAGCTAAAGCCTCGAGACCCAGATGCCAAACTGAGATTCTGCTCAATATCCTTGGCTCGAGTGACCAATACATCAAAATTTGTATAATCAGCAGCAAGCATGTATGTCTGAACATCCTAAACCAGCCCATAGCGAAACCGATCACATCGCTATCGCTCGTTAGGAACCAATTCAGGTGCGTACTGACTCAACCTCACGAATTGTACCTCATACTCAGAAACATACATGCTGCCCTACACCAGAGCCATGAACTCTCGCTTCTTTTCGTCCTGATACTAGACTCTCAGATACTTCCTCTAAAAAAAGACACAAAAGAACTCCCAGGTTACATCCTCGGGTACTATCCCAGTTATCGTGGTTGTCCACCAACTATAAGCACCACCTTGTAATAGGGACACAGCACATCCCAGCTTACGAGCATTCGAACAATCCATCTGACCCAATATCCTCTTAGTACTGGCCAACCAATCTTCGGAAGCCTTAGGTGCCAAACCACAGACTCAACTCCGCCCAGACTGTGAAGACGCTCTAATGTTAAACCTTGCCCAACCACTAGTGCCGGCACATGAACACCCGCAACAACTGCCTGGGAAGTACCAGTTATAGCCTGAATCAACGGTGATATATCACCCATCTTTGGCCCAGCTGGCTCAGGTGGTATTTTCTCCACTCCCTCAGGTGGAATAGGTGGGGGCGGTGGAAACCATTTAGGAGGTACGACATCCTCCTCAACTCCCTGCCCAATGGCAGCGACAATCGTACCCAATCACAACTCTCTCCTCAGTTCCATCGTGCTAAAATAAATCTAAGGCATGATAATCATTTTAAAACAAAAGCAGTCAGGCCAGCTTCAAGCAAGGATCCAAGACTTTCATTTCAAAACAAAAGACTCCACACTATAATAATAAGGCAATGGTTTCCCGAATTTCCCCTCAACATGGCATAAAGCAATCAACGTGCGTATTACAATCACCGTGCATATTAAACAACTAATTACAACTCACAACAACATCACAACAATCATACCAACTCCCAATTATCGCAAACCTGACTCTGATACCACCAAATATAACCCTCTCGACCCGGCCTAGTCGCAAGACCGAACCGAGCAAGCTACATTAGGTTTACAGAAGTAAATCGTGAAGATGAGACTCAAAACACGACCATTTTTTATCTTGTCTAGATGCATAATTATTATCCTACATGTACATACTGATTGTAGATGAAAACCCAACTCAATCGGGTATCATTTTGACATCCAATTGAACACAATTACAATTTAGGTACCAAATTGAAATTTTTAGAAAACTTTAAGGACTTAGCTCATTTTTATGTTACAAACCTTTAATTAAACAGGTTTCATGCTTACACGTCAAAAATCAACTCAAAAGGATTATTTATACTCATTCAATTGCATCCACAACATTCAGGGACTAGAATGTAAGAAAATAAAACTTCAGAATCTTCTAAATAACTAATTTAACCACCATCGTATCGGTACAGGCAAGGGGCGTTTCAATACGCCTTTATTATTTCAACCTCTAGAATTCTAGTAGCCAATTTTTGTTCCGATACACCTATGTTATCGAAATGCCCTTCAAAAAAGTTACTGTACGGTATCGAAATGCCTCCCCGAGTATCGAAACACTGGCCAATTTTGCCTTGGCCTGTACTAAAACAGTTGCTCGCGTACCGGTACGCTAAGCCTAGAATAGCTTATTCATGCATGCTTGAATTGTTCATTTATAACTTATGTGATGGTATTTAGTGCTTGAATTGTTCATTTATACCTTATGCTCATTGCTTACTCATGCATGCTTACTTTTATGTTTATCATGAAGTTTTGTAAAGTAGACATGTACCACTGACCTTTGTTAGCTTAACTTTGCATATGTGTTGTTTTTCTGTGCGTAGGTTGACATGTCACTCTCTTGGAAGGAGCACATCGATGAAGATTTCCCAGCACCGATTTAACTCGAGTATAGTACCTTGATTTTAGTTGTAGGGCTATGTATCCATTATTATAGTTGCTCTGTAACTCTATTTCAACTTTATTTTGACATACGGTGTTTAATTCGTACGGAGCTCCATTTATATTTTGGATTTGAAATGATTATGAAACTTTAATTAAATGGTTTGTTTTAAATGTTGTTTTGGCTAAACTTGGAAATTTAACTCAAACAAAATCGTATGGGCTGGTTTAAAGGCAACCCGAATGTAGCATTTCAAATCCGGTGAGATCGGGGTGTTACACACCAAAAAAGGAGAAGATTTTTATTCATGGTAACAAGGTTTATTTAATCTTGTGTATTTATATTATGCAAGTAGTCTTATGTGTTAAGGTTTTTTGGTGGTTAAGTATTTAGCTCAATAAATATAGAGTCGATCTTAACCTTTAGAATTATGAGACGATTATGTTGGATATATGTAACTACTCTTAGGATCTCTACAACTTAATGGTTATGTTGCAGAGATGGGTATTGTAGGGACGTTGGAAAAAGTGTTTTGTATATATATTGGGTTATGTAATTACATGAGATATCATGTATTTTTGCTCCTCGTGTTCTCTACATTGATAGTGAATTATTCATTCTTTTAATCCGTGGAGGTAGGCAAGCAGAATCATGTTAAATCTCGTCTCTTTTGTATGATTATCTTATAGGGTAAACTACACCAGCAGTCACCAAATTATTGCTTCTTTTCTATTTTGGTCATCGAACTAATTTTTTGGCAAAAATGTCACTAATGTTTCGTTCCTATTTTAATCACCAACCGTTAAAAACTTAATGGTTCTGCCAACATAAATTTTTATTTTATTTTTTTAATTTCCCATATCATTTTGCTTTCTCTTCATAAGAGATCTGTGTTATTTTATAATAGTCTAAGGAGAATCGATCCAAGATCCCTTTGGATAGGGGTCTAAAGCGTAGCCACCAAGTTAAGCTTGGAAGTTTGCTAAAGTCTTAATAAAATTTTATTTATCTCATGGTTTTGGACTTGTTATCCTGCAGATATTCATGAACCATATCTTGGCAGTTCTAAGAATACCAGCTGAATGCGCCAGTGGGTGTATTGCCCTTGGGGAGATGACTGGTGCTTTGGACGGAGAGCTTGTTCACTATTTGCCTACAATTACCTCTCACATACATGATGCAGTGAAGTGAGTAGCATAAGTATCGTGATTTACGGTTTCTCTTTTTGTTGCATTCTTGTGTGTTTATTTTGGAGTACGAAGTTTATGTTGTTTTCATTTGATAAGGAATACGATTTCTCACAGATTGCTTCCATATGCTTTATTTTCAGATTGCTCCTTATCGGGGTGGACCCTCGCTTGAAACTTTGCATTTTCCAACAATGGTGGACTATTCTCGAAGAAAACAATTACCAGGAATGAATGAATGAATGCTCTTTATGCAAAGAGCCATGTTCTTATTAGCAGCGGAGTACGAATAACCTGAAGCCATTCCCAATCTGAGAATGGACATGGCTTAGCGTTGGTTTGACAGTTTTCAAAACCATGACATGGTTTTAGTAAGAATTTAAGAGACTACCAAGCTTAGCTTCGCGGCTAAGCGTTAGATCCCAATCCATGAGGTCCTATCATCGATTCTGCTTGGCAGCGTTGTTGATTGTATTTTTCCTTCCTTTTATTCTAGCAATAGGTGGTGACATGGGAATTAAAAAATAAAATAAAAATACATTTCAACAGCAGAACCGTTAAGTTTTTAACAGTCAAAAAACAATAATTTGGTGACTGTTGGTGTAGTTTACCCTATCTTATATTGTTACCTCTGACTTTTTCTGCATACAATTTCCTAACGAGTTCTAGAACTCATTGTGATTTTTCTTGATTCCAAGTTTCAAATGGAAGATTAACGAAGATGCAACTATGGAAGAAAAGGAAAGAAGATGAAAAAGAAAAGTTAAAAGTCACGTCAACATTTTTTAACCTCAGCATTTTTCTAACAATAGTTAACGAAAGTGACTTTAATGAAAATAAGTTAAAAATTAATGATTATATTACAAGTTTTAAAAGTTGATTGGCTAAAATTACAAGTGCTTTAAACATTTGATGACTATTTATATAGTTTACCCTAAAATTAACCATGTCGTTGCCACTCGCCATTTTGCCTAGAGCGACGGCAAATGTAAGTCCCCCTTCCCTCCGCTTTGGTCGCACCAATCGAAGCAAAAACAAATTGCAGCGATTGTGATTCCCAGATTTGTAAAACTTCCTCAGTCTCTGCTCCAATCACCTGTGATTTTGAATTGCAACGATGATCTCCCGTAGTCGTACTTTAATCTCGAAACTCCCCATCCGCCGCAATCCCTTCAACCCTACTCTTCATTCCCATCCCTTACCCTCTCTATCCACCCTACACCAAATCACTTCTCATCTCTATTCTAGCATATCATTCTCATCAAGCTATTACACCAAATCCAAAGCACCGGGCTTCAATTGTTCTTCGATTGGACGAATCCAAGATACACTACTTTGTCCTAATCCCTTGAAAGCTGATTTGAATTTGGATTTCATCCCAAGAACTTCATATGCTAGTACAAGTCCTAGATATCTTTCCACAACTCCTTCTAGCCCTACCCCAAAACCTGACAATGAGAAACCAGACAGCAGTAGCAGTGAATCCCACCCGAGTCAAAACCCTGATTTCAAGCACCAAGAAATCGAGGGACCAACCGTGGAGCGTGATCTATCAGCATTGGCTAATGAGACGAGAGAGGTTCTTGAAACAATGATGAAGAATATATATAGACTCAGCAAAGCAGTGGCTCTTCTGGGTCTGCTCCACCTTGGTCTTGGAGCGTGGATTTCCTATGCTCACGGTTCTGGAGCGCACCCATTAAGTGAGGTTACCATCCAAAGTGTCATGGCATTTGGGTTCCCTTTTACGCTGGCGTTTATGTTGCGGCAGTCGGTGAAGCCTATGTACTTCTTGAAGATGATGGAGGAGCGAGGTAGGCTGCAGATTCTGACTCTTACTCTTCAGGTTGCTAAAAGCTTGAATGTTTTGTTTGTTCGGTTCCGTGTTGTGTCGTTCTTGTGCATTGCAGGGGCGGCGATCGGATTGTTGTTCAACGTGTTGACTAAGTGACCTTTCGAAAGTTTTCAGATTTGAGTTTCTTGTTTCTGGTTCTGTTTCTACTAAATTTGTCATGTATTGCCTAGGAATAGGATGGTTGCTCTGTTGGTTGGCAACAGAACTTACATGGGACGAAACATTGCGTATTACATATGCTAATAATAATGTTTTCATACTACTACTATAAAGCTTTGAATTCCTTATTGCTTGTTGGAGATGGTTTACTTTACTCATTTTACTGCAACTAACCAACTGGTCTATTGTGATCAAAATAGCACCCAAATCTACAACAATAAGTTGGTTTTGCGGGATAAGGCATTAGGTCGTTTAAGAATGTCAATGATTCGAATTATGACGTTATGAATAGAGAAAAATAAGTTGAGAGGGTTATCCCCATATTAGTCCTCAGCATGTTCTAAAAGATGTGTTGTTTAAAGCTTTGTTAGTTTTGGATGCTATTTCGATAAATAATTTTCGATGATTGCTATATTCCTAAATAGTTCAAGGGAGGTTTCCAGGGCCAAGTCTGTGAAACACACATCCAGCAGCTTCTGCCATAGATTTGATCTGTGTTGTCATTGGATTTGGCACTTGCAATGGACTGAATGCTAAGCATACTACAAACAACTAATGCAAGATAGAATGTTACCGAAAATAGCTAAAACCATATGTGGAAAACAATTTACAGCCGAGAAAAGCGAAAAGGGCTTTTTGAAAATCCAAAGAAACTCCTTTGAGTTTACCCTTGACTGAGTCTCTTACCCTCAACTCGGCCGCCAGTGACACAGCTATTCACGTTGTGGGAGGGGCTCTAGCCCCCCCCCTACTTCCCCTTCAATCTTTTATTTCCTCTTTGATTTATATAGGCTTAAAAAAAAATAAGTGCTCAAATTATACTATTTTTGAAGTTTAGGTGTGTAAAATATTTTTTTTGAAAAAATAAGTACTTAAAGTTTCAATCGTTATAATTTTAGTTGCCCGAAATTTAATTACCGTTAAAAAAAACTCATTAACCAATAAAATTTTGACACATGTCATATTTTAATTTATAATTTTTTTAATTCATTTTTTTGTTTTTAATAATTTAAATTTTTTTTAAAAATCTTAAAATTCTAAAAACTTCTAAAATAGCCCTCAAATCCCTAACTCCTATAATCCCAAATCTTCACCACTGTCACCGCCGGTTACAGCCGTCAACCCCACCTGTTTGGGCGTCGGAACCAGTCGACCATTTTTCTCAACTCGGCGTCGCTAAAAACCGGCGAACGGTGTGCCAGCTGAACTTTGAACTCTGAACATGAAATAACCATTCGATTGGCATATCGTTCGCAGATTTCTGACGACGGCGAGTTGGGGGAAATGGTCAACTGGGTTCCACGGCCGAATAGGTGGGGTCGGCGACGGCGACAACGGTGAAGATTTGAAGATTTGGGATTTTGTTATTTTTAGGGATTTAGGGACATATTTAAATATTTTTTAGAATTTCGGATTCTTTTTAAAAAATAAATTTTAAAGTTTTTTTCAAAAATAATTTTAAAAAATAATATTCCTACCATGTGTTGTGTTTTTGATTGGATAACATATTTTTTTAAACGGCCGTGCACCTAAAATTATAACTGTTAAAACTTTAGGCATTTATTTTTATAAAAAAATACTTTAAGCACCTAAAGTTCAAAAAAAATATTTTAGTTACTTATTTTTCATATAAGACATTTGTATACAATATTTAAGATTTTATGGAGTAATTATGAATTGATTCTCTCATTTTTCAAGTAAATTATACTTTACCCCTCAAATTGGTATTTTGATTCCATTCATGTCGACCACCCCATAAATACATACACAGACGCGCCAGTGAATCATTGTCATTTGAGTTGGCCCATCCTTTTGGGCTTATGAACAAAACATACATGATGTATGCACAATTGTATGCCGAAAGCAAGAAGGGAAAAGAGAAAGCGAGGCGATGGAAAAGGAAATGGTGGAGGCAGGGCAGCCGCAGCACGCCAGATTTGGGCGGTTAATCTTAAGAAAACCCCATCTATTCCTATTCCTATTCCTATTCCTATTCCTATTCCTATTCCAAATCTACAATTTAGAATTAGAATACAAGAAATGTTGGTCACCGTTGCTCAGCCTGTGGCCTGTGGCCTGTGGCCTGCGACTTTTCTCCCTACTTTTCCCGACATACCCTCCCCTTTCTTTTTCTTTTACTCCCCCCTCGCCGCCCCACAACTAAATAATATCTCCAAGCAAACATGTGATGGCTTGCCCCACTTCTACTACTACTTTATACATTACCCACCCATACTAATAATATTATAGTACTGCTTATTCCCTATATATATATATTTGTAATAACATTGTCTATCCTTAAATTTTTTTAAAATTTTATTTTAGAACTTAAATTTTCTTCGTTTTTTTCATCCCGAACTTCTTATTTTCTGTAAAATTGAATCAACTGAAAAAAAAAACAAAGTAATGAATCCATTAAGTTGTCAACCATTTTTCCTTTTTATTGATGCTTCCGATAGTTATTTTGTCATTTTATATAAATATATATATATATATAATAAAAGTTATAAAATGTTAAATTTAAAAAATATATATTTTAGTTATTAAAAATCTTATAAACTATAAAATTAAAATTTGAAAAAAAAATATAATTTTATTAAAAATCCGTTTAACCAACTTTGGCATTTATATGTAATGTGGTAACATTTTTGTGTGCAATTAGACACTTAATTATTTTATTTAGTGCAATTAGGTACCTAACATATTTTTTAATTATATGTGTTCGTATTTATAATTTTAACGTCTAACTTTTAAATTTGTAACATATGTTATGCCTTTAATTAAACGGCGTTGAAATTATATGTATAAAACAATCAGAATAAAACATGTGTAATTAAAAAAATTTACATACCTAAATTGCTCCAAGGAACAAATTTACATACCTAATCGCACCAAAGAAAACATTTACGTACCTAATTGAACCAACAAAAGTAGGTATCTATTTGCACCATTAAAGAAAATTTAAGTACCTAATTACACCATTAAAAAACTTTAGGTATCTAATTGTAACAAAAAAAAATTAGATGCCATGTTACACATAAAATGACAAAATTAGATACCAAACTTTATAATTACACTTTCTTTTGTATGTTTTCACGGTTTGATTTGATTTTTGAAATAAAGAATTCAAATATTATACCAACATATTATCTGATTATTGGCGTCTATTCAACAATCTTGATAGGCATCGTGCATTTCCCAACAATACCGAAAGAAATATATTATATTGGCATAATAAATATAAGAAAGTTCAATTCAAATAAATTATTATTTATGTAACTTACAGTCAATTAATGATCAATATTTTTACCGATGTGATATAATAACGTTAAGGATGCAATTGAAAAAAAATAAACAAACATTAATGATTTTTTGTCGTAGTGTCTTTTTTGAATAGAAATCATTTTTCTTTTTTGTGCCTTATTTATACCTTCATTCTAAAATATTAGATTTAAGGGTTTAGGAACTGAGTTTAAGGTTAAAGTTTGGAATAGAGTTTAGAGAATTTAGGTATGGTGTATTTTTTAGGGGTATGGTTTAAGGTTTATGATTTAGAATTTAAGGTTAAGAATTAAAATTTAATTTTTTAGTGTTAGGGTATTAAAAAGGCACCAAAAAGGACAAATGATTTTTGTTTGTCTTTTTCACCCTTAATTTATAATTTTATCACATCTTTCAATAGAATAATTAAAAATTATTATTAATGAGATCCACTAATTAGCCTATTGATTAAGGATATTCATGTTGTCTCACTTTCTTTGGATTCGAATCTCAACATTTCTCTTGAAAATATAATATCCCTCTACTTAATAAAAAACATTATTAATGGTCAAACACGGGATTAGTATATCTATATACAAACACTTTACAACTTTACTTGTGATCATTCTTTGAATAAATTTTTTATAAATATATATTTTTATATAATATTCTTACCTATATCGTGAGTGTAACGAAATCTAGTATTTATTAGTTTTAAACTTGTGCATAGCACGTTACATGTTAATCAATAACCAATTGTAAGCTCAGTAAATATAAAAAATATTTATTATCAAGATAATTAAAATTGAATAATATTTGAATCCAACAAATGTCACTGTGGAAAAGTGGATGATGTTCACCCTAAGAGACGTGGGTTCAAATCGCTATGTCTACATGACGTATGCGCATTGTCAAAAGGTTAATAATATTTATGAACAAATACTACCATACATAATTTTTCTTGTTTATAATCTCATATTTCTTTTAGTTTAAATTTTATTTTAATTACATTTTTCATATTTTATAATCATTTAAATAATATTGCTTTTATATAAGCAAATAATATTATAAAATAAGCTTACGCATTTAAATAAAATTATAAATTAAAACAAATAATATTGTCTGCCACATCAGGAAAAAAATCGATCATCCAATAAAAACTTATCTATTTTTTTTTTCAATTGTGCCCTTTTTATTGTCGTTCCACATCAGTAAAAAGTTGATCGTCCAAAAGGGCTCATTTGAAAAAAAGTTGAAACATCATGGTTTAAATTTAGAAAAATCAAAGAGACAATCGAAAATACTGTCAAACGTTGAGGGGTTTTCGCCACTAAATCTATTTTATATGGTTGAATTTTTTTTCTTCTTCAAATTATTATTGAATTTTAAATTAATCTATAAATTATAAAATATTTAAATTGAAGTGTGAGAGTATTAATATTATACCACTCGGTTCTTTCATTAGTTTAATTTATTTAAGAATTAACTATCACTTTTTAACAATTCCTACCTGTGGAAAGGGGGAGGGAAGGTGAATTATGCTCCTAAAGGAGAGGGGTGATGTCAAAAAGGGTAAGGCATGGATCGGATTTTTGGTTGATCTATATTCGATCCGAAAATATAGCATCTCTACCCACATTCGGCCCGACCTTATATTTTATGATGTCCCACCCGACCTGAACTATACCTAAATTTTAGAGTAAAAAACTGAAATCGAACTCGACCCGGCTCAGCGTAAATAATTTTTTTTCATTTTTATAAAATAAAATATGGAGTTAATTGAAAAAATACAAATAGAGATGGGGCATTATAATAATTATTTTATTTTTATTAGATAAAATAAGGAGATAATTAAAATATATATAAATAGAGAGATATTATAGCAATTATATCTAATATTTAAAATAAAATTAAACTATTATTTCAGGTCGGGTTGGATATTTTTTACCTTAAACCCGAAACTATCCTAAAAAAACTCAACATAAACCCGAAATTTTCTTTAAAAAACCCAACCTTAAAGGGCCAAGTCAGGTCAGAACCCGTATGGGTGTGTTTCTTGTGCCGCAGAGCATTATTCTTAAGATTGACCGTATTAGACGTGCTTTCTTATGGGGTGGTACCGAGTCTAATCGCAAGCTGCATAGAGTGAATTGGAAGGTTGTATGTTGGCCGAAGAAATATGGTGGGTTGGGTGTTGTCGATTTACATACACACAATCGGGCTTTGCTAGCCAAATGGGGTTGGCGATATGTACAAAGGGTAATTTTCTTTGGTGGGCATTGATTGTGGCCAAATATGGTGATAATGTTTTCAAATGGCGATGTAATGCTATTGCGAAAAAGAATATGACCGCCGTATGGAGGTAGATTGTGGAGGTGTGGGATGATGTCTGTGTACAACGCTTTATGGGGATGTCAAATTTTATATGGATTATTGGTGATGGTGCAAAGGTGTTGTTTTGGCGCAATTTTTGGTGCACAGAGGTTTCGTTATGTCAAAATTTCCCTCGTTTATTCAGACTGGCGTGTAATAAATTGGCGTTAGTTGGGGAGTACGCGTATGATAATTCTCTTGAACATGACAATTGGTGGGAATTCTTTAGTCGTGGCTTACGATCATTTCAAGAGCAACAATTGCGGGACTTAAAAGCTATAGTAAATGGGTGTGTGTTTGATGATTCTATAGATGATAGATTGATCCAGAAACAATCGAGGAATGGCATGTTTTCGGTGGGTGCGCTGTCGAAGCTGATGACCTCGTTTGGACTTGAGGGAGATGTGGAATGCTCAGCTATTTGGAAGCTTAAGGTTCCTCTAAAAATGCAATATTTTCTGTGGTTTGTGTTGTTGGAACGAGTGCCGACGTTATACTTCTTTAAATATAGAGGTTTACCAACTACTGAGAATGATTTGAAGTATCGTTGGTGTAGGGAGGAAGCGGATGTTGTTGACCACATCTTTTTTAATTGTAGCATCATGGGAGACAGGGACGAAGCCAGGATTTAAGGTTGGGGGCAAAACATAAATGTTTGAAAGTGAGAGGTAAATTCATAAATAAACCAATTTTAAAAAAAATTTAAATAGGAGGACAAAGGTGGGGTGGGGAGCGATTGCCCCTCCCTACCCCTTAATAGTTCTGTCCCTGATGGGAGAAGTATGGTTGTTATTCTTTCAGTGGTGGAGGGTTGAAGTGGTTCGTCCGGCAAGCTTATATGCGTTTCTTAGTTAATGCTTCCATAGCTTCTTCTCGGGTTCGATGCGTAGGTGGTGGCTGGCAGGCTGCGCGACGGTGCTTTGGTCGATGTGGCTTAGCCGAAATAACTTATTGTTTAATTTCAAGTGACTACAAGTGAGTGAGATGTTCTTTTTTATCAAACTAAGGTCGTTGTATTGGATTCGTGCGGCTAAGGCATAGTGTTTGATTGTTGAGTCCACTTGATGGGAAAGCCCTTGGTAGTGTGAAGAGAGGTCGAGCTCATCTGTGATAAGAGTGGGTGTCCGATGGTGTCCGCCGCCAAGTGGGGTACTGAAATTTAATGTTGACAGCTCGGCGTGAGTGAAACTAATACTGGTAGGGTGTGGTGGCGTGTTGCGCAATGACATGGGACGGATTCTAGCATTATTCTCTGGCCCTTTAGGTGTGATCGATTCAAATAAGGCAGAATTACAAGCTATATGTCATGCCTTGGTGATTCTTCGGGACTCAAAATGTAGAGATTGTTCGGTTGTTATAGAATCGGATTCTATAGTGGCTGTGTAATGGGTATTACAATAATGATAGAAAGGCCATGGACCATTGTGGCCATGGTTTCGTCGTATTGATAGTGCATTACAACATTGGCTCGAGTATGTTTTCATAATGTATATATTGAGGGGACTAATTTGGCCGACGCCTTAGCTAAATGTGGTGTGGATAGGTCCTCTTCATTTTAGGTGACGAAACAGGTCCTTGTCTAGTTCGTGTTGAGGATGTTGAGTCTTGATATAGGCGGGTTTGGTCGTTGTTGGCTTTTCTTAATGTAGACGTTTTGGAATGTTCATCTTTTGCATTGTCTCGAGTACTCTTTTCCTCCATTTAGGTGTAGGAAGGTTTTTAACGAGGCTCATGACAATGTTGTCTTGTGTGATTTCCCTAATAATATCATTCTTTTTGTCGATAAAAAAATGGACATCCCTAATGTCAACTGAGAGCTTTAGCATATGCTCTAGAGATTGTTGACATAATTAACTGTCAATTTAACTGTGACACTGAGCATTTTTAAAGCATGTGAATCACATTATTATTGAATTTTAAATTAATCTCTAATTTCTAAAATATTTAAATGGAATGAAAGTATTAATATTATACCACTTAGGTTCTTTCGTTAGTTTTTTTAATAGCAATTAAGTGCCAATTTAACTTTGACATTGAACCCATTTAATGTAGTGGATCGAGTTTTAAATTAATTTATAAATTCTGAAATATTTAAATTGAACTGGAAGTTTTAATACACGTACGTTCTTCCGTTAGTTGAAACACATGTGCATCTATGGTATAGATTGTATAGTTCTAACATGTTAAAAAAGACATTGTCAAAAAAAATTAATAGAACTATTTTTAACGTGTTATGTCCAAATTGTTCATAAATTAGTTACATACATTTACACTCTGATCCATATTTTTAAAATTATTTGTATAATATAACCCTCCTACAAATTGTGGATATGGAGAAATATCTTTTCGGCGTTTTCTTCTAATGCGGAACTTTTTACGAATAATATCAACTTCATCGTTGGTGATGGCTCGAGAATCCAATTTTGAAATGATATTTGGACGGGCCAATTGGCGTTGATGTATTCTTATCCCAGAATCTATGCATTATCCATTATTAAATACGGGGTCATCTCTAATTTTGGTAGTGTTGTGGAGTGTGGCAAAGAAACATTCCATTGAGGAGAAATCTGTTTGATTGGGAATTGGAGCAATGGCAAGCCTTCCTTAATGCGATCAACAATGTCAAACCTAACTGGGCGGTCCCTGATAGCATTAGATGGTTGGCAAACTTGAATGGAGTGTTCAAGGTCAAATCTATTAGTGAACTCGGAAGGCCTACACACGAAGCAAAAAATACTGTATGGAACAAGGTGTGGTCGGGCCTATCTTCCCCAAAGGTTGAAGCGTTTATGTGGAAGGTGACTCTTGGCCGACTGCCTACAAAAGTGAAACTTATTAAGCAAGGATGTCTTGGTCAATCATCTCCCTTATGCCCTCTGTGCAAATCTGCTTTCGAGACTGTTAATTACCTGTTGTGCCACTGCCCTATCGCGTGGTCTACTTGGCAGAAATGGTGCCTCATTTGGGGTGTACATTTGGTGGTCCCTGCATCGGTAAGTTACCTGATTCAAATTTGGTTCTCCAGTTCCCCTAATCGACTTCACCCACAGGTTTGACAGCTAAGTCTTTTTTGCTTCTTATGGTCTGTATGGTTATTTAGAAATGAGATTGTTTTTAATGATGCAAAGATGACATTAGATTATTTGTTTGATCTATGCATTCACCGGCTAAGCATGTGGTGCAATGCTAAGTGGCCCGAAGCTACCCTAGCTATCACTGATTTAATCAACTTCCCAACAAACTTCGAGAATGTGGTGCATACAAAAGTTGTGCAGAAACAGGTTGCTTGGTCCCCCTCCCTCTGTTGCCCTTAAATTTAATATTGATGGCGCGGTCTGTGGCAGCTATGGAGCTGCGGGTATTGGAGGTGTTCTGCGCGACGAAAAATCAGACTGCCTCATCACTTTCTCAAAATCAATCGGGATACTAGATGCTACCTCAGCCGAAATTTTAGTGATTTTGGAAGCTTGTAAGATATTCCAAAAGTCTAGATAAGCCAATTCTCACAGGGTTATTTTCAAAAGCGACTCATTGCTGGCTGTTGAATGGATGGTTAGGCCTCAAATTTGTCCTACTGTTTTCAAGTCTTTAATCTTGTCGTGTCTCAAACTTTGCGAAGATTTCGACCGGTCAATCCTTCATGTTACGAGATAGTGCAATACCTTAGCTGACACATGGTGCTGAATCGCAGTATAAATGGCATGGGAGTACGGCAAGGTTTGGACTATATCAGAATTGGTTGTCGACACCAGCTAATATGCAGCCACTAAGGTTTCTTTTACCATGGAATTGTGTATTGGTAGGATTAGTGGTCTTAAACTTTGTTTTAGATCAATGAATGAAGTATCTTTAGCTTTGTAGCGTTATACTCTTTTTCTTCTATCTAGATTTAGGGATTTATTTTAATGAGGCACGTTACAAAGTCTCGAAATGAATATATTTCAACCCCTTTCAAAAAAAAATGAGTTGGAATTTAATGTTTTAGCTATTGACTAGGGTGATAGAAACACTTATTCATACAATATTAATGTTAAAGGTAAACTATATAAATGATCATGAAACATTTAGGAAGTTTTCATTTTAGTTACCAAACTTTTAAAATTTGCATTATAGTCACCAAACTTTTAGTTTGTTTTCAGTATGGTCCCTCCCGTTAGAAGCTGACATTAGGTTTTATTTTTCCCGAATAAAATAATCGGTAAACTACACCATTCATCACTCAACTTTCTTTTCACTCCTATTTTGGTCACTAGAGTTTAAACTTTCGAATTGTTCCTATTTTGGTCACTCTCAAATGACATGATTATAAATATTCAAAAATTTGATTTCAGTACAATTTTTTTTAAATAAATTATTTTGATCCGGTTGCGGTTCACAGTTTTAAGAAAAAATGATTAACCGATCTGATAAGTTGTATATAATATATATATATATATAATTTATGCATTAATATATCTTATACTCTAGTGATTTTGATAACGTTCTGGTTTTTAAAGATATTTTGGCTCTGGGTAAGATTACTAATTGTGAACACTCAATTTTTGACTTTCTAGTTGTTTTTACTCTTTTACCACAATTGAACAATTATTAAATTTATCATATTTTATATTTTAACAAGCAAAGTAAAAAAAATCATTACCATAATCAAATATTTCGGTTAACTTGTCAATTGATTATCTGATTTTGTAACACCCTTAACGTATACTCGTAGTACGAATACACATTAAAGATGTCACAATATTATTTAACAGAACTCTAGACTTGTAATTTTTTTTAAAACATCTGACATAAAACTAGTTTATAAAATAACCATTTCTCGACTTTTGAAGTATTCGTAGCCTATTTGCAGATTGCTAGTTTTGACCCTGAATTGGTTTATAAAACATATTAGCCAGTTATTAAAATAAGTATGTAACTCAGGGTGAAAACTAGGTACACTGCCTAGGCCCTTTCTTAAATTTAAAATCATTACACAATTAACAATAAATAAAATTTTACCCGGTTAAATATCATTACCAGTAATTCTTTAACCATACGAATACTTTGTATTTATCTGACTATTAATCAAACTTATAACTTTAAAACAACTAACGAATAAATTGATACATGCCCACTAGAAAATATCATAAATTAGAATGTCTTACTGATGTTTGGCAGATTGTAGCTTGAACAACATGCTTGACTCCTCTTCCGGTAAGTTCCCAATAATCTACATGTGAAATAGCACACGTTAAGTATTCACTTAGTGAGGCAACTATAAATTAAAGTAAAGCATTTCAATATATAGAAATAACATAAATAAACAAATTACTGTGTATATTATATAAAAATATAGAATCATATAAAACTGACTTATCAAAGTCATTCCTCTATCATGTAACAGTGCAATACACTTTATAACATAACATATAATAAATATAAATGTCATGCTATCAGTATTCATCAATCATCAGGTAATCATTTAAAGTATAACATTCTTTAAAGATAGCCCAAAGTATATAATATGAGATAAAGGTACTTGAGTCACATGAATAAGACACCAGAGTGTCTAACGTGAACATGTAAATGAGTACGTACTCGAGGACGCTCTTTGCTCCTCATAAAAGCACCTCATTAGTGCCATTAGCACTATGGGCATGGATCCCCATGGTGCACACCAAGGGCTTAGGTCCCCAAGGTGTATGTGACACCATCGTAGTCACAAAAACATGTAATCATATCATAACTTGAGTGATGCAGCTACTAAGGACTCTATGGCATGCCAACTATACCATGGACTCTCATAAATAAATACTTGGGCATTTCATTTCATTATCAATCAATCATCATCATTTATGTAAACAGGCAATTCACATCCCATATTTCATCATAATTATTCATATGTACTTGCCATTACTGTATTATGCATCACATCAATTCTTCCAGTATATCATAATCAAAGTCTATAACATGACTGAAATAGTTATCATAGATGTGACCATGTACTTTACATGGCACACGGTCTATTATGTTTAGAATAACATACCAACATACTTATCAGGTAATTTTTATCATACAATGTTAATAATTTTATCATGTCCATTATCTTGCCACTTGCAGACATAAATTATAATTTTTGATCAGCATATAACTTTTAAACAATGCATTTTCATATTCAGATCATGGTTGACTTATCGCAAGTCTTCCCCTTTATAATTAACATACATATAAATGTTGCACTCTCCTTGGCCACTTTAACACAATACCTCACTATGTCCTAGTTCGATCCTTTCTTTCATAGTACACCGAACCTTCTTTGATTGGGACTTGACTTCATTAATCACATGAATAAAATAAAATATTTGTTAGATTCAAATCTAACAATAACTTAAACATGTTGTCTAATATAATTATTCGAATATAAAATTTACCAATATTTTTCCTTTATTCCTTGTACGGTTCAAAAACTCATTATGGTCCCTAGTGACCAATTGAACATCCAATAATTCTTCCGAGCTTGCTAACTAACTGTAACACCCTCTTTCCGGCCTGGTAGAGAACCGGGTCAGAAGGCATTACCAAAAAATAATACGGTGATCGGTATGGTAATTATTAATCATTATTCGAAAGGTTACTGTTATCAAACGATACAACAGGTTCAATTAATCCAATACGAGCCGTGATTATCCAATTAGGACCTATTTTAAACTTTTACAAGTCCTAGGGGATAAAATATAATTCTGATAAATTATAAGTCCGTTTCAGAAATTAAGCTTACTACCATGAAATTCAATCATTAATCAACATGTCTATCAATTTTAATGCCAATCAGAGTTCACTTACCCATTCAATTAAACTATACAATAGACAGTGACCATTTTACAAATTTCCAGAATTATTACCTAACTTACCAGAACCCGTACCGATACTCGGGATGCCGTATCGGTACGCCTATGTCAATATCGTTAAGATCATTACAAATCAGAGTACCCGTATCGAAACAGCTAGTGTCCGTACCGGTACGGGTTGACCAGCTTTGACCCATTTCGATACCCCCAACAACCGTACTGATGCATTTATTTCCAGATTATAGTGTTGACTTTCTGTATCAATACGCACTTTGATGTACTGATACGCTAAGTTGACCAGTGCCCAAATATGCATACCCGTATCGATACACCATCACCCGTATCGATATGCCCTGCACTATAATGACAAATTTATTGTGGTTTTTATCAAATTTGACCTATCAGACGATGTCCAAATGTAGTGAAATTTTACCAACAACTTATTACCAACATAATCTAATAACATTTCAAATTTCATGATTATATGAATCCATTTACTACGTTTTCACCTTTTTAAGCCAAATATGCATTTTTAGTCCTTTTTAGCCCAACATAAAAAGTCATTTAGGGCCTTTAAAACTTATACAAGCGACAAACAATATACACATATCAAAAGTACCAAAGGAAATTATTTTAACTACTTTGCCACCATTCTAGGAGTTCATAGGGTTGATAGACTTTACTTTAAACTTGTTGTGACTTGCCAAAACTTCCAACTAGCTCCGGTCTCGATCCAATATCTTCTTAACCTAAAATGCATGAAAGATGAATGCATTAAGCTTACATAGCCTAAGTGAGGTAATCGAAAACAATGTCAATATACAATATGCATTCAAATACATGTTTTAACAATAATCCAATGGCAATATGTCGATGTTTCAATAACCCATAACAATGTTATGACAATAATCAATAACAATGCATCAATAATCAATATCAATGAATCAATAGCAATATTCAATAATTTCCTTGGAACAATTGCACGGTATATGGATACACTAATTCCTTCGCATCGCCAAACACAATAGTGGTCTAGTCATATATCATCTGCCGCACCAATTTGACCAATACACAATATCCCTCCGCCGCACGAATATAAAGGTCATAGCCTACCCGTGCCAATGAGCTCATAAATTCTATGGCATGCCAATTGTATCCAATACTCTCAAATCCAAGGTCCAATAATCAATAATTCAATGACAGTAATTCAATAACAATAGTTTCATAGCAATAGATTAATAGCAATGAATCGGTAGCCATGTTTCAATACAGTAAGTCAATAGCAATAGTCATGTTTCAATATCAATATACAATAGCCAATAATCAATGATCAACAGTTCTATATGGCAATACTTCAATGATTTTGATGACAATTATTATGATACTTCGGATATTGAATCGATGCAACACTTACCCATACTTACCCATATGGTTTTCCAACAATTTTTTTATTCAATAACTTTAATACAATGGTTTGTAATGCAATAACCAATACTCAATGATTCGGGATAGGCACCTAGCCTAATCCCGAGACTCCAGTTACACTCACCTCAAATTCGAAGGTCCTACGACTCTTGGATTACAATTCCCTTATTTCTAGATTTTGTTGAAGATGATGGGTTGGCTTTCTCCAATTCTTGAGCTAGGTAACAACAAAGGGAAATATTAGAATCAATATTTAGATCGAGGAATCAAGAATTTAGCTTTAAGCTCCTAACTTAAAATCAAAATTAAACTTTAATCTTCTATGGGCTCTTGAAATTGGTTGAGGGCTTTTACTTACCAAGACAAGAGTTATCAAACGATGTATAGAAATCAAGAAAAGCTTGAGGATTCAAGGGAGGTGCTAGCTTGAGCTTAGGTTGAAGACAACAATAGAGGTGTAAGCTTAAGGAGCTTGCATTAAGAAAGATGGAAGATAGCAAAAAGGGTCTCGGTTAACTTCTTGAGAATGTTTCCATTTTCATTCTTTTATTCAATGGTTTTCCTTCTACTAAGGGTAAGCTTAATCCATTTTAAAATTCCCACCTCAACACTAGCCAATAGCATGATTTTCTCCAAGGGTGGGCAAACCATTTTAAAACCATTTTCCAATTTCCAAAATTAAGATAGCCATAATGGCTATCAATTCATACCATCATCTTTTTCTTACAAGGCATAAGAGTTCACGTGGGGTGGCTTATGCAAGGTGGTGAATCACCCAAAAATTGGGTTGATTACAATGATGATCCCTTAACTTTCTAAACTTTACGCATTTACTCCTAAACTTTCAATTTTTACAAATTAGTCACTAAAACAGTGTTAACAGGCACTCATGCCAATACGCGTTCATGGCCTTATCGATATGGCTAGCCAGAATTCGGTAAGTTAGTTAGAAACTGAAAGATCCATAGCGATACGAGTCCTACCGTATCGATACGCTATGCTTGAATTTCAGGATTTAGAGTATTTCAATAAGACCCTTGACTAAGATTTGACTCAATTAGAGTCCATTATCAATAAAATTGACCTCACGGTCAACTCCGATACAATATTTAGACATTTTGGTATAGGTTTTCGATCGCCAAAACCCTATTTCGACTAGACTGGTTTTCGGGGTATTACAATTCCTCCCCCTTAAGAAAAATTCTTCCTCGAATTTTTACCTGAAACAATGTCGAGATCATCTTCTTTTCCCTTGCCTCTCACGTGGTATATTTGCGCAGAAGACTTAGGTTCAGGTCGATAGGATACCTTGGATGAATCACCAAACTTTTCGAAAGATCCTTGCCTTGCTCATTTGCCTCAGAAAGATCGAGCAAAGGATGACGGGTTAACCGATGTAGAGATCGAATTAACGGTATTTTAGGGCAATCACATATTAGATGTCCCATCTTGCCACAAAAGAAACATGCCTCTGACTTTTTATGGCATTGCCCTTCAGGGTGTCTGTGTTGACAGAAGTTGTAACTCCGATCTAGAGCCACCAAAACTTTCAATGGAATTTGCACTAGGATAGAACGGGCTTACAGTTTGAGGCTTAGTAATGTATTCAGGACAGGACAACTGTGAATACTCTTTTTGTTTCTGATCATAATACTTCCCTTTTTGGAAGATTCGGAAGAATGTGAGTCATCTCGATATCTTTTGCCTGATCCATCGGATTTTTTAACATCTTCAGTAGCCTTAACCCTGTTCATAAGGTCTTGGAAATTAATAATACCCAATGCTGTAAATATAGGGCGTAGGACTTCATTCAGACTGTTGATGAACATTCTACATTTCTCTTCATCTTTCTTAATGTACTCAGCCTGTAGCGATATCCTTTTATTCTCTAAAAATGAGGTTTTAAGGTATTTGGAGGTCTTTCGGGTATTTAAAAATATATTTCACGGAGTTTTAGAAAAACTGCATTTTATTAAAAAAATGGAGTCGCCACCAGCCACTAAGGTAGGCCGAACACCATAACCATAGATTTTTAAAATGTTGGGTTCGGGAGTCGGTTACGGATGGGGAAGAATTAGCACCCCTACGCCGCCCAAAATTGGTACTTTAATAATTACCGCTTTATTAATAGTAAAATTTTCAGACTAAAGTGACGATTAAATTAAAATTTGGTTATAATTGCGAGTATATTTTAAGGGTCCCGTTAATCGAGAGTGAACTGATAGACCACCATCACTGCGTTTGATACTGGCCACGTTTATGCTCGAATTAAAGGGCGCCGCATTGACAATTAATATATCCGTTATGCAACTTAAAACATAGCAAATATAAATAAATACAATGCGATAAAAATATAAATAAATACTAACATAATAAAATACTAATCTAACATAAATAAGATACTAATCTGAAACATACATACATAAATATTAATCTAACACATAAATAAAAAATCTAACATAAATAAAATACTAATCTAAAACATTCATAAATATTAATCTAACACATAAATAAAAAAATCTAACATAAATAAAATATTAATCTAAAACATTCATAAATATTAATCTAACACATAAATAAAAACAAATCTAACATAAATAAAATACTAATCTAAAACATTCATAAATATTAATCTAACACATAAATAAAAATAAATATAACATAAATAAAATATTAATCTAAAACATAAATAAATATAAAACATAAAATACTAATGTAAAACATACCAACTAAAAATAGGAACAAAATTAAACAACATTTTATTAAATTAAACAACATAAATAAAAATATACCTAACTAGGAGCCCAAACCCCGACTGACTCCCACCGAGATCTACCACGATCCCTTCAAAAATTAACTAGATCGGATCCAAAATAGGACCCCCATCGAACCAGTTAGGACCGAGAGCATTGCCCCGGTCCTTGGCTACCCGAGAGCATGGCTCTCTTATTTGGGCATGCCACTGCCGGCTCTCCTTGCTTGTTGCCCTCCCCATGCCTCATATTTATAGGCAATTGGGGGGCTTAAGGGTGACGTGGAGCACCCTTCTCCATACCTTTTTTTTACTTTTTTTTTTAAATTTTTTATAGATTTTACATTAATAATATTACTATTAAAATAGTACTAATAATACTAAAAACCGGACAAAAATGAGTGATTACAGTTGCCCCTCTTTGCCTGTTCTTGTGAAACCAGAACAAAGCAAAGATCGAAAGCACTCATTTTTTTCCTTCTTCCTTGTCTTTGGCTTTGGAATCACAGGTTCTTCTGGAACTTTCCGTTTTTCCTCGGCTAACTCTTCAAGCTTGTAAGTTCTTTCTATATAGAACTTTTTCGCCTTTTGATCTTGGAGCTACAAGTCCTTCCTATATAGAACCTTTCGCTTTCTTGGGTGGATCTTTCGGAATGAAAGTTATTCCTATATAGAACTTTTTACCTTGGCTATTCCTATATAGAACCTTTCACTCTAAAGCCTCGAGCTACAAGTCCCTCTTATATAGAACTTTTCACTTTGAGACGGTAAAGCTTGGAGTCCTTCCTATATAGAACTCTTCGCCTTCAACGCAGCGGGTTGTTCCTATATAAAACCTTCTACGCCACAGATAGATTCTTCCGACTGAGAGTTCCTCCTATATAGAACTGCTAGTCTTCAAACCCTAGAGCCGCAAGTTCTTCATATATAGAACTTTTAGCTTCTGAAATCTTGAAGCTACGAGTTCTTCCTATATGGAACATTTCACTGCGATGACTCAAAAATATAAGCTTTTCCTATATAGAACCTTTATCTTCGAATTTGGGGTTCACGCCAAACTGGCCACCGATCTTTATTCAAATTTGGGGATTCACATTGAAAATGGCCACCGATCTTTCTGGACTCACGCTACTATGGCTGCCGAAACCTTTCTTCAAATTTGGGGATTCACGCCAAAAATGGCTACCGATTTTTCTTCAAAATTGGGGATTCATGTTGACAATGGCTACCTATCTTTCTGGACTTACGCTACTAAGGCTATCGAAATCTTTCTTCAAATTTGGGGATTCACGCCGAAAATGGCTACCTATCTTTCCGGACTCATACTACTAAGGCTGACGAACTTTCTTTAAATTTAGGGATTTACGCCAAAAATGGCTACCAAACTTTCTTTAAATTTGGGGATTCACGTCGAAAATGGCCACCGATCTTTCTAGAAATTTGGGGATTTACACTGAAAATGGCCATCGATCTTTCTAGACTCACGCTACTATGGCTGCCGAAGTTTCTTCAAATTTGGGGATTTAAGCCGAAAATGGCTACCTATCTTTCTGGACTCACGCTACTAAGGCTGCCGAACTTTCTTCAAATTTGGGGATTCACGCTGAAAATGGCTATCGATCTTTCTGGAAACATGCTACTATGGCTACCGAAATTTTTCTTCAATTTTAGGGATTCACACTGACAATGGCTACCGATCTTTCTGGACTCACGCTACTATGGCTGCTGAACTTTCTTCAAATTTGGGGATTCACGCCGAAAATGGCCACCTATCTTTCTGGACTCACGCTACTAAGGCTGCCGAACTTTCTTCAATTTTGGGGATTCATACTGACAATGGCTACCGATCTTTTTAGACTCACGCTACTATGGCTGCCGCATCATACCCGAAGGACTTATCACCATGCTCAAAAGATTTATTGGTGGCCCGAAGGTCTTATCATCATACCCGAAGGTCTTACTGATGGCCTGAATGACTTAATATCCAACTTTACGCTACTTTGGCTACCGTTATCTGGCCTTACGCTACTATGGTTGTCGATATCTGGCCTCACACTACTATGCCTGTCGCATCATGCCTGAAGGACTTATTGATGGCCCGAAGGACTTATCATCATGCTCGAAAGACTTACTGGTGGCTCGAAGGTCTTATCATCATGCCCGAAGGTTTTACTGATGGCCCAAAGGACTTAATATTTGGCTTTACGCTACTTTGGCTACCGTTATCTGGCCTCACGCTACTATGGCTGCCGATATCTGGCCTCATGCTACTATGGCTGCCACATCATGCCCAAAGGATTTATTGATGGCCCGAAGGACTTATCACCAGGCTCAAAAGACTTACTGGTGGCCCGAAGGTCTTATCATCATGTCTGAAGGTCTTACTGATGGCCCGAAGGACTTAATATCCGGCTTTACGCTACTTTGGCTACCACCATCTGGCCTCACGCTACTGAGGCTGCCGAAATCTTTCTTTCTTTAATGAAATCTACTTCTTCAAACTTTTTGATAATTCTTCAAATACCTGTCTAAAACAAGCAAAAATCGACATGCCTCTATCTATATGATGCATGCAATGTAATGTTTTCTTCTTCTTCTTTTCTTTTTTTCTCTTCTTTTTCTTTTCTTTTCTAATTTTTTTCTTTCTTTTTCTTCTTTTTTTTCTTTCTTCTCTCACTCTCTTCTCTCTCTTTTTCTTTCAATCTTTCTCTGTTCTAAAGTCTTACACCCTGAAAGGTCGTTCCTCAGATTTCTTCATCTCTTTACGTCTTCAATGTATGCTCTTAAATCCTCATTTGATCAATCTCTTCGAATCTGAATTAACCTGCTTTCAAATCTTTCATGCAGAAGGCTTTCTTGTCTTTAAGGTTATCACCTATCTTCATAAATGATCTCCTGGTCCTTATATTATTCTTATAAGAACCCTTGTCATCTTCTTCTCTTGGCGTTGCCTCATTCAATCACGGGCTCCACTACTTCGAATTTCCTGACCCATCATACAGAGCCTTGATCTATTTCTAATCACTAGGGTGAGCAAAAATGCTTCATCCCCTAAGCTCATCCTTGATCTTCTCGTAACATTTCGACAGGAACTAACTCTCGGTCCCTATGCTTTAAATCTCATCATCATTCATTTCTAAAGTAATGCAAAAGGCAATTTACTTGTGTATATTTCAATACAAAAAAAATGATTGTTTGAAAAGATAACAGTCATTTTGAAAATCACAACTTGGAAATGATACCAAACATTTTAAAAACATTGTTTGGAACAAATGGTAGACATCTTTTTTTCTTTTTTTTTCTCTCTTTTCTCTTTTTTTAAAAAATATAAACATTTTTTAAAATTAATGTTTGGAGAATGGTAAACAAAATTCAAAGTATATTGCCACACATTTTAAAAACTAGTTTGGGGGAAATGGTAAACATCAAAACTTTGGGAGAAAATGTCAAACCTTTTAAACATGTTTGTCCCCAAAATATTAAACACCATAACACATCTGCTTCAAATTATCAGAGATCAACTCTAATGAGGCGCATATTTAGAAGATCTTGACTATTGTAGAGATATACGCAAATGTATAGTTTCTTCTAGTCTATTAGGCTTTCAAGAGGAACAATCCCATACCTCATTTCTGACCCATTTAAGGTGGCTCCCTTAATCTCACTAACTCACCATGCCTCATTCTTCACTCATTTGGGTGTCGATCAAGCACTTCGAAGTTTGACGTTCCTTGAAGCAAGGTTAACCCTTATAGGCAGAATGAAATCTGAAGACATTCTCATTCAACTTGGATATCTATGAATGATCAGAATGGTCTTTGGAGGCTTGTAATGTAGGCCTTTGGTTCATAGTTAAACGAAGCCGTAACTCCGTGCTCGTATGATCTGGATATGCTCACATGGAGTATTCTCTTTTTTCTTTTTTGGGATCACTCTAGACTGGCCGTTTTCGGGTTTTCACCCTAGAGTTCATTTCCTCACTCTCTTTTTTTTGTCTGTCTTGCATTCTGGTTGTGTATTGATGCTTGTTTTCCGTAAAAAATGATTGATCGTCCAAAGTTCCTTGAATGAAGGATTATGTACATTTCTGGGAATTCTTGTGATTGGTATGCCCAGATGAAATGTTCCTCTTGCTTTCTTTCTTCTTATTTTTTTCTTTTTTTCTTTTTTTATTTGGATGGCTCTAGATTACCCATTTTCGGGTTTTCATCATAGAGTTCACTTTCTTCTTCTATATCTTCAGATCAATGTATTTTGGTTAGATATTGATGCCAACATGTTCAGGCGGACTACTCTTTCCTCTTCATTTTTGGGATCACTCTAGACTGCCCATTTTTGGGGTTTCACCATAAAGGTCATTTCCCTTTTCAAAATTGGCAATCTCCGGGTCGACTTATCTTGACTTGGCTTCAATTCAAGCTTCTATACAAATATTCAAAATTATGGATTCTTTATGTATCTCTTGCTCATTTCTTACAGTTGAAGTCTTGATCTTGTATTGTTTGATTTGTGTGTGAAGTATATACTGTATTTTCTTTTTATTCCTTTTGTCTTTATTCTTTTTTCTCTTTTTCTTTTTCTTTTCTCTCTTCTTTTTTAAGGGAATTCAACTCATCACAGTCCTTTATCTCGAGGATAATGATGAGCATACAACAGAACCCCGAGTTACTCGGCATAATCATGATTTGAATATATCACTCATGTAGCTACTCCACCTTTGACTTAAAAGATGAATGGAGCATACAATCACCTTCTGAGCTTTTCACTACAGCGGAGTGCCCCAGAAAATTCTACTCATTTCCCTCTTTTTAAACACTCTTATCTAGGAATACCTTTTAGTAAACCCAAACAGTGAAGTGTAATCTTTTTTTTTGTCTCTTTCTTTTTTTTCTCTTTTTTTAGACTGCCCCAGAAAATTCTACTCATTTCTCTCTTTTTAAACACTCTTATCTAGAAATACCTTTTAGTAAACCCAAACAGTGAAGTGTAATCTCTTTTTTTGTCTCTTTCTTTTTTTCTCTTTTTTTAGACTGCCCATTTTGGGTTTTCAGCCTAGAGTCTTTTTCCTCTTGTTCGAGTCTGTGGATGTATTCTCGAATCAAACTGTATCTATATCGAACATTGTCGCTTGTTCCCACTTGAACGTAATCAATTCTACCCAGCTCTTCTAACCTGGTGCCTATCGAACGGTAAAGTCTTCATGTATCTTCTTCTTATACTATTAGTGTACTCGCTCTTGATTGCTTCAACCTTCTAATTTCCATTTCTTATGTTGCTTGGTTTATTTTCCGAGCATAAACTTGTCTTTATCCATTTTCCTCTGGTAGTTCTATGGACTTCATGTCCAATCTATCTGGTTTCATCTCTTTCTCTTAGTAAAGTGAAAGAATACCATTCGTAAACCTTTTAGTAATACTCATTTCTCTCTTTTAAACACTCTTATCTAGGAATACCTTTTAGTAAACCCAAACAGTGAAGTGTAATCTCTTTTTTTGTCTCTTTCTTTTTTTCTCTTTCTTTTCTTTTTTTTTTAGACTGCTCATTTTGGGTTTTCAACCTAGAGTCTCTTTCCTCTTGTTCGAGTCTGTGGATGTATTCTCGAATCAAACTGTATCTATATCGGACATTGTCGCTTGTTCTCGCTTGAACGTAATCAATTCTACCCAGCTCTTCTAACCTGGTGCATATCGAACGGTAGAGTCTTCATGTATCTTCTTTTTATACTATTTAACTTAGTGTACTCGCTCTTGATTGCTTCAACCTTCTAATTTCCATTTCTTATGTTGCTTGGTTTACTTTCCGAGCATAAACTTGTCTTTATCCATTTTCCTCTGGTAGTTATATGGCCTTCATGTCCAATCTATCTGGTTTCATCTCTTTCTCTTAGTAAAGTGAAAGAATACCATTCGTCATTCCATTCATAGATGTCCTAAGAAAGCCTTCAGGGGGTAAAGGTTTAGAGTCAACTCTCGATTCAAGGATCTTAAATGGCAAGTGCCTGAGAAGGAAAATTCCTAAAATAGGAACTGCCCATTGTCTAAACACTCGTTTTGTTCCTCTGTTGGCCTAAGTGGATTAACGGATACTCACATTTGCAATATCCTCACAACTTTCAATTTCTTCTAAATATAAGAAACTTAAAGTTGATTTCTGAATTTGAACCACAGGTATTCTTGCATTTGAGATTCAAGGACATGGTATAGAAATGATATATACATATGTCCATTCAAAAAATGTGTATATGTGTATGGAAAATCAAAAACTACCTCATAATAATGAATGAAATGTTTAAAGAATCAAAGAATGCAAAAATGCTTTCTAAATGGAAATGTGAAAAAAAATATTGTTTGAGAGTTTTTTTCAAAACATTGAGAATTTCTTTGTGAACTGATGGGAAAACCATAGGGACCTTCGGACTATCTCCCGAGTACTAACTCATTCCGGCCCTTTCAATGTAGTGTAGGTTTGCCATTTCTCTTGTTTTTTCTTGCTGGATCAATTCTTGCGTTAGGACTCCCTCGCCAAACAGCTTCTGGATTTCTCGGTTCCATGCTCCAATGCCCCCATATAAAACTCATATGCACTATTCAGGTCAAAGTTGTGGGCAAATGTGTCAGGTGTAATATTCATCAGCCTAGGGGTGAGTTGCTAACCTTCGACCAAATGTGAAAATATGTCTGAAATGAGTACCCCAAATATTTTCAGACTTGCTCGATGAATTTCCCTCGGTGATTCGGAGGGATTATCATACCTCATTCTCTTACCGTTATGAGAATCTTGAAAGTGGTACCTATTTATCTCTTTCTTTTCTTCCACTCCTAGGTAGGTCTGGTCTTTAAACTTAGGTCCTGGAGTGCATGTTTGATTTTCTCTTCGACTGTCATGAAGTCCTTAAAATTTGAACACTGCTTGAGCTTGATCGATGTTCATTACTGAAAACTACCCCTTGAAGGGATTTCGTGAAAGAGATTGAGATATTGTTTCAACAAGAATTTGTGTCAAGGTGAAGAGTTTTTAGAGTTGTGACCTAAATACTTTTTTGTTTTGTTTGTAATCATATTTTTCTTTATTTTGCTGTTATCATTCATCGCTGATATATCTCTAGTATAACGAAGAACAAGTCTCGACAATCTTTAGACCAAACTCTCTCCAATATTGTTGTATCAACAAAAATGAGATCAATTTGGTTCTTCGAGATCAAGCCTCAAAGAACCCTGGATTAATTCTCATGCAAGCAACCCATTGGACTTGTTGTCAAGATAAAATCTTAACAACCCTTGAAGCAGACAATATCCATAGAATATCAAGTCTAAACGACCTTTAAATCGAAGCTCTACTAATTAAAAGAATCAAAGGATTTTATTCAGATATAGTAACTCAAATTTTAATGAACAAATTTATTATATATGTTCCTATTTTTCATGTCATATATTCAATATAAAATTCATGTATATTGATCCCTTGACAAATAAATTTTTTTGTTTCAGTCATAATCAAAATTGATTGGTTTAACACTAACTAAAAATAATATAATCAAAATAGATAGGTTTAATCTTATACTAGTAATTTAATTGGGAAAAATTAGGTCAGGGGTGAAACTAATGGATATTGCAGATGAAGTAGCTAGTGTGTAGTGAATTTCCATTTAACTATTTAAGCATGAGGGTGTATATTGGGTTTCCTACGCAGCCCACATTCTGCTAAAAGTTGAATGCTACCAACTAAAAGCACTTAAACTTGTAGGACTTGCATTTTTTAAAAAAACCGATTTACCTTAATCGCAACATAGAAAGATCCGGCTATACAATTAATAACGTCCAAAACTTCTTTCAATTTTTATTACGAAATCCTCCTCCATAATGCTCATGTAGCGTTGCTATTGGCCAAGCTACATGAATTAATTAATGTTGATATTAATTACTAATATAATTATGATTATTGTTCGAATATTTTTGAAGCTTGTAAGTTGTCACTGTCATCAAAAGTGGACAAAAGTGGATAATGGATGCATCATGCTCTCTCTCTCTCTCTCTCTCTCTCTCTCTCTCTCTCTTGTACATACATACATACAAATACTCACATAAGTGAACAATGATTGGTGTGTTGAGGGAGCACAGGAGCATCTTGAGTGGTATATTAAGGGAAAAGCAAGGTGTAAGTTTTGCAATTGCTAAAACCAACTTTGGCATTGGCATTTGCAGTGAACCATACACAGGTTAGCTACTTCCTTCCAGAACTGCTATGTATTGCTCTTTTGATTGGAGTGTTATTAGAAAGCTTATTATACTCAGTGGCGGATGCAGTAAGCCCCATATGGGGACAATTACATCCCATTTTTTTCAGAAAATATGTTTAGTTTAGTGTTATTAGAAATCTGCAAACCCATTTTAGAAAAAAGATATTTTCAATCTTTATTCTTGAATTTCTAGATTCGCCAATGTTAATACTATTGTTTTAGTAACACGTTTTACAAATATTTTCCATAGTATCCTTGTAAAAGGTAAAAACAAGAGGGAAAGGAAAAACGCTAAAGTAACTTAATGGGAAATTAACGTTATTTAGTTTCCCACCAAGCTCTAAGCAGGTGAGACCTGGTGAAACATCTTCTTCTTTATAGAAAATACTATGTGTTATTAGAATAAAATAAAAATATTGAATTATTATTACTGTTGAATATTTAGTTTATTATTACTGATCATTTTAAAGTGATTTTTTTATTTAACATAAATGTGTGGTTCTGTTAGTACGGGTGGATTCAAGTTCATGAAAACAATGTTAGTCGACACCTAATTTCTTAAAAAAATTATAATTTGATATAAAAATATTAAAAAGAGGATGATGATCATCCTAAGAAACTGTGTTCAAATTGCTTTGTCTGCAAGGTGTTTGTGCATTGTCAAAAAGTTAAGAACATATATGAACATACTACCTTGTGACCACCTTAAGAAAATTAAAAAAATTAACATTGTAATAATTTTTTTTGACAAATCTTAAATCTAATCCTACCTAGAGGGAAGGGGATGGATGACTCTAAGAGAAGGAACAAGAGTGTTCCTAGTGGGTCTAGATGTAATACCCCAAAATTTACTAAGTTGATTAAGGGTCATTTAGTACTAAGATAATAGCTTAAAAGCTAGCTTAGTGACTAAAATGACAAAAATGTGAAAGTCGAGATTTCTTTAATTATGGGTTTTAGAAAGGAAATTTCTAAGGTTTAAAGGTCTCATGTGATAGATAGTGAATTGAATAAGGTATTCTTAAAGTTTGGTTGAATTCCAAGGAAAATTGGAATGATAATTGAACTTTAAAGAGGTAGTGACCACAATGTAAATTTTGGAAATTTTATGGCTAAAGTATAAACTTTGGAAAAGTTTGGGGACTAAAGTTGTAATTCCCCAAAAGTTAAGGGTTTTTATTTCATAAATAAACAAATCACCTAAGGGTGTGAATCAAATGCATAATTATTGGTTCGATCTGATATTTCGATTATTGGAAAAATCGTAGTTAAAGTTTAAGTGGAATTCGGATACCCGGATCGAACTAGAAAATTATGAAATTTTGCCATATGATAGAGAAAGGTTATAAAAGTCATTTCCAAGTGTTGTAAATATTTTTAATTTGATTCAAGATGAATCCTACAGTTTATTTCTGAGTAAAGGATTATTTATCGGTATATTGGATCGAATGAAAATTTTGGAGACTGATTCAAAAGAGAAGGAAAAATTCATAAAATATTATTTTATGAATATTTTATTGTATTTGGTTGGATTCCAACTAGATTTAGTTGAATTTTTACAAAAATGGCAAACTAGTAAATAAAAACTAGTTGGAGGGCAAATTGGTCATTTGGCCCCAATGGCATTTTTGAAATATTTAAAAAGTTATAAGGGAAATTTTGGAAATAGAAAATGGACTATTAAATCTTGGCCCTTGATTGATGATAAAATCAATCTCAACCATTGGATAAAAGGGTAAAATTGTAATTTCACTATTAAATGAATTTAATATTCATTTAATAGATATATGTGTAAAATAATGGTGAAAAGATGAACATTATTTTCCAGCAAAAAATGTGAGGGCTAGGGAAAGAAAGGGAAAAAAATTTCTAAGCTCGATTCAAACCCCGAAACTCGATTTTCAGGTAATCTCTTCAACTACAAAGTTGTTCTACTCTTCAAGCTCTATCTTTTGATATCAATAATTCATGGAATCCATGCTTGATTGATGAGAATTTACATGAGAAAGAAATTAGGGTTTATGGATCAAATTGAGGCTTTTGAGATTCTATGATTCCATGATTGAATTCAAGTTGAAATCAAGCTAGTATGATGTTAAAATCATGATATTGAGTTGGGATTTAAGTTTTACATGTTTTGATTATTATGAAGATGATTAGGGTTTATGGATTTAAGTTTAATTTAGGGTTTGTGATGTTGAAATAATGATCTAGTAAGCTTGAATTGT
Source organism: Hibiscus mutabilis (assembly GCA_019671005.1). Lineage (NCBI taxonomy): Eukaryota > Viridiplantae > Streptophyta > Magnoliopsida > Malvales > Malvaceae > Hibiscus > Hibiscus mutabilis. The sequence continues at coordinate 50,992,469 of CM033719.1, forward strand.
TGTTTGGAAGCAAAACCCTAAGTTAAATTGTGTAGGGACCATTTCGGCAACTTGAAACGTTGAAGGAACAAATCTGAATTTTTAGAATTTGGAGTGTATTTGTGTTATTAATGATGTTGGAGATGCAAAATTGATGTTAGAATGCTAAACCGGTGTTGAATTGAATTAGGGACCATTTTGACAAATTGTCAAAATCAAGTGACCAAATAGGCAATGAATTCTTGGATGGGGATTAAATCTGATTTTTGGTTAAAATAATAGAATTAAGGTAGTAGTGTTGATTTGAGGACTAAATTGCAAAGTTAAGAAGTTTAAATCTCTACCTTTGCATTTTAGTGACTATTTTGGGCAAAGAAAGAAAATTAGAGGGAATTATTTGAATAATTATTTGATGAAGAAGATGATAAATTGATGTTTTGAAACAAGTGGTGGGACTAAATTGATAAGTAGAAAAATAAGAAGAAGTTAGTATAAATTAGAAGTTGATTATGGAAGGCTATGATGAAGATTGAATTTTGGCAGTGACTTTGAAAATTCACCATAAATTCTACAAAAATGGTTAGATGATGAATTTTATACCGTTGTAAATACGTGTTTGTCTAGTTTCGTATCCAACAAACGGAAACTGATTTCAAGTTCCGAGTCAAAAGATATGAATTTTTAATCGAATGAAGGTCAGAAAATTTACAGAGCAGTTTCTGTCTGTGACGGGAGTTTGAAGAATTTTCATAATTTTTGTAGATTTTATTAATTTATGTGGCTTATACCGTTAGAGCCATTATCGAATCTAGTTTTTCCAGTATAAATGAAATTAAGATCTAGTATGTATTCTGCCCAGTATAAGTAAATCTTTAAAGGTAGCACAAGCTGTCAGAAAATAGAATTTGAAACATTTGGTATTTAAATGTGAGTTAGCAAGCTCGGAAAAATTATTAGAAGTTCAAATTGGTCACTAGGGAGCATAATGAGTTTGTGAAAAATACAAGGAAGAAAGGAAAAATAATTGAAAATTTTATATTCAAATGATTATATTAAACCGCATGGTTAAGGTATTGTTAGATTTGAATCTAACAAATATTTTATCTTATTCATGTGAATAATGAAGTCAAGGCCGAATCAAAGAAAGTTCGAGATTCTATAAAGGAAAGGATCGAGTAGAATTTAGTGAGGCGTGCTAATAAATGGCCCAGGTGAGTGCAATGCATACATAACATGATACATGGTTGTTTTATACATCATTGGTAAGATTTGCGATAAGTCTACATGATTTATATGTTGGCATGATATTTATGTCATTGATCATATATTTGACATATTTTAAATATGTCAAGGGTTGAAAACAAATGCATTGATCACTAGTTACTGATGATGGCATGCTATGAATGTTATTTCGGGTATGAACTGCCAAATATTAAATTATATTAATATACATTGCCATGGATGGAATAAATTCGGGAATTTTACCCAAATGAGTCATTGAGGGACATGATATAGTTGGCATGCCATAGAATCCAGCAGCATGCTGCATAATCGGGAATTCGGGATAACACTATAGTGTTAAAAGTACACTTAGTGTATGGTAAGCATGACCTTATAAACATGCAGGATAATGGTTAGCACGGCCTTATAAACGTGCGGGATAATGGTTAGCACGACCTTATAAACGTGCGGGATAATGGTTAGTACGACCTTATAAACGTGCGGGTTAGCACTTCGGTGCATATTTGACTCGCGTACCCAGGGTCCTCAAGGTTATATTTGGGCTATGAAATTGGGAAACTGGGAAATCATTGATAATCGGGCTATAAATAAAGGGATAATAAATGGTAAACAGGTTAGAGAGTATATGAACTCTCGGAACATATTTATATGAACACTCAGGGCAAATGGCAAGTATATCGGTAAGAAATTTATATCCGGTTTATATTATGTTGATACATGATTGGTATGATGGTAATATTTATATAGTGATCATGATGCATATAAGGCATATTATGATAACCGGGCATACATGAAAATCTTATGACATTGACATATATCATGCTATATAAACGTAGCCATAAACTTGAATAAAGTTTAAATTATTGTTATTAGTTTCCTTTATTTCCTCACTATTAGCGTGCGTTTGATTGTACACACGTAGGTAAATCAAGATGAGAGGGAGAAAAGCATTGCATCAATATTGGAAAGCTCAACAGGTAATCACAGTAATGACATCCTAATTGAGGTTGATTGTTATAGTGGCATGTATGCTTGCTAAACTTATTCGAGTTGAGATTGACCTTTAAAGTTGTTATGGGTTTTAAGATAATTGATTCATGATTAGAACTTGAATAAATAATTTATGTCGATTTTAAGTAAAGTTAAGCGTGCTTGGGCTAGAGAAATTTTAGGATGGGTGACCATCGAGAAGTTTTCTGAAAATTTTAAATTACCCTGATCTTTGAATAAAGAAGTCATAGCATTTTCGACTCATATCCGGTGTACGGATAGGGGAAGGGGGTGTTACACTAGAACTCATAACCTAAGGAAAAATAAAAGAACAAAGATGAATAGCCTGACCAACTGACCAAATGTGTTTGTTCAGTATCTAATACTATATTAAATAGAAACTTTTAATAAAAAATATAATAATGAATTACGGTCAGTCACGAAGTTAATTTATTAGAATTTGAGTAGGAAGCCTGCATTTGTTTTCTTATAGTTTTTTTTCCTAGCAAATTATTTTGGGAACTGATATTTTCCCCTAGCTAATTATGTACACAATAGTTTTGCATTATCTAGACAAGAGATATACAGAACAGGTTTTTTCACAACTAATCCGACTTTTGTTTCTTCCAACGTGTTTTGGTTTCTGAGCCACATATATAATAACACACACATATGTCCTTCTTCGGACGTCGCTTTCTCTCATTCTTTTTAGTCGGTGACACCTGTTTTTTTATTACATAGAGGTTCAAAGCTCCTTTGCCTTTTCCATTTCTTTTCAAACACAAAATGTTTAATTAATGGGACTATAAAATAATGTCCCGGAAGACTGCATCAGAATGAATATTTTTGAGGGCCTTCCAGTGTTAACTGAGGAAGAAAATTCAAAGGAAAGAATCTTCCATGAAAGCAAACGACAGGAAGAGATCTGCTAAACGTGATTTGTCTGATATTTTAATATTACATGGGAGAGAATGTGAATTTGGTCGTACGTAGATTGCAAGCTCTGGTTCATAATATGACAGCAGACATGAAACAACCGAGGGAGGTTTCACTCATGCATCAGATGTATATATAGTATTAGATAAACTGATAGTACGGAGAAAATTTTAACTCTGAAAAGATTTATATATATATATATATATGTATATATTGTGACGCAAGTTATTTGTAATATCCATCTATATATAAGTAGTGATGTCTGGCTCTTTGGGAAGAGAAGAGATGCCTCAGCGCCCCAAAAAACACAGTAGATTTACACTAGTGTTATTTAAATTATAAGGGTGCATTGCATTGCGCGCAGATTTGTTATCACCACAAGTTCTGGTAGTTTTAATTAGTAGCTCTACTTATAAGTTATAATATCAGGTACCATAATCTCCGCAGAATACGACCGAGGCTTAGCTTATAAAAACTTGAAGTTTCACGGTAGAACCATAAGTATCGCAAGTCTTGTACTAACAGCTTAAACTTGTGGTTGACTGGCATTTGACACACTGATCGTTTCATGGCTGAGAATGGTATTATGCACCCTCCTGAGAGCAAGCGGAGCCTGTGGGGTGTGCCTATTATTGTCCTTTTTAAAGATGCAAGGTAAGTTTAGATAAAGTATTTGCTTTACTGTTTCAAATAATGATGATATGTAATTTTTGGTTCACCAATTTGTTTTAGGCATGTTTTCAACTTGGATTCACTTGGGCTGGAGATACTAAGGATCGCATTGCCTGCTGCTTTGGCCTTAGCTGCAGATCCCATTGCTTCTCTGATTGACACTGCCTTCATTGGCCGCATAGGTCGGCTCTCGTATCCTATATATGCTCTTTCTATCGATTCCTGGGTGTCGGACTACATGCATGATAACCGAGCTTATGTGTGTCTGTCTATGCTTGATATACTTTATTGATCTTCTTATATGGTTTCTATACATGGTTTTCTTGAAGCAAACTTTGTGGCCTATGTGTGTAGGACCAGTGGAGCTAGCTGCTGTAGGAGTTTCCATCGCTATATTCAATCAAGCATCGAGGATTACCATTTTCCCGCTGGTTAGCATCACAACTTCTTTTGTAGCCGAAGAAGACACACTTGCGAAGATTACTCCTGAAGATGTGAAATTTGAGGATTTGGACAAGAATGAACAAAAAATCAAGGAATTGACAGCAGAAGATGTAGAGGCTGACAACTTGGAAAATGTTGCAGGTGCAACTAGAAGTACCGATACAAAACAGCCTGCGGATGGTAAAATTGTTTCTCTGATATGTTAAAAAGTTAAAACATACCAAGACTCTTGTCTTAAGACAATTTAACAGGGTGGTTTATTTGTCAGGTTCCAACACAAGTGCGAGTAAGCCGCCCTCAGAGATCGATACCAAAACTGAAAATGCTGAAGTGAAAAAGGGGAAAAGACATATCCCTTCAGTGTCAACCGCATTGATTCTTGGTTCGGTGCTTGGTCTCCTTCAAGCCATATGCCTTGTATTTGGGGCAAAAGCTCTCCTGGGTGTCATGGGTGTGAAACATGTAAGTGGCTGCAGCCTGCATCTGTTATGCTGTTAGCTTTCAATCTTCTCACTTTAGTGTTTCTCTGTTATCACCTTTATATAGTCTAAATTTCATTCTTCTAATGCTTGACCTAGGATTCCCCAATGCTAAGCCCAGCACTAAAGTACTTGACTTTGAGATCATTAGGCGCTCCTGCAGTTCTTCTCTCTTTAGCCATGCAAGGGGTTTTCCGGGGATTTAAGGACACAAAAACACCTTTATATGCAACAGTTGCAGGAGACCTAACAAATATCGTATTGGACCCTATATTTATCTTTGTCTTACGACTTGGTGTCAGTGGTGCAGCCATAGCACATATCCTTTCTCAGTAAGTTATTTCTGTTTTTTCTTTATCTCATTTGACAATCTTACAAGTTATACCATATCTAGTGGGAAATGATGGCTGCAGGTATTTGATTTCACTCATCCTCTTGTGGCGGTTGATGCAACAAGTCAGTCTCTTACCCCCAAATATGAAAGACCTGCAATTCGGACGATTTCTTAAAAATGGTATGGGGCCTTTCGAGTTTAGTCATTGTCTAAACTTCAACTGTGTTCTCCCTTGTGGCCTAACAATATTTATGACTGCAGGCTTTCTTTTATTAGCAAGAGTAATAGCAGTCACATTCTGTGTGACATTGGCAGCATCGATGGCTGCTCGGCTTGGTCCAACGCCCATGGCCGCATTTCAAATCTGCTTACAGGTCTGGATGACATCATCTCTTCTTGCCGATGGTTTAGCTGTCGCTGGACAGGTATATCTCTGTCTTTCACCAGTTTGGGCAGTTCTCTCTGCATATAATCGGTTGATTAACCTAGCTTTATCTGAAATGCCCTCGTTTTAGGCAATTCTTGCTAGTGCATTTGCCGAGAAGGACTACAAGAAGGTGACAGCAGCGACATCTCGTGTGATGCAGATGAGTTTTGTACTTGGCGTGGGGCTTGCTGTTGTGGTTGGAGCTGGTTTATACTTTGGGTCAGGGATCTTTTCCAAAGATGCTAGTGTTCTTCATCTTATCGCTATAGGAGTACCGGTAATTATGCATCCATCAACAAGCTCAGATTTTCATTTTCTTTTTAAGATGTATTAGCTGAAACATATATATATGTGTGTGCACGCGCGAGTCCGCCCTTGCTCAGTTCGTGGCGGCAACACAGCCAATCAACTCAATTGCCTTTGTGTTCGATGGTGTCAACTTCGGAGCATCGGACTTTGCATTCACTGCATACTCCATGGTATTAGTAGCCGGAGCAAGCATAGCATCGGTATTCATTCTCTCAAAAAGCAACGGTTTCGTAGGGATATGGGTTGCATTAACCATTTACATGGCTCTCCGCAGCTTGGCCGGTGTTTGGAGGTAAAACCACCTTATTTGACCCCTTTCGAGTATTTAATGCACTATCGGTCTATAATTTTTTATGCATCATAATGAATTAGATAATGGTATATAATCATTTTAAAATTTCTTGACAATATGTCATTAACTGATTCACTGGTATTATATTGAATATATATATATATATATGAAATAAATATGACTGAATTTGAAAGTCGTATGATTACTTGCAGGATTGGGACTGGAACTGGTCCATGGAGCTTCCTAAGAAGTAGATCTATCGCATAGGATGGGGAAGTACTCCAAGGAAAACAATCTTTAAAAAAGTAGTATTCAGTATTATGCAACTATATAATATATATATATATATTGGTCGTACGTGTCGTTTGCATGGTGGTTGTTTCATACCACTTGTTTATTATTTCCATTTTGTAAGGATATGAATTAGGATATATCTATACCTTTGATATTGAGTTGTCGATTGTCATGTTTTTTGTGTAGGTGATGTGCCAAAAATAAAATGTGTTGTGGCAGTCGGTACATAAACTATATATATATATATATATATATATATATATATATATATATATATATATATATATATATGCAGCATAGCGCTCGTTGCTTGTTTCCACGAATTCTGCTTTTGCTTGTTCAATATTTAATAATTTCATGTTTTTCTGTATGTGGTAATATTCTTTCTTTTTCACTAATAATCTGTTCAATGGGATTAGAAAACTTCAACTATTTGAATTAAGTTTTAAAGAAGTTTTATAAAAATAACGAGGTAAAATATATTAAATACAAGATGAACATGGGTAGATAAATTTAAGCCTTAAAAACATACTAGTAATTAAGATTATTTTTTTGGTAATAGTAATTAAGATTATTGAACTGTTTTTTGTGCTAAGAGAATGTGACATGTCAAACGTAATATAGACAAACATAAGATGTAATAAATCACATTAGCACAATTTCTAAAACATTATTAAATTTATAATCAATATTCAAGAAATTCATATTTAAAAGAAATTATTCTTAATTCTTCAGGAATTTCTGTTAATCAACGTTTAAAAGTTAAGCAATTAAAAAAACATTTAAAAGTTAAGGTAAACTACATGAATGACCACTTAATTATGGAGGTGATTTTATTTTGACCACTAACTTTTTAATTTTATCAATTAGATCATTTAACTATTTAAATAATATCAATTAAGTTAGTTGTCGTTAAAACCTCACAGAGAATGTAAAATAATAATTAACTAGAATTTTTATAATTACATATTTAGCATTTTTACTTATATATTCTATCAATTTAATTTTTATTTTATTTTAATTTAATAAATTTAATCTTTTAATCACATGATAACCGCCACCATGTCATTGGATGGCAAATTAAAGAAGCAAACTAGTAGCGTGGAGAATATACCTACAATCTTAAGGCGTAAAAACAAAGCACCAATCACCAAGCCAAACTCATCATTTCGTCAGACTCATATGTATTTTTATTAAAGGGGATATTTTGGTGAAAAACAAAGAAAAAAGTGGTTGAGTGGGGACCCTAAATGCAAATACCAATACCTTACCACTAAGTTAAATAATTGGCTTAAATTTACAACATATTTTATAAATCTAAAAACCTAGTTAATAAAATATTAATATAATGATATATAATACTACATTCTTATATATCAACGGGCACTACAAGAAAAAAGTACCTTTAACGATAGTGTAAATAGTTACTAAAAATATTAAATTTTGACACTAAAGTATATATTGACAAACTTTTTAGGTCGTTATTCGTCGACACTAATAACTCCGTCATTATTGTATTTGTGACACCTTGATATCACTTAAGCATGTCTTGAGTTTGAGGCCTTGTGTATGCAAAAGATTCTTGTTGGAAGACTCACCCATCAAAGTTTGGTGTGCGACGCGGGTCGGTCCGAATTAGTTATGGCAAAGCCTTAGGGAACCGGGAGAGCAACAAAAATACTATATTCTTATATAATATAACAAAATATTAATATATTTAAATATTTATTTTCATAAAAAAATATTTTATATTTGAAATATATTTATTAATATTAAATATGTTTTCATAAAAAATATTTTAATTTTTTTATTAAACATAACTTATTAATATTTTTTATTGGTAAATAATATTTATTAATAAATTATTTTTATTACTAAACGTGTTTTAAATATTAAATAATATTATTAAGGAAAAAATATATTTTAAATAATTTTATTAATGATAAAATATTTGGTTAAAATTGATAATATATTTTTAATGAAAAGAGTAATAATCATAAAAATAAAATTCACTCTAACTTCAATTTTAATGTTTTTTCAGAAATTTTAATGTTAATTGAAAAATAAAACTTATGAACCCATTAATTGGTCCTGATGGTGAAAGATGATATTATTTCTACTAAATGATCAGATTTTGAGCAGCGAAATTTACTTATCGTATTCTATTTTTTTGAGTTAGTGTGTCCGATTGGCATTCAAATATACGAGAAAGGCAAAATGTGATTAATGAAGCGAGGGAAAAGAAAGTTGGTAAAGATGCGTGTTCGAGTATTCATTAACTACATTTCCCCCTTTATTTTCACCAAAAGATCACTTTATATCAAATATATTGTTAATTTTAACTATGAAATAAATTTGGCTTAGTGGTTGGTGCTTTGCCTTTACGCTATAAGGTTGTAATTTGATCCTCCACGCTACCCATTTACTTTTTTTTTTTTTAATTTTTCATACGATGACCTAACTGATACTTTTCAACTCAAATATTGGATATCACATTAATCCCCAAAGCGGCTCAGAACATATCTGACTTAATTTTATTGTATGTATTTTTTTTTTCACACACTTATCGATTAATAATCAATAAAAATAGCGAAAGCAATGCTTATTCCCTATAATATATCATCTACGGACCAAAAAGTGTTAGGTACAATGACAAAGTATATTGCTTTACTAAGAAGAAAACTCGAACCTTAAAGATGTCATTGTTGAGAGAAAATGTCATAAATCTCGAACATAAACCATAAAATAAATATGTACTCTACCAAAGAAACATATCATCTAAGTCATCAAACATGCATTGATGCAATTAAAATAAAACATTATAAACGTAAAAACAAAAAATATCATTTTGTCATCTATATCTGAAACACTTGAAAAACTCGTTTTAAGTCTAAAAATCAATTAAAAACTAATTAAATTAGTTGTGTGGAAAACCCAAGTAAAAATGGGTTTGAAAATCTAGTTATTTACCGTTTGACATTAGTAAAACATTTGAAAATCTCAATTTTAAGATCATTAATCAACTTTTAAATATTTAAAATATAGTATGAAAAATTTCAACGAATACAGAGTTGAAATTGTAAGTGAGTTGTAAAAATGGGTTTCCGGCACGTCATGATTGCATCTGACTGTTTGGAAGCACTAAAGTTGATTCAAAAAGACATAAGGGTGTTCCGCTTGCCTTACTTCATTACTGTATTCACTCATTTTATTCGGCACTTTTATTTTATGTATATATCAGTCCATTAAAAAATATAAAGACTCTATATTAAAATATAAAGAGTCCATTAAAATAAAAGAGTCTATTAAATAAAATAAAAAAGAGTTCATGTACAAAGGCCCGATCGACCCAAATTTGATTAGAGAAAACTCTAGGCCTAATCTTTTCTTTCTTTGAGCAGCCAATAGGGAGCTGATGGATCAAATCTGATCTAGCCGTCCAGATCGAGGCGGATAAACCCTAACCTTTATGCTTCCGCACCACACCATCGTCCACAATTAGATCAAGGCGAAATCTAACGGCCCAGATCGTGTAGGAGGAGTTTCGTGTGGATCGCTATTCGCGCGTGAGGACCACGCGTTCGACATTCAACTTTCACCAGGCGCTTCATCTTCCCTGATCAAGATCGAGTACGGCTGTGATCACCGTACTCTGCCATCACTGCCGTCGAGCCTCTGCTTACATCTCACGCCCTCGAACATGTTCCCCAAGTCGAAATTGCTAAAAAGGGAAAGGATGATCAGTTCATTAAAGTAAAAAATCAAGAAGGAAAAAAGGGGAAAGTCAAAATCAAATCGAACTAATGCCGGGAAAGAAATCGAAAAAATCTTGAAGATCCTAGGGTTTCATCTTACTGTAAAACGAAAAAGAATCATGGATTCTTCCCTTTTGTTCTTCATTTTTTTGGCTATAAAAGCCATGTAATTCACACAATATAACACACAGACAGACAAACAAGCATATAGAAATACTTGTACACCAAAATTTTGAGCAATAATACAAGAAGCAATTCGATTCATGGAGGTATATTGTGTAGTTTTTTATTTATTTATTTATTTATTTATTTTATATACATGTTTATGCTAACAATTTCAGGAAAAAAAGGGCGCAGATTTTACCGTCCGAAACACTAGAGAAGCCATCACTACGGATCACTGAACTGACAACCTCCGTTCAGCCTGAGGAGCACGTTCATAGGAGCCAGAAAATAAGCCACGAACTAAGATGTTGTAACACTCTCAACCCGGTTTAGAAGAAAACCAAAATCGAAAATGTCACTGAAAAAAAAAATTATGAAACACGTGACCAAAACTAAAAGTTTACAAATTAATTGTGAAACCGGTTAATTTTTTTTTTTTCGTTTCCTTAACTAAACTCATATAACAAGTTACCCTTTCAAACGTTCTTTTCTTTTCAGAAAAATTCTTATTCTAGTCATACAATAGAATATAACCATACATTTAAATACACTTAGTTCCATAACACGAACCAATTCATAGAGAACCGCAATACTTAAACCATCAAACAAAATTTGCAAAGCATCACGTTGAAAATGACTTTCAGTTACTATATTTACAACATTTTATACAATTGATCTAACCAGTTTCATATAAATTTTCAGTATACTAAACACATTTTATACAATTGATCTAACAAAATTTGCAATGCATCACGTTGAACATTACTAGTTGAATGTTAAAATTCTCAACACACTAGGACTTATTCTCAAACATTCTAGCATCTTTAGCAATGTTTGCAAGATTGTTATTAAACCAATTTACTCAAATCGACATTCAAATGGACCTAATACCTTATCCATGATTTTCGTGATTCTTTTCATAGCAACATAGCAATTCATCTCACTTACAAGCAGTACTTCCAACAATCAAGATCAAACTATCAACAAACAAGGATAGTTTTATATCAAAGATCAAAAGATTAAGGTTAATATTTTCATATTAACTTAAAATCAATTCTTAAACATATCTTTATCTAAACAAACCGATCCAATTCTTGTAAGGTCTTGGATACACTTAAGCCTTTTATCACATAAAAAATTATATTAGATTCATTCATACGTATTTGAGTAATTTAAACCAACCACACTTAAGAGTTCGAATAAGAAGAGTAAATAAGTGATTCGGCCACTTTCTTGTAACTCAAGTAGGATTAACAAAGGCCAAGCTTTAAAGAGCATGATCACTTAATTTAACTCATATATGCATATGTTACTTCATTTAAATTTCATAACATGTAGGCTTCAAGCATCAATAATGAAAATAGACAAGACATTAAGAAAGCATGCGTGAGACCTAAGAAACATTTTCAAACATTCAAAGACCATTCAACCAACTACAAGACACCCATCATCCAAATGTCATAGCAAGTACATAAAATAAACGTATAATTTAGAAGTTTACCATATAAGTAACTTAACAAATACTTTTAAACTTATAAACATTATATACAAATCATAGGTTGAATTTCATGCATCATACTTAATCATTGCGTCACCATCTAACAAACACATGTTATGTAAACGTATGCACATCCTATAGCAATTTACCGATTTAGCAGAACAAATAGCCATGATAATTATAAACTAAGAATGCCAACATAGTATTCAGCCATATAGTTCATCTCCAAAATTATTTATGTGACTTTACGAAATTATTTACAAATTTTAAACATTAAATACAACCAAAAGATGAACTGCTTGCATCATACTCAAACAATAAGCCACCATTCTAGGAGTTTCAACTAAGAAAGGAAATCTAGGCTCTACTTGGAACTTAAGCAATGACTTGCAATCTTCAAGCACGAACAAAATCAAAGATGTCTAGATCTTGAAAATGTGTGACAATGAATGTATTAGGCTGATATAGCCTAAGTGAGGTAGTACAATCAATCATAATACAATGCTAATAAGGAAAATCAAAAGATGTAAGCATAAATTAGCAAATGATCCTTATGTTTTATTCTTAACATTAATCAAGACTTGTTTAATAGAAACTTTATCATAGTTCTTATTCTTTCAAGGATTAATCAAAATTCTTTTAGGGATTAAACCGAGTTCTTCCAATTTCTTTTCGAACTTATCAAAGTTCATATCTTGACTTATTGTAACCTTAATAAGGCTAATTGAAGTTCTTATCAGAGCTTTTGAAGTTCTTGTTCGAATTTATCAAGAACAAAGTTTATCTGAATTCGTAAGATTTCTTATCAAAATTTCCTTTCCAAAGCTTCATATCTGAGTTCATATCTTTTAGAATATTTGCCTTGATTTACATTTGGACATAGGGAGCATTGATCTGAGTTTGATCGTGTTGGTCTGTATTACACTTAGCTCAAAGCACAAAGCAACGGCTAGTGTTAGAACATTACAAACCTAACTTCTCATCTATCCAACCAGCTGTCGCCAATCTCCTTATCATCTCCCCTGTTACCTCCTACTGTCGCCAATAAATCACATAGATAGGGTCGTCACCCTTGAGCTGTAGCTCATGGACCGTAGTCCCGAATTATATCATGTACCATGCCAAAGTGTCCAAGGGCTTCCATAGTATAGACAACTTAGATATTTTATGCTTGAAGTTAGGAGAGATATCTTATGACGTAAGTAATCTTATTTGTTTCTTTTTCTTAGTATCTTATAACATGGAATACGCCTTTAGCTCTTTAGAGTTTTAGAATTCATGAGCTTATAACCTTGGAATATAATTCCTTTATTAGAATCTTATGGCTTTATAAGTCAGAAGTTAGTTTCAAGCTTTATATCAAATTATATATATAATCTTCCATTACAACATAGCATAATAATAAATAACATGCATATGTAATGCAAACATAACCAAAAGACTTATCAAAGATGCCATGTTATGAATATATTCTCATATTGAGCTCTATGTGAGCCATATGCATATGCTCATGGATTAATCACAACATATCATAAAAACAAGGATCGGAATGACGCTGTGTCACCCGAAATAAATACCACTACACTCACCTTTTATCCCGAAGTTACGGGATACCTGAATCACAATCACTCTCTCTTTTCCAACTTACAACCCTTTTTAATCTTCCTCACAAGGTGTGTACCTCAAACAAATAACATTATTAGAATTTATTCAATTTAATCCTGTTTAATTTCTACTACTTTACTACCATGTGCAAACCATATAAATAATCATATACAATACACCAAACTTTGCTATAGATCGAGTATTACAAGCATTCTCTCATGCCGCCCTCATTAAATCAAGTTAACAACTACATCAGATTATTCAAGTTCCCTACTAAACTTAAGATATTCAAATCAATCAAGCTTTCGTACATACATCTACATATACTTAAAACATATCACTTCCATGTGTACATAGAATTTCACTTCTATTAAGGTTATATATATACTCAACAGTCCCAAATTTCATATATAAACACACACACACACACACACATATATATATATATATCCAAACAGTCCACATACTTTAATATTCATTCAAAACAGTCCAGATTTTCATATATAAACACATATATATCCAAACAGTCCACATACATCAAAATTTCACTTCAAAACAGTCCCTTAAATTTTACAAAGCAGCCCTCTATTTCCAGTTTTACAGAACAGTCCCATAACATCAAAATTTCACTTCAAAACAGTCCCTTAAATTTTACAAAGCAACCCTCTATTTCCAGTTTTACAAAACAGTCCCTTCAATTTTACAAAGCAGCCCTCTATTTCAAGTTTTACAAAACAGTCCCATAACATCAAAATTTCACTTCAAAACAGTCCCTTAAATTTTACAAAGCAGCCATCTATTTCCAGTTTTACAAAACAGTCCCATAGCACCAAAATTTCACTTCAAAACAGTCCCTTAAATTTTACAAAGCAGCCCTCTATTTCCAGTTTTACAAAACAGTCCCATAACACCAAAATTTCACTTCAAAACAGTCCCTTAAATTTTACAAAGCATCCCTCTATTTCCAGTTTTACAAAACAGTCCTTAAATTTTACAAAGCAGCCCTCTATTTCTAGTTTTACAAAACAGTCCCATAACATCAAAATTTGACATCAAAACAGTCCATTAAAATCACCAAGTCTGGACAATTTATCATGTATATCATTCAAATGACAGTATTACACTAGGAACTCACATTCAAAAATTTCCAAAAACTGTACAAACATCTTAGCAAGCTACACGCATGACTTAATCTAATTACATGAACCATTCAAATGTTCTAGAGGGAGAGTTCCTATCATGAATTTGTTTCTCTAACAACTATTAACACAAAGCTCATGAGAAATTCACAATCAAATCTCAATTTGAAATCTAAAATTAGAAGAAAGGAAAAGAATGCTTACCATTCTTCCTTAAGCTCCTCGATTAAAGGCTTAATAAGCTTGAATCAACCAAACTAAACTCTCAATTCCATGGACAGATTTCAAGTTTTCTCTCTTTCCTCCCCCCACATTTGTGATTCGGTTCTTGGGAAAGAAAATAGAATGGGATGACTATAATTCAATAACCGAGACCCCATTTCCATTTGCCCTCACTATTTTCTCCCAAGTGTCCTAGTCCTTGAATTTCTTTCTATTTAGCATGCAATGTTGTAAGATTACAAGGTGTTTGTAACACCCCCTACCCCATGTTAGTAGCAAACTGGTTCGGAAGCGTTACCAAGCACATTACAAGCAAGAACGAGGCAAGAATAGGTTAACTAATCCCTATTAGATGAGTTACTTAACTAGCAAGTAACCGAGCATTTATAACTTAACATGTAAGCAATCTCATATTTTGTTTACAAGACATTATAGGTTACCAAACAATTCAATTAGCATCATCATACAACCATCATTCGAATAACCTAAGTGAGCAAACATGCTTCCATTTCATTTCATTGTTCCTTAGATTGATACATGTAACATTTCATACATAAATTTACTAGACATGATCATTTGTACATACCTTGTCTCCAAGCAAGCCATATGCCAAGCCTTACCATTCGGCATTTACCATACAAACTTATAAAAACACTTACAACATGGTATGTTCACACAAGTGACTATCTCATCTCACAAGTCATTCGAACGGCACAATAGGCTAGATCAATTACTTTGAAACATTCAACATGTATCCCTATGCGCAGCAAAATACTTTTCCATTACATAGAATTTGAGTTCATTACTTGATTCACATTATCAACCAAGTTCACAACATGGTAAACCAATTCAAGAACATATATATACAAGTTTCAAGTATTCAAAATGCATGCACAAGTTCATTATATACAATCTAAGTGCCACCAACTAGGGGAGTACAAAACAAGTATGAAACATACTTTAGCTATGCTTGTGTCTTGCTTCGAGCTCAAGAAATCAGGCTTCAGGATCAAACAACGATCAAATCCTTTATCCTGTGGTTGGGAAGGATGAAAACAAGAGTGATAAGTACAAGAATGTACTTAGTGAGGTAGTAACTAGTTCTAACCAATTGTTATATCAAGTTAAGTGTCAATTAGTCAAGAATGATCCTAACTAAGGATTTCAAAGCATTCGATTAACATAAGAGGCAAAAGGCAATAATTCATGCTTACATAACAAGAAATCAAGCAAATCATGCTTACATGACAAGAAATCAAGCAAATCATGCTTAAATGACAAGTAATCAAGCAACTCATGCTTACATGACAAGAAATCAAGCAAATCATGCTTACATGACAAGAAATCAAGCAAATCATGCTAACATGACAAGTAATCAAGCAACTCATGCTTACATGACAAGTAGTCAAGCTATTCATGGTTATATTAGCTCATTTATCATCTTTTAACACAATCCTTGGTTCATATTTTGTCTAGGTAATCGAGTCTCCAACCAACTGTCGCCACAAGATGTATCGCAGTACTGGTCATCCCTTCTACTGTCGCCAAAGACCACATGCGTACCCTCCGTCTGTCGCCAATTAGGGGCCTTAGCCCTGGATCGTAGTCTATCCTGACATAATGAGCTCTAGACTCTAAGGCATGCCCTTTAACCTATTCAACTAGCAACCAAGGTTGTTTGATTATAATTCACTTATTCAAGGATTTCAAGCTTTTCAAGTTCAAGAATCATGTATCATTCAAGTGTAAAAGTTCAAGTCAAGCATTATCTTTGTTTCAAGAGTCATTTCGTGTATTACATGGAAAGCTTATACATGCATCAAGCCCTTAGGCCGATAAAGCCATAACTCAACATTTCAAGTGTTCATTGCATCATCTAAGCTATCACATCAAACAATCGGTTTAAGTGTTCATTGCATCATCTAAGCTAGCACATCAAATATTCGGTTTAAGTAATTGGTCACAATACCATGTCATATATTCAAGCATCAATGTTACCACATATACATGCTAGCATTCTAATTATACAACACTTCAAGGATGTAGTCAAGTTTCATGTAGTATCTTATTTCATACTTCCCTTATTACGTCAAGATCATATTAAGTCCAATTTAACAATTCATGAATTTAGACATGCTTGTTTTAGTTAGGACTTAGTCCTAACTCTAGAATAAACTACACTCACAATACACCCCAAGCTAGCTAGTCTTGAAAGACTATTCCCTTTTTCTTGTCCCTTGAATGCTTGACTTTAGATCCTTCTCCAAAGTCCTCTCCTTGCTCTAATAAATCACATAGATAGAACAAGGTCAAAACATGTAATCACAAAATCATTCAACATGGCATCAAGGTTAATACATCACATATACAAGATAAGACAAATAGCATATTCATATACACACCTTAATGCACATTACCAATCTGCCTACATTCCATATTAAGCGAAAACAAGGCAACAATTAAACTGTTCTAAAACTGTTTGCAAAATAGTTTACAAAACTGCCACAAAATTGTGTACAATTACCTAAACTGCTGCTACCAGGCAACATGTACTCTGCTCACTTAAACATGCATAACTTTCATTCCATACGTTGGAATTTCAATTGGTTTACACCGTTGGAAAGCTAACTTAATTTTATTTCTAACCATATAGGCCTTGCATTTTAGTTCTTTGCCAATTTATACAGTTTTTAGCTTAAAGACAGAGCAAATTTATAACACTGGACAGTTTGCACTGTCCTAAGTGTTTTTTCTCTACAATTCATTCTACAATCCAGAATTCAGTTATGTTTTCTCCTAATGAATTTAGACATGTTAAGGCACTGTCCATAAATATTTCCAGCCTTAAATTCCCTTTATACAATTTAAGGTGATTTTTCAAAGTTACTGCCCAAAATAGAGTATTCTGGGCATATTACACTAGTTTAAGTTTCTAGCTTCATAATTCCTCTAAACACGATTCTAACATTGTAATTCAACTTATTTTCATGTTCTTACATGTCTAGGTCAGACTAATTCACCTATCAATGTGATCAAAACAGGGCAGCATATACAATTAAGCATGTTTACACATTTTTATCTAGTAAAATAGTCACTAATCGAAACTAGTTTCAACCATGATCCCTATTCTCAATTTCCAGCAACCCATACACATCTGTTTAGCAATATGATCAATGACACTCATAATTCAAGGACCATTAGAAGCTAACATCATTTTACATGCATAACAATCATCGTATTCAAATTAGGAAACAAGAACATCACTAATTCGAGATTCAAGAATGTAATTGAAGTGAGGAATCAAACATTTACCTTCTTCTATGTGAATTCTTATTCAATTTAGTCCTAATCGTGGCTTAATCTCTCAAGGATTCCATGGATATCACTCAAGCTTTCTCTCTTCTCTCTCTTTCCTTCAACGGTATTTTAGGTTTGAAGAACAATTGAAGAAGATGGGGTTTAACCCAAGTGTCCGGTCATGCTATAGTTAGGAGGACATGTGGATTGTCCACAATCCAATTTAATTTTACCATGCAATGCTTAAGTTTTGCCTAATATTCAAGATGGTCCTTTTAATTTCGGCACTATACTTGTTGGCTATAACATCTTAGTCCTTTAGTTATTTGTTAGCTAATGTTCTTTCCTCTTAAATTTGATTACTCGGTTTAGGGAGCAATACAAACTAATCACTACAATTTGAGTATCATTCTTTTAATTTCCTCAATTAACTCCCAATTCTTTCAATTTGATTAGCACACAATTCAATTAGTCAATAGCTTAGATAGTGGTAACCTTTCTACGCCCGGTTTAGGGTGTTACAATTCTCCCCCTTAAAATAAATTCACCCTCAAGTTTACCTAAATCGAATAGGCGAGGATATTACTTTCTCATGATTTCTTCAGATTCCCAAGTTGCCTCTTCTATCTTGTGGTTTCTATACAAGACCTTGACAAGAGGAACAGTTTTGTTCCTGAGCTTTCTAACTTCACGATCAAGAATCTAGACTGGTTCTTCTTCGTAAGACAAGTCGGATTCAACTATACTTCTTCAGGCTCAAGGACATGGGATAGGTCAAACCTATATCTTCGGAGCATAGACACATGAAAGACATTATGAATCTTGTCAAATTCATTGGGAAGATCCAATCGATAGGCCACTGGCCCTATCCTTTCAATGATTTCAAGCAGACCAATGAATCGGGGACTGAGTTTCCCTTTTCTTCCAAACCAAAATACTTTCTTCTAAGGGGACACTTTCAGGAAGACCTTGTCTCCAACATTGTATTGGATGTCTCTCCTTTTCAAGTTTGCATAGGCTTTCTGTCTATCAAAGGCTTGCTTCAATCGATCATGTATGATTTGAACTTATTCCTCGGTTTCTCTGAGTAATTGAGGTCCCAAAACCCTATTTTCTCCCAATTCAGACCAACATAAGGGAGTATTACATTTCCTCCCGTATAAGGCTTCAAATGGTGCAATCTGAATAGATGTCTGGTAGCTATTATTGTAAGCAAACTTTACTAGGGGTAGGGACTTTTTCCTATTCTTCCTGAAGTCTATAACACAAGCTCGTAACATGTCTTCAAGTACTTGTATCACCCTTTCTGATTGGCCATCACTTTGTGGATGAAAAGCTATGCTCAAATGCACTTTGATTCCAAGGGCTTTTTGCAAGGATTTCAAGAATCGAGCGGTGAATCTAGGATCTTTATCGAAGATTATGTATGTAGGAATTCTGTGCAAACGTACTACTTCAAGAATATATAACTCGGCTAAGGCATCCAAACTTAGGTTCATTTGAATATGGATAAAGTGAGTAGACTTTGTGAATCTATCAACAATCACCCACACAACATCGTTCTTTCTTGGAGTGTAAGAAAAACCAGTAACGAAGTCCATTATAATCTGGTCCCATTTCCACTAAGGAAATTCGATTGGTTGGATCAATCCAGTAGGGACTTGATGCTCAGCTTTGACCCTTTAACAAGTTAAGCACTTTGAAACAAAGTCTGTGATAGCCGATTTCATGCCTGGCCACCATTATAGTGGCTTTAGGTCCTTGTACATCTTAACCGATCCAGGGTGAATCGAGAAAGAGCTTTGGCGAGCTTCTTGTAACATCTCGTGTCTTAGTTCCTCATTGCTAGGAACACATACTCTATCTTTGAAATAGAGGAGTCCACTCGACTTGAGGGAGAAGTCATAATTAGACTCAGAGTCTAGCTTGGACATGATCTTCTGAAGATCTGGATCAATTTGTTGGAGTTCTTTGATTCTCGAGATTAGACTAGGTTGAACTTGAAGTTTAGATAAGAATTTCTATCCTTTGGATAAACGGAAATGAGTATTAATAGCCAAGGAAGCTGAGTATGGTCTGCGACTAAGGGCATCAGCAACCACGTTTTCTTTCCCCGGATGGTAGTCGATAACTAAATCGTAGTCTTTAAGTAACTCTAGCCATCTTCTTTGCCTAAAATTCAAGTCTTTCTAAGTTATGAGGTATTTGAGGCTCTTGTGGTCTGTGACCAAGTTGCATTTCTCCCTGTACAAGTAATGTCTCCAGACTTTGAGTGCAAACACGATAGCTGCCAATTCCAGATCGTGAGTAGGGTAGTTTGACTTGTGTGGTTTTAGTTGCCTTGAAGCGTAAGCTACCACATTTCCATCTTGCATTAGGACACATCCTAGTCCCAAATGAGCTGCATCACTGTAAACAGTGTACTCCTTGCCCGATATTGGATGGATGAGAACATGAGCATGAGTCAGGGCTTGTTTAAGCTGATCGAAGCTTCGTTGTTGGTTATCCGACCAAACAAAGGGTGTATCTTTGCGAGTTAGCTTAGTCAAACTTGCGGAATGGATGAGAATCCCTTAACAAAACGTCGATAATACCTGGCTAAACCGAGAAAGCTTTTGACCTCACCAAGATTTCTCGGAGGTCTCTAATCCAGGATGGATCGAATTTTGCTCGGGTCTACTTTAATCCCTTCTGCCAAGATGACATGGCCAAGGAACGACACTTCTGGTAGCCAAAATTTGCATTTAGAGAACTTTGCAAACAATTGACATTCTTAGTGAGTTTGCAATACGATTCGAAGGTGTTTAGAATATTCTTCCTTATTCCAAGAATACACCAAAATGTCATCAATAAAGACGACCATGAACTTGTCAAGATAGGGCTTGAATACACGGTTCATGAGATCCATAAAAGCAGCCGAAGCATTCGTTAACCTGAATGGCATTAAGAGGAATTCAAAATGGCCATATCGAGTACGAAAGGCTGTCTTGGGTACATCTTCTTCTTTTACCCTCATTTGGTAGTATCCTGATCGTAGATCGATCTTTGAGAATACTGTAGCATCTTTGAGTTGATCGAAAGGATCTTCAATCCTTGGGAGAGGATATCGATTCTTGATAGCAAGTTTGTTCAATTGTGTATAGTCAATACAAAGTCTCATAGTCCCGTCTTTCTTCTTCACGAACAAGACTAGAACACCTCGTGGAGACGAGCTAGGCCTAATGAAACCCTTTTCTTGTAGCTCTTGGAGTTGCTTCTTGAGTTCTTTCAACTCAACAAGTGCCATTCGATAAGGTGTGATGGACACCGGAGTTGTTCCAGGTTGGACATCGATCCCGAACTCTACTTCTCTGGTTAGAGGGAGACTAGAGAGTTCCTTGGGAAAAAATATCAAGATATTCAGATACAATAGGCACACTAGGTAAGCCGAATTCAAGTTCATCTTGTAAGACCATAGTAGCAAAGATTGAGGTCGGTTTCTTGTCAATTAGAAGAATTGATTCCTTTCCTCTTGTCAATTAGAAGAATTGATTCCTTCCTAAACCCTAGAGGTAAAGTCTCCTATTTAGGCAATCTACCCAGGCTTCATGCTTGCTTAACCAATCTAGTCCCAATACTATATCGAACTAACAAGTTGGTAGTACATATAGATTAACAAGAAAGGGTACATTTCGAATGAATAGGGGACATTTTCTACAGATAAAACTTATGTTTGTAATTCCCCCTATAGGATTCAAAACTACAAGGCTTTGTTTTACAATTTCAGGCTTTAAGTTCAACTTTACAATCAAGGTTGAGCATACAAAAGAATAAGTGGATCTCGAGTCTATTAAAGCATAAACATGAGTCAAATTTAACTCAACGGTACCTGGTATAACATCGGGTTATTCTTCATCTTCTTTTCCCCGAGTATGATAGATTCGAGCAGGAGCCCGAGATTCTTGGTGAGTAGGGGCATTCGAATGCTGTCCCTTGCCCTTCCCCTGATTTCCAGACTAAGCTTGTCTGAGACCTTTATTTTGAATGGAAGGAGCTGAGCTAGTATTTGCAGGAGCTTGATTCGGAACCTTGTTAGGATTCTGAGGACAATCCCTGATTTAGTGATCGGAGGCTCCACATAAGAAATATAGATTCTGTTGAGTTCTACACTAGCCAGTGTGGTGTTTCTGGCAAAACTTGCAAGTAGGATATTGAGCAGCTTTACCGAAATTCCCGTACTATCAACAGAGATGATCAGGGCTGAAGGCTTGGATACCGATTGGGGTCTCGATATGTAATTACTCGTCTGAGTAGGAGTGTAATTCGTAGAGTGATCCTTAGAATATTTGGACTTCTTTGACTGCTAGTGAGGCTTGTCATCATTCCTGGATCGTTTGTCTTTCCAGGAGTTTCTGCATTTGCGTTTCTCAGAGGCTTTCATCTTCGCCTCGGTTGCAATAGCCTGGTTCACAAGATTCTAGAAGTTAGTGATACCTATGGCAATGAATATTGGACTCAATTCATCATTCAATCCATCGATAAACATCATACACTTGTCAGCATCAGTCTTGATGTATTTCAACCCGTATTTGCAATATTTGCAAAAGTCACTCACGTACTATTCGATAGGTCAGCCACCTTGCTTGAGGTACAAGAAACCTTCCGGCGCTCGGCCAGGTATTGTTCACTGATGTATTTCTTCATGAATTCCTTTAGGAAGAATTTCCAAGTTACAGCTTCAGCATGAGCAGTTAGGGTAGTGGTTTCCCACCGACTTAGAGTTTCGCCTTCCAACAAGGCTATAGCACATTCAAGTTTGTGTTCATCAGAATAAGGCAGTTGTTTGGTCAGGATTTGAGTAGTGGCCTCTAACCAATACTCAGCTAATTTAGGATTGGCTTCATTAGTACTTGTGAATGTATAAGCCCAGTGTTGAGCCAACTTGTCAATTGAGGCTCTATTTGGAGCAGCAGCAGAAGAAGGAATAGGATGGTCTCATTTCAAAGTAGTTACAAGATGATCGAACATCTCCTTCATGCTCAGGAGACATTCCTGCTACACAGGATTTATAGCAGGAGCTTCCTGTTGAGCAGCAGCTTGGGCTCGGGTTGAGCTTGCGTTCTAGGTTTAGCTTGTTGCTGTGGAGGATTCTGCTCCATCCTCACACTATCTCCTTCATTTGAGGAGCCTACGAGACTTTCATCGTCCTGAGCGAGCCTTGTTTCAGACATTCTACGTTTAAATAGAACAATTAGGAATTCGGTTGAGTTAAGCAAAGGCACAAGCTATACAATACAAGTCTCCTAGGTGGTACAAGTATCCTATATGATGCACGAGAGCCCGGTTTAGTCCTAAAACCGACTAAAAACGCTCTGATACCAAATAAATGTAACACCCCTACCCTAGGTTAGTAGCAAACCGGTTCGGGAGCGTTACCAAGCACATTACAAGCAAGAACGAGGCAAGAATAGGTTAACTCATCCATATTAGATGAGTTACTTAACTAGAAAGTAACCAAGCATTTATAACATAACATGTAAGCAATCTCATATTTTGTTTACAAGACATTATAGGTTACCAAACAATTCAATTAACATCATCATACAACCATCATTCGAATAATCTAAGTGAGCAAACATGCTTCCATTTCATTTCATTGTTCCTTAGAATGATACATGTAACATTTCATACATAAATTTACTAGACATGATCATTTGTACATACCTTGTCTCCAAGCAAGCCATATGCCAAGCCTTACCATTCGACATTTACCATACAAACTTATAAAAGCACTTACAACATGGTATGTTCACACAAGTGACTATCTCATCTCATAAGTCATTTGAATGACACAATAGGCTAGATCAATTACATTGAAACATTCAATATATATATATATATATATCCCTATGCATAGCAAAATACTTTTCCATTACATAGAATTTGAGTTCATTACTTGATTCACATTATCAACCAAGTTCACAACATGGTAAGCCCATTCAAGAATATATATATACAAGTTTCAAGTATTCAAAACGCATGCACAAGTTCATTATATACAATCTAAGAGTCACCATCTAGGGGAGTACAAAACAAGTATGAACCATACATTAGCTATGCTTGTGTATTGCTTCGAGCTCAAGAAATCGGGCTTCAGGATCAAAGCAATGATCAAATCCTTTATCCTGCGGTTGGGAAGGATGAAAACAAGAGTGATAAGTACAAGAATGTACTTAGTGAGGTAGTAACTAGTTCTAACCAATTGTTATATCAAGTTATGTGTCAATTAGTCAAAAATGATCCTAACTAAGGATTTCAAAGAATTCGATTAACATAAGAAGCAAAAGACAATAATTCATGCTTACATAATAAGAAATCAAGCAAATCATGCTTACATGAAAAGAAATAAAGCAAATCATGCTTAAATGACAAGTAATCAAGCAACTCATGCTTACATGACAAGTAGTCAAGCTATTCATGGTTATATTAGCTCATTTATTATCTTTTAACACAATCATTGGTTCATAGTTTGTCTAGGTAATCGAGTCTCCAACCAACTGTCACCACATGATGTACCATAGTACTGGTCAACCCTCCTACTATCGCCAAAGACCACATACGTACCCTCTGTCTGTCGCCAATTAGGGTCCTTAGCCTTGGACCGTAGTCCACCCTAACACAATGACTCTAAGGCATGCCCTTCTACCTATTCAACTAGAAACCAAGGTTGTTTGATTATACTTCATTTATTCAAGGATTTCAAGCTTTTCAAGTTCAAGAATCATGTATCATTCAAGTGTACAAGTTCTTGTCAAGCATTATCTTTGTTCCAAGAGTCATTTCATGTATTGCATGGCAAGCTTATACATGCATCAAGCCCTTAGGCCGATAGAGCCATAACTCAACATTTCAAGTGTTCATTGCATCATCTAAGCTAGCACATCAAACATTCGGTTTAAGCAATTGGTCACAACACCATGTCATATATTCAAGCATCAATGTTACCACATATACATGCTAGCATTCTAATTATAAAACACTTCTAGGATGTAGTCAAGCTTCATGTATTATCGTATTTCATACTTCCCTTATTACGTCAAGATCATATTAAGTCCAATTTAACAATTCATGACATGCTTGTTTTAGTTAGGACCTAGTCCTAACTCTAGAATAAACTACACTCACAATACTCCCCAAGCTAGCTAGTCTCGAAAGACTATTCCTTTTTTCTTGTCCCTTGAATGCTCGGCTTTAGATCTTTCTCCAAAGCCCTCTCCTTGCTCTAATAAATCACATAAATAGAACAAGGTCAAAACATGTAATCACAAAATCATTCAACATGGCAGCAAGATTAATACATCACATATACAAGACAAGACAAATAGCATATTCATATACACACCTTAATGCACATTACCAAACTGCCTACTTTCCATATTAAGCGAAAACAAGGCAGCAATTAAACTGTCCTAAATATGTTTGCAAAATAGTTTACAAAACTGCCACAAAACTGTGTACAATTACCTAAACTGCTGCTACCAGGCAACATGTACTCTGCTCACTTAAACATGCATAACTTTCATTCCATACGTCGAATTTCAATTGGTTTACACCGTTGGAAAGCTAACTTAATTATGTTTCTAACCATATAGGCCTTGCATTTTAGTTCTTTTCCAATTTATACTGTTTTTAGCTTAAAGACAGAGCAAATTTACAACACTGGATAGTTTGCACTGTCCCAAGTGTTTCTTCTCTAAAATTCATTCTACAATCCAGAATTCATTTCTGTTTTCTCCTAGTGAATTTAGACATGTTAAGGCGATGTCCATAAAATTTTCAGCCTTAAATTCCCTTTATACAATGTATGGTGATTTTTCAAAGTTACTGCCCAGAACAGAGTATTCTGGACAGATTACACTAGTTTAAGTTTCTAGCTTCGTAATTCCTCTAAACACGATTCTAACATTGTAATTCAACTTATTTTCATGTTTTTACATGTCTAGGTCAGTCTAATTCACCTATCAATGTGACCAAAACAAGGCAACATATACAATTAAGCATGTTTACACATTTTTATCTAGCAAAACAGTCCCTAATCGAAACTAGTTTCAACCATGATCCCTATTCTCAATTTCCAACAACCCATACACATCTCTTTAGCAATCTGATCAATAACACTCACAATTTCAAGGACCATTAGAAGCTAACATCATTTTACATGCATAACAATCATCCTATTCAATTTAGGCAACATGAACATCACTAATTCGAGATTCAAGCATGTAATTGAAGCGAGGAATCAAGCATTTACCTTCCTCAATGTGAATGTAACACCCCCTTCTCGTATCCGTACACCGAATACGAGTAAAAAATGTTATGACTTCTTTATTCAAAGATCAGGGTAATTTAAAACTTTCATAAAACTTCTTCATGGTCACCCATCCTAAAATTTCTCCAGCCCAAGCACGCTTAACTTTATTTAAAGCCTGCATAAATTATTTATATGAGCTTCAAATCATAAATCAACTATCTTAGCAGGCAACTCATCGCCTAAGGTTATTCTTAACCTTGAATCTTTCCAGAAACGCCAATTATCATGAACTATTAACGTACTTTAAAGACCAAACACAACTCAAGTAGGTTTAGCAAGTATACATGCCACTACAAAAATCAAACCTTAATTAGGATGTCATTACTGTGATTACCTGTTGAGCTTTCCAATATTGATGCAATGCTCTTCTCACTTTCATCTTGATTTACCTACGTGTGCAAAATCAACACACGCTAAATACGAACTTAGCGAGGCATAAGATGAGAACATATATAAAATACTTTACAATGCATAATACTATTAAAAGCATGATATCCTTTTAAACATGTAATCTGTTATGCAGGAATGTCTATGCATAAAAACATACTGTAAACTTTATACTTTAAAAGCATATATTCATCTTGTAAAGTCATATCTGTACTATAAAAGTACTATTATTATTTACGAGCATCATAGCTGCCAACTCAAAAGGTTGGATCTCAACACCATAGGATATCTCCATAACTACCAACTCAAAAGGTTGGATTTCGACACTATAAAGCATCATAACTGCAAACTCATAGGTTGGATTTCGACACCATAAGGTATCATCATAACTGCCAACTCAAAGGTTGGATTTCGACACCATAAGGTATCGTTATAACTTCCAACTCAAAGGTTGGATTTCGACACTATAAAGCATCGTAGCTGCCAACTCATAGGTTGGATTTTGACACCATAAGGTATCGTCATAACTGCCAACTCAAAGGTTGGATTTCGACACTTTAAAGCATCGTAACTCTCATTCTCAATATTATACTTCCAAGGCAACTTTAAAACAATTCTTGCAATATGACAAGTAACAAATACCACATATACATTGCACATCATGTAAAATATCTTCATAGTGGAGTAGTTCATACTCCAATATGTTCATCAACTTTTCATGGTATAAACCATTTGTAAACATAAAATTATACCATAATCTTTAAAATCATTAAAATAATATATCATGAAAAAACATGTACGCACTCACCTGAGCCATTTATTATTAAGCCTCACTAAATTCTACTTAATTCTTTATTTTATAGAACCTCGAACCTTCTTTGATTCGGACTTAACTGAAAACTGAGTTTCGGGGCTTGGATCGAGCTTGGAAAATTTTTCTCTTTCTTTCCCTAGCTCTCATGTTTTTGGGCTGGAAAAGATGAATATTTTGTTCATCTTTTCACCATTAAATTACAATTGTAATTTATAAATGAATTTTAAATTCATTTAAATAGGGAAATTACCAAAGTACCCTTTTATCCAACGGTTGAGATTGATCTTATCATCAATCAAGGGCCAAGATTTAAATCATCGATTTCTTCTTCTAAAAATAACCCTTGAAACTTAAAATATTTCAAAATTGCCATCCTTGCCAAATGACCAACTTGCCCTCCAACTATTCTTTATTTACTAGTTTGCCATTCTTGTAAAAATCTAACTGAGTCTAGTTGGAATCCAACCAACTACAATAAAATACTCATAAAATAGTATTTTATAACTTTCCCATAAATTTTAGACTTGTCTTTAAAATTCCAATTCGATCCAACTACGATTTCCAAATTTCTGAACTTTATCTCTTTATAGCCCTTAATACAAACTCCGTACGAAAAATTCGGGTAACACGGAAAGGTCACTCTTAGGGGTGAACTATTCATTTACGGGGTTAAATACACAAATTTTGAAAATTACACTTTGGTCCTTAAACTTTTCCAAAGTTTACACTTTAACCCCCAAACTTTCAAAATTTTCATTTTGGTCAGTAGCCAAAAATTGGGATATTACAATTCTCCCCCTTAAGAAAATTCATCCTCGAATTTTCAACACATACCTGATTCAAAAACAATGAGAAAACTATTTTCTCATATATTTTTCTCTTCCCCAAGTTACTTTTTCGACTTCATAATTTCTTTCAAAGAACTTTAACAAGGGAGATCATCTTATTTCTTAATTCTTTGACTCCATGTGCCAACATCTTTACTGATTCTTCCTCATAAATCAAATCCAGTTGAATCTCTATTTTCTTCGAAGTAATGATATGAAAAGGGTCTGATCGATACTTCTTGAGCATCGATATATAAAATGTACTGTGAATCTTGTCTATTTACGGAGGTAAGGCTAGCTAATAAGCCATCGGACCAAATCTTTTCATAATCTTATGTAGTCAAATAAATATCAGACTCAGCTTCCCTTTTTGTCCAAACCACAACACTTCCTTCCAATGTGAAACTTTTAAGGAATACTTTATCCTTAACTTCATATAAATATCCTTTCTGAAAATCTATTGTGTCAGAACTCTCAAGTCTTTTGCAATCTATGCCTAAGCAGGCTGATCCATAATCTCATCTAATGTCTGGAAGAAAAAATCTTAATCCAGAACATACATATCATATTACTCTGGTGCCTTTGCGCCATGCTAAACTGAGGGTAGAACATTATCATTAACCTCATCACTCTCGTGAATCTCTTATTGATCCACTAGTCTAAACACCTGACACGATTCTTTTACCCTAACACATTGGCATTTTAACATTATTATCATAATGAAGTAAGCAATTGCATGCATTTAAACAAGTAAAATCATCAGTAATTCTGACATCGTAGTGGCATGTATACACTTTTGACCTTTACCATACTTCGTTTAGCTCTAGAATCGGCTAAACTTGTAGCTCTGATACCAATAAATATAACACCCCCTTCCCGTATCTGTACACCAGATACGAGTTGGAAATGTTATGACTTCTTTATTCAAAGATTAGGGTAATTTAAAACTCTCATAAAACTTCTTCATGATCACCCATTCTAAAATTTCTCAAGCCCAAGCACGCTTAATTTTATTTAAAACAAGCATAGCTTATTTATCTGAGCTTCAAATCATAAATCAACTATCTTAGCAGGCAACTCATCGCCTAAGGTTATTCTTAACCTTGAATCTTTCCAGAAATGCCAATTATCATGAACTCATAACGAACTTTAAAGACCAAACACAACTCAAGTAGGTTTAGCAAGTATACATGCCAATGCAAAAATCAAACCTTAATTAGGATGTCATTACTATGATTACCTGTTGAGCTTTCCAATATTGATGCAATGCTCTTCTCACTTTC
Organism: Hibiscus mutabilis; assembly: GCA_019671005.1. Lineage (NCBI taxonomy): Eukaryota > Viridiplantae > Streptophyta > Magnoliopsida > Malvales > Malvaceae > Hibiscus > Hibiscus mutabilis. The sequence continues at coordinate 51,022,209 of CM033719.1, forward strand.
ATCTTGATTTACCTACGTGTGCAAAATCAACACACGCTAAGTACGAACTTAGTGAGGCATAAAATGAGAACATATACAAAATACTTTACAGTGCATAATACTATTAAAAGCATGATATCCTTTTAAACATGTAATCTGTTATGCAGAAATGTCTATGCATAAAACCATATTGTAAACTTTATACTTTAAAAGCATATATTCATCTTGTAAAGTCATATCTGTACTATAAAAGTACTATTCTTCTTTATGAGCATCGTAGCTGCCAACTCAAAAGGTTGGATCTCGACACCATAGCGTATCGTCATAACTGGCAACTCAAAAGGTTGGATTTCGACACTATAAAGCATCATAACTGCCAACTCATAGGTTGGATTTCAAAACCATAAGGTATCGTCATAACTGCCAATTCAAAGGTTGGATTTCGACACTATAAGGTATCATCATAACTGCAACTCAAAGTTGGATTTTGACACTATAAAGCATCGTAGCTACCAACTCATAGGTTAGATTTCGACACCATAAGGTATCGTCATAACTGCAACTCAAAGGTTGGATTTCGACACTATAAAGCATTGTAACTCTCATTCTCAATATTATACTTCCAAGGCAACTTTAAAACAATTCTTGCAATATGACAAGTAACAAATACCACATATACATTTCACATCATGTAAAATATCTTCATAGTGGAGCAGTTCATACTCCAATATGTTCATTAACTTTTCATGGTATAAACCATTTGTAAACATAAAATTATACCATAATCTTTAAAATTATTAAAATAATATATCATGCAAAAACATGTATGCACTCACCCGAGCCATTTATTAGCAAGGCTCACTAAATTATACTCGATCCTTTCCTTTATATAACCTCGAACCTTCTTTGAATCAGACTTGACTGAAAACCGAGTTTCGAGGCTTGAATCGAGCTTGGAAATTTTTTCTCTTTCTTTCCCTAGCTCTCATGTTTTTGGGCTGGAAAAGATGAATATTTTGTTCATCTTTTCACCATTAAATTACACTTGTAATATATAAATGAATTTTAAATTCATTTAAATAGGGAAATTACCAAAGTGCCCTTTTATCCAACGGTTGAGATTGATCTTATCATCAATCAAGGGCCAAGATTTAAATCATCAATTTCTTCTTCCAAAAATAAACCTTGTAACTTCAAATATTTCAAACTTGCCATCCTTGCCAAATGACCAACTTGCCCTCCAACTATTCTTTATTTACTAGTTTGCCATTCTTGTAAAAATCTAACTGAGTCTAGTTGGAATCCAACCAAATACAATAAAATACTCATAAAATAGTATTTTATAACTTTTCCATAAATTTTGGACATGTCTTTAAAATTCCAATTCGATCCAACTACGATTTCCAAATTTCTAAACTTTATTGCTTTATAACTATTAATACAAACTCCGTACAAAAAATCCAGGTAACACAGAAAGGTCACTCTTAGGGGGTGAACTATTCATTTACAGGGTTAAGTACACAACTTTTGAAAATTATACTTTGGTCCTTAAACTTTTCTAAAGTTTACACTTTAACCCCCAAACTTTTAAAATTTTCATTTTGGTCACTAGCCAAAAATTGGGATATTACAGTGAATTCTTATTTAATTTAGTCCTAACCGTGGCTTAATCTCTCAAGGATTCCATGGATATCACTCAAGCTTTCTCTCTTCTCTCTCTTTCCTTCAATGGTATTTTAGGTTTGAAGAACAATTGAAGAAGATGGGGTTTAACCCAAGTGGCCGGTCATGCTATAGTTAGGAGGATATGTGGATTTTCCATAATCCAATTTAATTTTACCATGCAATGCTTAAGTTTTGCCTAAAATTCAAGATGGTCATTTTAATTTTGGCACTATGCTTGTTGGCTATAACATCTTAGTTCTTTAGTTATTTGTTAGCTAATGTTCTATCCTCTTAAATTTGATTACTCGGTTTAGGGAGCAATACAAACTAATCACTACAATTCGAGTATTATTCTTTTAATTTCCTCAATTAACTCCCAATTCTTTCAATTTGATTAGCACGTAATTCAATTAGTCAATAGCTTAGATAGTGATAACCTTCCTAGGCCCTATTTAGGGTGTTACAGTGTTCAATTTAACCCTTTTACAAAATGGCTATTAAAGTTTCATTTATTTAATTTTAATCCTAAGTCACTTAATTAGTCTAATAGATGATAATTCTATGGCAATTCAACTAATGATTTCTTGTAGCATACTCCTAGACCAAAGTTTGAGATATTACAACATCTATACATTATCCACGTTACTAATTTGATAACAATTCCTTAGCTTAATTAACTTATTTACCTTCAATTCCATTAACCTGCTTACTTAATTGGTTCAAATTGAACCTTTAGAATTCCAATCATAACTTCTGAAAACATGAATTACCTTGCAGAACTCCTAGACCGGATTTAGGGGTATTACAATTCTCCCACCCATAAAAGAAATCCGTCTTCGAATTTCTCTTGAACTAAGAAACAAAGCCTAATATTTTTATTTATAACACAAAGAAGAATCAGATTGTGTTAGTTGCAAGACACCCAACACAAAACAGAAATTTGAACTCCTAGGTGGCATATACAGAGTGCATACATACAATTAAACATCGTTTTAACCCTAGAATCCGCTAAACCTAAGCTCTGATACCAAAATGTAACACCCTCAACCCAATTTAGAAGAAAACCGAAATCGAAGATGTCACTGCAAAAAAAATTATGAAACACGTGACCAAAACTAAAAGTTTACAAATTAAATGTGAAACCGGTGACCAAAACTAAAAGTTTACAAATTAAATGTGAAACCGGTTAACAAAATTTTTTCGTTTCCTTAACTGAACTCATATAACAAGCTACCCTTTCAAACTTCTTTTTTTAGAAAAATTCTTAGTCTAGTCATATAATAGAATATAACCATACATTTAAATACGCTTAGTTCCATAACACCAACCAATTCATAGAGAACCTAAATACTAAAACCATCAAACAAAATTTGCAAAGCATCACGTTGAACATGACTTTCAGTTAGTATATTTACAACATTTTATACAATTGATCTAACCAGCTTCATATAAATTTTTAGTATACTAAATAGATTTAAATCTGGTTATTAGGCTTAATTTTACTCACTCAACGATTACTAGTTGAATGTTAAAATTCTCAACACACTAGGACTCATTCTCAAACATTCTAGCATCTTTAGCAATGTTTGCAAGATTGTTATTAAACCAATTTACTCAAATCGGCATTCAAATGGACCTAATACCTTATACATGATTTTCGTGATTCTTTTCATAGCAACATAGCAATTCATCTCACTTACAAACAGTACTTCCAACAATCAAAATCAAACGATCAACAAACAAGGATAGTCTTATATCAAAGATCAAAAGATTAAGGTTAATATTTTCATATTAACTTAAAATCAATTCTTAAACATATCTTTATCTAAACAAACCGATCCAATTCTTGTAAGGTCCTGGATAAACTTAAGTCTTTTATCACATAAAAAATTATATTAGATTCATTCATACGTATTTGAGTAATTTAAACCAGCCACACTTAAGATGAACATTAAATACAATCAAAAGATGAACTGCTTGCATCATACTCAAACAATAAGCCAACTTTCTAGGAGTTTCAACTAAGAAAGGAAATCTAGGCTCTACTTGGAACTTAAGTAATGACTTGAAATCTTCAAGCACGAACAAAATCAAAGATGTCCAGATCCTGAAAATGTGTGACAATGAATGCATTAGGCTGATATAGCCTAAGTGAGGTAGTACAATCAATCATAATACAATGCTAATACGGAAAATCAAAAGATATAAGCATAAATTAGCAAATGATCCTTATGTTTTATTCTTAACATTAATCAAGACTTGTTTAATTGAAACTTTATCATAGTTCTTATTCTTTCAAGGATTAATCAAAATTCTTTTAGGGATTAAACTGAGTTCTTTCAATTTCTTTTCGAACTTATCAAAGTTCATATCTTGACTTATTGTAGCCTTAATAAGGCTAATTGAAGTTCTTATCAGAACTTTTGAAGTTCTTGTTCGAATTTATCAAGAACAGAGTTTATCTGAGTTCATAAGATTTCTTATCAAAATTTCCTTTCTAAAGCTTCATATCTGAGTTCATATCTTTTAGAATATTTGCCTTGAATTACATTTGGACATAGGGAGCATTGATCTGAGCTTGACCGTGTTGGTCTGTATTACACTTAGCTCGAAGCACAAAGCAATGGCTAGTGTTAGAACATTACAAACCTAATTTCTCATCTATCCAACCAACTGTCGCCGATCTCCTTATCGTCTCCCCCGTTACCTCCTACTGTCTCCAATAAATCAAATAGATAGGGTCATCACCCTTGAGTTGTAGCTCATGGACCGTAGTCCCGAATTATATCATGTACCATGCCAAAGTGTCCAAGGGCTTCCATAGTATAGGCAACTTAGATATTTTATGCTTGAAGTTAGGAGAGATATCTTATGCCGTAAGTAATCTTATTTGTTTCTTTTTCTTAGTATCTTATAACATGAAATACGCTTTTAGCTCTTTAGAGTTTTAGAATTCATGAGCTTATAACCTTGGAATATAATTCCTTTATTAAAATCTTATGGCTTTATAAGTCAGAAGTTAGTTTCAAGCTTTATATCAAATTATATATATAATATTCCATTACAACATAGCATAATAATAAATAGCATGCATATGTAATGCAAACATAACCAAAAGACTTATCAAAGATGTCATGTTATGAATATATTCTCATATTGAGCTCTATGTGAGCCATATGCATATACTCATGGATTAATCACAACATATCATAAAAACAAAATCGGAATGATGCCGTGTCACCTGAAATAAATACCACTACACTCACCTTTTATCCCGAAGTTGCGGGATACCTGAATCACAACCACACTCTCTTTTCCAACTTACAACCCTTTTTTAATCTTCCTCACAAGGTGTGTACCTCAAACAAATAACCATTATTAGAATTTATTCAATTTAATCCTGTTTAATTTCTACTACTTTACTACCATGTGCAAACCATATAAATAATCATATACAATACACCAAACTTTGCTATAGATCGAGTATTACAAGCATTCTCTCATGCTGCCCTCATTAAATCAAGATAACAACTACATCAGATTACTCAAGTTCCCTACTAAACTTAAGATATTCAAATCAATCAAGCTTTCGTACATACACCTACATATACTTAAAACATATCACTTCCATGTGTACATAGAATTTCACTTCTATTAAGGTTATATATATACTCAGCAGTCCCAAATTTCATATATAAACACACACACATATATATATATATCCAAACAGTCCACATACTTTAACATTCATTCAAAACAGTCCAGATTTTCATATATAAACACATATATATCCAAACAGTCCACATACATCAAAATTTCACTTCAAAACAGTCCCTTAAATTTTACAAAGCAGCCCTCTATTTCCAGTTTTACAAAACAGTCCCATAACATCAAAATTTCACTTCAAAACAGTCCCTTAAATTTTACAAAGCAGCCCTCTATTTCCAGTTTTACAAAACAGTTCCATAACATCCAAATTTCACTTCAAAACAGTCCCTTAAATTTTACAAAGCAGCCCTCTATTTCCAGTTTTACAAAACAGTCCCATAACACCAAAATTTCACTTGAAAACAGTCCCTTAAATTTTACAAAGCAGCCCTCTATTTCCAGTTTTACAAAACAGTCCCATAACACCAAATATTCACTTCAAAACAGTCCCTTAAATTTTACAAAGCAACCCTCTATTTCCAGTTTTACAAAACAGTCCCATAACATCAAAATTTCACTTCAAAACAGTCCATTAAAATCACCAAGTCTGGACAATTTATCATGTATATCATTCAAATGACAGCATTACACTAGGAACTCACATTCAAAATTTTCCAGAAATTGTATAAACATCTTAGCAAGCTACACGCATGACTTAATCTAATTACATGAACCATTCAAATGTTCTAGAGGGAAAGTTCCTATCATGAATTTGTTTCTCTAACAACTATTAACACAAAACTCATAAGAAATTCACAATCAAATCTTAATTTGAAATCTAAAATTAGAAGAAAGGAAAAGAATGCTTACCATTCTTCCTTAAGCTCCTCGATTAAAGGCTTAATAAGCTTGAATCAACTAAACTCTCAATTCCATGGATAGATTTCAAGTTTTCTCTCTTTCCTCCCCCCACATTTGTGATTCGGTTCTTGGGAAAGAAAAGAGAATGGGATGACTATAATTCAATAACCGAGACCCCATTTCCATTTGCCCTCACCATTTTCTCCCATGTGTCCTAGTCCTTGAATTTCTTTCTATTTAGCATGCAATGTTGTAAGTTTACAAGGTGTTCAATTTAACCCTTTTACAAAATGGCTATTCAAGTTTAGTTTATTTAATTTTAATCCTTAGTCACTTAATTAGTCTAATAGATGATAATTCTATGGCAATTCAACTAATGATTTCCTGTAGCATACTCCTAGACCAAAGTTTGGGATATTACAACATCTATACATTATCCACATTACTAATTTGATAACAATTCTTTAGCTCAATTAACTCATTTACCTTCAATTCCATTAACTTGCTTACTTAATTGGTTCAAATTGAACCTTTAGAATTCCAATTATAACTTCTCAAAACATGAATTACCTTGCAGAACTCCTAGCCCGGATTTAGGGGTATTACAATTCTCCCACCTATAAAAGAAATTTGTCCTCGAATTTCCCTTGAACTAAGAAACAAAGCCTAATATTTTATTTAGAATTGTTACTAACACAAAGAAGAATCAGATCGTGTTAGTTGCAAGACACCAACACGGAACAGAAATTTGAACTCCTAGGTGGCATATGCAGAGTACATACATACAATTAAACTTCGGTTTAACCCTAGAATCGGCTAAACCTAACCTCTGATACCAAAATATAACACTCTCAACCCGGTTTAGAAGAAAACCGAAATCGAAGATGTCACTGAAAAAAAATTTATGAAACACGTGACCAAAACTAAAAGTTTACAAATTAATTGTGAAACCGGTTAACAAAATTTTTTCGTTTCCTTAACTAAACTCATATAACAAGGTACCCTTTCACACGTTCTTTTCTTTTTTTAGAAAAATTCTTAGTCTAGTCATATAATAGAATATAACCATACATTTAAATACACTTAGTTCCATAACATCAACCAATTCATAGAGAACCGCAATACTTAAACCATCAAACAAAATTTGCAAAGCATCACGTTGAACATGACTTTCAGTTACTATATTTACAACATTTTATACAATTGATCAAACCAGCTTCATATAAATTTTTAGTATACTAAATAGATTTAAATCTAGTTATTGGGCTTAATTTTACTCACTCAACGATTACTAGTTGAATGTTAAAATTCTCAACACACTAGGACTCATTCTCAAACATTCTAGCATCTTTAGCAATGTTTGCAAGATTGTTATTAGACCAATTTACTCAAATCTGCATTCAAATGGACCTAATACCTTATCCATGATTTTTGTGATTCTTTTCGTAGCAACATAGCAATTCATTTCACTTACAAACAATACTTCCAACAATCAAGATCAAACGATCAACAAACAAGGATAGTCTTATATTAAAGATTAAAAGATTAAGGTTAATATTTTCATATTAACTTAAACTCAATTCTTAAACATATCTTTATCTAAACAAACCGATCCAATTCTTGTAAGGTCCTGGATACACTTAAGTCTTTTATCACATAAAAATTATATTAGATTCATTCATAAGTATTTGAGTAATTTAAACCAACCACACTTAAGAGTTCGAATAAGAAGAGTAAATAAGTGATTCAGCCACTTTCTTGTAACTCAAGTAGGATTAACAAAGGCCAAGCTTTAAAGAGCACGATCACTTAATTTAACTCATATATGCATATGTTACTTCATTTAAATTTCATAACATGTAGACTTCAAGCATCAATAATGCAAATAGACAAGACATTAAGAAAGCATGCGTGAGACCCAAGAAACATTTTCAAACATTCAAAGATCATTTAACCAACTACAAGACACCCATCATCCAAATGTCATAGCAAGTACATAAAATAAACATATAATTTAGAAGTTTACCATATAAGTAACTTAACAAAAAAATTTAAACTTATAAACATTATATACAAATCATAGGTTGAATTTCATGAATCATACTTAATCATTGCGTCACCATCTAACAAACACATGGTATGTAAACGTATGCCCATCCTATAGCAATTTACCTATTTAGCAGAACAAATAGCCATGATAATTATAAACTAAGAATGCCAACATAGTATTCAGCCATATAGGTCATCTCCAAAATTATTTATGTGACCTTACGAAATTATTTACAAATTATAAACATTAAATACAATCAAAAGATGAACTGCTTGCATCATACTCAAACAAGAAGGCACCATTCTAGGAGTTTCAACTAAGAAAGGAAATCTTGGCTCTACTTGGAACTTAAGAAATGACTTGCAATCTTCAAGCACAAACAAAATCAAAGATGTCCAGATCCTGAAAATGTATGACAATGAATGCATTAGGCTGATATAGCCTAAGTGAGGTAGTACAATCAATCATAATACAATGCTAATAAGGAAAATCAAAAGATTTAAGCATAAATTAGCAAATGATCCTTATGTTTTATTCTTAACATTAATCAAGACTTGTTTAATAGAAACTTTATCATAGTTCTTATTCTTTCAAGGATTAATCAAAATTCTTTTAGGGATTAAACTGAGTTTTTTCAATTTCTTTTCGAACTTATCAAAGTTCATATCTTGACTTATTGTAGCCTTAATAAGGCTGATTGAAGTTCTTATCAGAGCTTTTGAAGTTCTTGTTCGAATTTATCAAGAACAGAGTTTATCTGAGTTCATAAGATTTCTTATCAAAATTTCCTTTCTATAGCTTCAAAAACAAGTTTAAATGAGGGCTCATAAAGGTTAGCATAAAATTCTCTTACCAAGGCAGCGTTGTAGTTGCCAGGATGAGTGCAAAATTTGCTTCAGTTGTGAAGCGTAATGGTGTTGTGAATGGCTTTTCTAGGCTCCTCATCGAAAGAAAGTTCAATCCTTGTTCTGGGTGACTGCTTCTCTTTATGATGTGCTCCTTAAAATGCTCGCCCGTAATCTTTGTTTGAAACGCCTCATACTTAGGATTTTCCTCCTGAGTAATAGGGTGCTCGGATGGAGGATTAGATTCTGAGCTTGGAACATCTTGAACAAGAGGTTCCCTTGATTTTTTTGAGCTGCTATGGTCTTGGACATGATGTTTTCTAAGAAAGAAAATGAAAAGGAAAGATTTTTGTAGAGAAAAATGTGAACTTTGAAGCTTCGAAAAATTAGGGAAAGTAGAAAATTAAGTGAGTGTGAAGTGAAGTTCAAAGTTGCTTAGTAAATAAAAAACAAGAGGGAAAATGAAGAGGCATGATTTTTACGTCTGATGCAATGAGATAGTCTAATCTTGGCGTAATAATCATACCCGTTCACTGCATCTCCTGTGCACATGATGAAAGGCTTTGATTTTTAAGAATTAATCGGAGCAATTGAATTACCTGAATTGCCCTAAAAATTTCATGCATGTCTTGTGAAGCCTTTTCTATACAAGTTGTTAGAGAAGAAGAATCCTTGACAAACCAAAGGGAGATTATTCTGCAAAAAGGGAAATAAAGGAAATTAAAATAAAACAAGGAAAATAAAATCTAAATCTAATAAAGCATGTAAAGAGAATTTCAAAAAAAAATCAACCAATTTAATGGTCTCAATATTCCAAGGATCAAAATCACTACAATATAGTTTGAGCCATTAGCCATTGACTTTGAATGGAATTCCTTCTTTTGTATCTTTGATTGTGATTGCACCGTATGGAAATACTTCCACAACTTTGAAGGGTCCAGACCAGCGTGATCTCAATTTTCCTGGGTGAAATTTTAGCCTATAATTGAATAGAAAAACAAAATGTTCGACTTCAAATTGTCACAGCAAAAAATAATCTTATCATGCCAACGCTTGCTCTTGTCCTTGTAAATTGAGGCATTTTCATAAGCATTGTGTCGAAGTTCCTCTAATTTCGTAATATCCAGCAATTGTTTCTTCCCTACTGCCTCATAATCAAGGTTGACTTGTTTAAGAGCCCACAAGGCCTTATGTTCAAGCTGCAAAGGCAAATGACATGATTTTCTAAAAACAAGTTGATACGACGACATTCCCAATGGAGTTTTTTATGCAGTACATATAGCCCATAATGCATCATCTAAGCGAGAGGACCAATCTTTCCTAGTGGTGTTTATCACCTTTTCCAATATGTTTTTAATTGCCTGGTTAGAAACCTTTACCTTTCAATTGGAATGAGGATGATACATTGTGGCCAGCCTTTGATTAACTCTATAGCGTTTCAACGTAACAGCCACATGGCTGTAGTGGAAATGCTTGCCCTGATCGCTGATCAATGGTCTTGGTGTTCCAAAGCGAATGAGTATATGCTTGTGAAAAAACTTCAAGATTATTTTTTCATCATCTTTAAGCATTGCAACAACTTCTATCCACTTTAAAACATAGTCCACTACAATAAAAAGTATAGATTTCCAAAATAATTAGGAAAAGGACCCATGAAATCCAATCCTAAAATATTAAATAACTCGATTTCCATTATTGGCTGATGTGGCATCTTATTTCTCCTAGATATGGATCTGGTTCATTAACATCTGTCACAACATTGAGCAAACTCGTGAGCATATTTGAACTAAAATGGCCAATAAAATCTAGATTGGAGGACTTTACCATTCTTATTCCACCAAAATGCCTTCTATAAGGAGCATTATAACCATGTTGTAGACTAGATTTCATATTTTCCTCAAGGCCACAACATCGAATTATATTGTCATTACAAACCTTGAACAAATAAAGTTCATTCTAATGATATTTTGTCACATCTCTAAGAAATCTAGCCTTTTTATGCCCAGTTACACCCACATGAGTCTTTCCACAAACCAAGAAATTCACAATATCAGTGTACCATGGTGTTGCATCCACAACGAAAAGTTTTTCATCAAGGAATACATGGACAATTCGCAACTTATTCCCATCTTCGTTGCATGCTTTCAACCTCTAAAGGTGATCGATAGTTTGATTTTTTGACCCTTTATGGTATTTTATTTCAATATGAAATTCTTGCAGCAACAAAATCCAATGGATTAGTCTTGGTTTCACATCTTTCTTTGCAAAAAGGTATTTCAACACAGAGTGATAAGTAAAAACAGTAATTTTTACACCCGCAAGATAAGAACAAAACTTGTCAAAAGCAAAAGTTATTGCTAATAACTTTTTCCAGTAGTAGTATATTAATTTGAGCTTCAGTTAGAGTTTTACTAGCGTAGTAGAGCGCATGAAATACCTTGTCTCTGCATTGTCCCAACACTATTCCCACAGCAAAATCACTGGTGTCGCACATTAGTTCAAACTGCTCCCGGTTGTGCACAACAAAGATGAGTGCGTTCACAAGCTGCATTTTAATTTTATTGAATACATCCAGACATGCATCATCAAAAAAATTTTACACATTGCTCCAACAATAGGCATAGAGGTTTGGTGATCTTCAAAAAATCCTAAATGATTCTTCTATAAAACCCAGCATGGCCTAAAAAACTCCAGATGCCCTTCACATTCGTTGGTGGTGGCAGTTTTTCAATTATATCCACTTTAGCTCTATCAACCTCAATTTTAGCCTTCGAAATTCTGTGGCCCAAGACAATCCCCTTAGTGACCATGAAGTGATATTTTCCCAATTTAGAACCATATTGGTTTCCTCACATCACTGCAATACTTTCTCCAGATTGTCGACGCAATGGTTAAAATTATTCCTATACACCGAAAAATCATCCATAAAGATTTCCAGGGAATTATCAATTATATCTGAAAATATTGCCATCATGCACCTTTGAAATGTAGCTGGTGCATTGCAAAGACCGAAAGGCATGCGACGGAAGGCAAATGCCCCAAATGGGCATGTAAAGGTAGTCTTCTCCTAGTCCTCGGGTGCAATAGCAATTTGATTGTAGCTAATATAACCATCTAGAAAGCAGTAATACTCCTTGCCTGCAAGTCGATCTAACATTTGATCAATGAAATGAAGAGGGAAATGATTCTTCCTTGTGGCTTCATTGAGTCACCTATAGTCCATACCGGTACCTAACCTTGTACAAGTACACAAGATATTGTACCAGTACTTAAAGCACGCAAGGGTCATTTTTAGCTTGATCGTATTGGTACTTGTTCATGTCGTACCAGTACGCCATGCACCAGATTGCATATTTAAGACTAAAAATTAGTTCTTAAGGGGGTTTAAACTTCCCCGAACGTATTGTCATGCATTCAAACTTGTTAAGACCATTTGCTGTAGAAAAGGGAATTTCTAGAGAAGAGAATCAGTTTCTTTGTTTTGTATATTCTCTTAATTTACATAGAAGTACTTAATAGACTGAGTACATCGAGTTATACACCAAGTAGGATTCCTCACTAGTTAAACTCTATCTAGGATAATTAAGATAGAGTTTCTGTACAACTTAACTATTATTAGATAATATTTAAAAAATTCTAGGTAGAACTAAAACTCTAATATTCACTAACACTCCCCCTCAAACCGGTGAGTAGATTGTAATATCCCAAATTTTGGCTAATGTATATTTTGAAAGTTTTGTGGCTAAAGTATAAACTTTGGAAAAGTTCAAGGATTAAAGTGTAATTTTCAAAAGTTATGTATTTTAACCCCGTAAATGAATAGTTTACCCCCCAAGAATGACGTGTTCGTGTTACTCGAATTTTCGTACGGAGTTTATATTAATGGCTATAAAACGATAAAGTTCGGAAAAATATTCGGATAATCGGATCAAGCTAAAATTTCAGAGATAGTTATATGGACGTTAGAAGAGTCATAAAATATCATTTTATGGATATTTGGATGTTAAAAAGATTGGGAGAAATTTAAATCGATCGAAATGAAATGGAATGACAATTTTTTGAGTAAGTTGATCAGTAATGGGAATTTTGGTCATTTTGCCCAAAAGGGACATGGAGGGAATTTTGAGATTTCTTTTATGGATGAATAGTGGCTAATTAGAATCCAACTAATTCTAGTTGGAATGTTACAAAATGGCAAATTAGAAATATAAATCTAGTTGGAGGGTATTTTTGGAAAATGGAATTTATTGAATTAAAAAATTATTTTTAATGATACAAGTGTCTTAAATATATGAAATATGAAGGAATTATCAGCAAAAATACTCTCCAAAACGTTGGTGAAGAGAAAAAGAAGAGAAAAATTTTACAAGCTCGATTTAAGCCCCAAATCTCAGTTTTCAGGTAATCTTTCGAACTACACAGTTGTTCTACTCTTCGAGCTCTGTCTTTTGATGTAAATAATTCATAGAATACTCTCTTGGTTGATGAGATTTGGTAAGAGGAAGAAATTAGGGTTTATGAACAAATTGGGGGCTTTTATGATTTTTTGAATCCATGGTTGATTTTAAGTTAGAATCATGCTTGTATGATGTTAGGATCATGTTATTGAGTTGGGATTTAAAGCCTACATATTTCAGATTGTATAAAGAAGATTAAGGTTTATGGATTCAAGTCTAACTTAGGGTTTGTGATGTTAGATTAATGATCTAGTAAGCTTGATTTGTTGTTTGGAATCAAAACCTTAAGTTAAATACATAGGGACCATTTCGGCAAGCTTCAAAAATTAAGGGACCAGATCTGATTTTTATGAATTTGATGTGTATTTATATTATTAATGATGTTAGGGACATGAAAATGAAGTTAGAATGCTAAACCGACGATTAATCACATTAGTGACCATTTTGAGAAATTGTCAAACTTGAATGGTCTATTCGGCAAATAGGATAGGTAGAAGGAGTAAATCTGATTTTTAGTTAAAATGATGGAATTAAAGTAGTAATGTTGATTTGAGGACTAATTTGCAAAGTTAAGAAGCTTGAATCCATATATTTGAAATTTGGTGACCACCTCGACAAAACAAGAGAAGTTAGAGAAGTAAAGGTTTAAGCTTATTTTGATGAAGGATGTAAAGAGAACATATGAATACAAGCTTTATTCTAGTCATTTGAAGCAAAGTGATGAGACTAAATTGACAAGTAGAGAAATAAGGAGAAGTTGGTGTAAATTAGAAGTTATTTACGGAAAGTTATGTTGGAATTTGAATTATGACATTAAGTTTAAAAATTCGCCATAAATTCTACAAAAATGGTTAGATGATGAATTTTATACCGTTGTAAATATTTGTTAGTATAGTTTTGTTTCCAAAAATGGAAACTGATTTCGAGTTCTGAGTTAAAAGATATGAATTTTTAATCGAATGAAGGTCAAAAAAATTATAGAGCAGTTTCTGTCTGGACAACTCTGTGACGTAAATGTAAGGAATTTTCATAATTTTTGTAGATTTTATTAATTTATTTAGTTTATACCGTTAGAACCATTATCGAATCTAATTTCTCCAGTATAAAAGAAATTAAGATCCAGTATGTATTCTGCCCTGTATAAGTAAATCTTTGAAGGTAGCGCAAGCTATCAGAAAATGGAATTTGAAACATTTTGTATTTAAATGTTAGTTAGCAAGCTCGGAAGAATTATTGGAAGTTCATATTGATCACTAAGGACCATAATGAGTTTTTGAACAGTACAAGGAAGAAAGGAAAAATATTTGGAAATTTTTGATTCGAATGATTATATTAGGCATGATGTTTAAGGTATTGTTAGATTTGAATCTAACAAATATTTTATTGTATTCATGTGATTAATGAAGTCAAGTCTGAATCAAAGAAGGTTGGAGGTACTATGAAAGAAAGGATCAAACTAAGACTTAGTGAGGCATTGTGTTAAGTGGACAAGGTGAGTGCATTTTTACCTATTATATATATATGATATGAGGAAGACTTGCGATAAGTCGACCTTGATATTAATGAAAATGTATGTTGATCAAAGTTATGCAAATGGCATGAAATATTAAATGTCATATGTGATACATCGATATGGCATAATGATTTATGTAAGATAAATCGAATTTTAGATATTGGGCATGAACTGCCTAATATCGACTTATATGATTTATATTGATACTTTGAACATGGAATGTTGATTATAATGTTGATTTTGCCCAAGTAGTATTGTGAAGTCGTTGGTATAATAGGATATCCATAGAGTCCTAGCAGCTGCGTCATAGCACTACGGTGCGAGATAAACTCTTTGGGGTCGAGATAGATTCTCCAGGGTCGAGTTAGACTCTACGAAGTCAGTTCAAACATTATGGTGTTACATAGCACAAAATGTGCGAGTATGAGGAGCAAAGGGCGTCATCGAGCACATACTCATCATTAGACGCTATGGCGTTGTAGACACTACGGTGTCGGTTATGATGACTCGTGTACCAAAGTATCACATTATATTGTACTTCGGGCTATAATACATGAAATGCATTTATGCAGTTAAGTTAAAAAGCTTAACGTATATTTGATTAATAAAATAAAGGTTTGATGATATGATATAAGCTGCAATTGGGACTCGCTTGCCATTTTGTAGGAACTGTATTGCACTGTTACATGACAGAGGAATGACTTTGATAAGTCAGTTTTACATGATTCTATACTTTTATATAATATACACAATAATTTGTTTGTTTATGTTATTTCTGTAACACCCATTTTCCCGTATCTAACACTGAATACGAGTCAGAGGTATCACAAAACATTCATAAAACCCTCTACATTTGTAATTTGATAAAGTTTTGTTTCTTTAAAAAATATTACAATGTATTTAGTTTTTATTTACAAATCTAGTTATTCGTGTAAAGTTTAAAAATAATATTTTCATCTTCAAATCGACCTTATTTTCAGGCATCAACTTATCAATTTAATTTGTCTTGATATAATTAATAAAACTGCCTGATTTAAAATTCATCCAGATATCAAATAAAATACAAATTCTATCAGAGCAGGCATACCCTTTTAATATACATGCCAACTAGTAAATATCAAACAGTATGAAAAGATATCTTACTGATACTGATGTACCTATTATTGATTGATGATGTCCGAATAAGCTCCTTACTCCAACCATTTATTCTTTTCCTACGTGTAAAATAGTTACACGCTAAGTATTTACTTAGTGAGGCAATAATTCAAATTCAAGTGCAATTGTCATAATATCAATATTAAAGATTAACAATGCATATGATCACCTTACCATTACATGCTCGTTAACATAAGTAAATATGTATATCAAAGTGATAAGATTAGATCTTACCAATACAGTTGCCATTTCCATCCGTAAGCTTTCAGTGCTTACCAATACCTTTTTTCCATTTTTATTTGCAAGCTTTCAAGCTTATATTCCTATTTCTTTTTTATTCTTTTCATTTTATTTAGCCCAAGGTATTGAATTAAGAGATTATATGTACACGAGTCATGCCCCCATACCCAACCTTTCTTGAGTATGTATATTATTTGCACTGTAGTGCTTAGCACCCTAAGTGCTTCCGTATACCCAAACCTTGCATAAGTATACCCTCATTGAGTATTAATAAAATTGCACCGTAGTGCTTAACACCCTAAGTGTTTTTGTATACCCAAACCTTGTATGAGTATACCCTCAATGAGTATTTATGGATATTACACCGAAGTGCTTAGAATATTTATACAACTGTTTATGACCCTATGGATATCCAACTATACCATCGAACCTCTATATCATACATTGGGCTTTATTTCATCATTTATGTCATCAATGGAAACATATATCAATCAATATATATATATATATATATATATATATATATATATATATATATACATATCAACATTTGGCAGTTTATACTAGAAAAATATTTTAATCTCATCAATGTAAGTAATCATATGATCAATGCATTTTATATTTCAATTCTTGACATATTACGATATGCCAATCATATGCTCAATGACATAAATATCATAGCAACAATAATTTAGGGTAGGCTCATCGTAAGCCATCCCAATCATGTATAAAATATCAGCGTAGTATGACATGTATGCAATTGCACTCACCTGGGCCATGTATTAGTATGCCTCACTAAGTTCTCTTTGATCCTTTCCTTCACTATACCTCGAACCACCCTTGATTCGAACTTAACTTCATAATTCAAATAAGTAAAATATTTGTTAGATCCCAATCTAAAAATATCTTAGACATATTACATTTGAATACAAAATCTCCATAGATTTTATTTTCTTCCTTTTATTGTTCAAAAACTCATTATGGTCCTTAGTGACCAATTTGAACTTCCATTAACCCTTTTCAAGGTTAGTAATCAACCTTAGATACAAAGTGTATCAATTCTCATTTTCTGGCAGTTTTCAGTACCTCCAAAGATATATTTCTATAAAATAATATACAACTCAGAATTTGATTCTGTTTGTTCTAAAAGAAACTAGATTCAATAAGCTTTTCAACCATATAAATTAATAGCCCAAATTCAACTTGTACGATTTATGGCAAATTTTCAAAGTCAATTTCCAATATTGAATTTCAGAATAGCCTGCTATACTATTTTCTGACCTTTCACCACTTAAAAATTCATATCTTTTTACTCGGAACTCGAAATCAGTTTGTTGGAAAAGAAACTAGAAGAACAAATATTTACATCGGTATAAAATTCACCTTCTAACCACTTTTGTAGAATTTATGGTGAATTTTCAGAGTTACTATCATAAACTAGTTTTTCTACACAGCTTCCATAAACAACTTCAACTTTTATATTAACTTCTCCTTATTTCTCTACTTTTCAATTTAGTCCAATCACTAGCTTTAAACCACCAACTCATCACATTCTCCACCAAATAATTATTCACAATAATTCTCCCTAATTTTCCTTATTTACCGAAATAGTCACTAAAATGCAAAGATAAGGATTCAATCTTCTTAACTTTGCAACTTAGTCTTCAATTCAACATTACTATCTTAATTCCATCATCACAACTAAAAATCTATTTTAACCCCCCATACAAACCTTCAATTTCGATTTGGTCACTTAACTTTGACAAATTGTCAAAATGGTCACTAATTGAATTCAACATCAATTTGGCATTCTAACTTCATTTTCTTATCTCTAACATCATTAATAACATAAATACACTCCAAATTCTAAAAATTCAGATTTGGTCCTTCAAATTTTCAAGTTGCTGAAATGGTCCCTACACAATTTAACTTAGGGTTTTGCTTCCAAACAACAATTCAAGCTTACCAGATCATTATTTCTACATCACAAACCCAAAATTAAACGTGAATCCATAAACCCTAATCATGTTCAAAATAATCAAAACATGTAAAACTTAAATCCCAACTCAATATCATGATTTTAACATCATACTAGCTTGATTTCAACTTGAATTCAATCATGGAATCATAAAATCTCAAAAGCCCCAATTTGATCCACAAACCCTAATTTCTTTCTCATATAAATTCTCATCAATCAAGCATGGATTCCATGAATTATTGATATCAAAAGATAGCGCTTGAAGAGTAGAACAACTTTGTAGTTTAAGAGATTACCTGAAAATCGAGTTTCGGGGCTTCAATCGAGCTTGGAAAAAATTTTCTTTCTTTCCCTAGGCCTCACGTTTTTTGCTGGAAAAGATGAACATTTTGTTCATCTTTTTACCATTACTTTACACATATATCTATTAAATGATTTTAAATTCATTTAATAGTAAAATTACAATTTTGCCCTTTTATCCAATGGTTGAGATTAATTTTATCATCAATCAAGGGCCAAGATTTAATCTTCCATTTCCTCTTTCCAAAATTTCCCTTATAACTTTTTAAATATTTCAAAATTGCCATTGGGGCTAAATGACCAATTTGCCCTCCAACTAGTCTTTATTTACTAGTTTGTTTCCAAATTGCCATTCCATTACAATCTAACTAAATATAGTTAGAATTCAACCAACCATAACAAAATATTCTTAAAATAACATTTTATGACTTTTCCATAGCTTTTGGATCAGTCTCCAAAATTTCCATTTGATCCAATATACCGATAAATAATCCTTTACTCAAAAATAAACTGTAGGATTCATCTTGAATCAAACTATAAATATTTACAACACTTGGAAATGACTTTTATAACCTTTCTCTATCATATGACAAAATTTCAAAATTTTTGAGTTCGATCCGGATATTCGAATTCCACTTAAACTTTAACTACAATTTTCCCAATAATCGAAGTATCAGATTGAACCAATAATTTCGCATTCGATTCACACACTTAGGTGATATGTTTATTTATGAAATAAAAACCCTCAACTTTTGGTAAATTACAACTTTAGTCCTTAAGCTTTTCCAAAGTTTATACTTTAGCCATAAAATTTTCAAAATTTACATTTTGGTCACTACCACTTTAAACTTCAATTCCCATTCCAATTTTCCTTGGAATTCAACCAAAATTTAATAATACCTTATTCAATTCACTATCTATCACATGAGACCTTTAAACCTTAGAAATCTCCTTTCCAAAACCCATAATTAAAGAAATCCTAACTTTCGCATTTTCGTCATTTTAGTCACTAAGCTAGCTTTTAAGCTATTATCTTAGTACTAAATGACCCTTAATCAACTTAGTAATGTTTTGGGTATTACAATTCTCTCCCCCTTAAGAAAATTCGTCCTCGAATTTTTCAATACGTACTTGGTTCCAAAAGGTGTGGAAACTATTTTCTTCTTATTTCTCTCAAGTCGTTTCTTTATTCTTATGATTTTTTGTCAAAGAACTTTAACAAATGGGATTGTATTGTTTTCTTAGTTCTTTGACTCCATGTGCTAGGATCTTTACCAATTATTTTTCATAGCTTAAATCTGGCTGAATCTCTATTTTCTCCGGAGTAACAAGTGAGAGGTCTAATCAATATTTCCAGAGCATCGATACATTATGAATCTTGTTCATTTCCAAAGATAAAGCTAACTATTAAGCTTAACTATCAAACTAACTCCTTTCACAATTTCTTATAGCCCAATAAATTTTGAACTTAACTTTCTTTTTGTCTAAACCATAACACTTTCTTCCAAGGTGAAACTTTTAAGGACTACTTTATCCTTAACTTCACATTAAATATATTTTCTTTCAGAATCAACATATAGTTTCCATCATTGAGATAGAAATTCTTCCTTGATAATGCAAATATCTATCAAACCTAACTTCCAAGTTTTCAGTTTCACTCTTTTCCACTTGTTTGAACCTTGACAACATTTCTCATCCTTTCTTTAAAGATATCTTATTTAATCCAATATGGTAAATTTTATTCTTAACTTGACAGTCAAAACACCATCTTCTTTTAATGCCAATCTTGCATTCATAGCTCTTAAGGCAACAATTGTCTTTCAACTGAGAGCGTCAGCTATCACATTAGCTTTTTCTGGATGATAGTCAATGACCATATCATAATTCTTAAAAAGCTCAATCCAACTTCTTTGTGTCAAGTTTAACTCTTCTTTAGTAAGTATATACTTTAAACCTTTATAACCTATTATAAATATAGCATCGTTCACTGTATAAATAACGATGCTATATCTTTTAAAGCAAATACAACCATTGCTAGCTCCAAATCCTAGGTATATAATTTCTCTCTTATATCTTAAGTTGTCTCAAGCATAGAGCATTACTTTTCCTTCTTGCATAAGTACGCATCCCAAACCATTATGAGAAGCATTGCTATATACTATGTAATCTTTACCCGATTCTGGTTGTACTGGTACCGTGGCTTCTATTAAGATCTCCTTTAATGTCTCAAAGATTTCTTAGCATTGATCTGTTCAACTGAATGGCATTTCTTTCCTCAATAGCTTGGTCAATGAGGAGGCAATCATCAAGAAATTCTGAGCCTCTAAAACATTCTTCAAAGGTTTCCATTCAACTATAATTTGTACTTTCTTGGGGTCTACTCTTATTCCCACTGCCAAATCCACATAACTAATAAAACATCTTTTGACAACCAAATTCACACTTTAACAAATTAGCATATAGCTTCTTTGTTCGAAAGGTCTGAAGAACAATGCAAAAATGGGCATTTTATTCTTCCTTTTTCCTTCGAATAGACCAAAATATACTCAATGAACTCTACCAAAAATTGTTCCAAGAAAAATTAGAATACTTGGTTCATTAGGCATATAAATGCCATAGGTATCATCACGAACTCATAGTATTCATACCAAGTCCGAAAAGCTGTCTTTATAATTTCTTCTTCCTTGATCTTTTTTTAACTGATCAAAAGATCACCAGTCTTCGGAAGAAGATATTTATTCTTTACTATTACCTTTTCGAGCTGATGAAAATTAGTCTTTATCTTTCCCAATTAACACTGGTGCGCCACCAAAATGACACACTTGGCTTTATAAAACATCGACCTAACATTCCTTACAATTGTACCCTTAAATCTCGAAGTCCAGTCAAAGCCATTTTATACGGCGCCATTAATTTAGGCACAATGCCTAGTATCATCTTTATTTTGAATTTCACTTCTCAATCTAGAGGTAATTTCGAGTAACCCATTTGGGAATACATCCGGATATTTTTGGACAATTGAGTTATTTTCCAATTTAACTTCAATAGCCCGAGTATCCACTACATTTTCTAAGAAAACTTAGCAACCGTATAACAACAATTTCCTTAATAAAATAACTAAAATTACATTGGAGAAGGGATTTACCCTTTTATCAACTGTTACTATTTTTGTACCTTGCGTGTTTTTCAATACTAATCGCTTTATGCAACAATTCATTATGGCCTGATAGGAAGGTAACCAATTCATTCCCACAATCATCTTAAACTCCTCGAAAGATAATCCCATTAAGTTTACCGTGAACTCCATTTCTTATGTTTTTATCGAGCAATTCCACATGTTTAGCTCGCCCTTACATTACAACCCAACAAATTCGTGACCGTTATATTACTTGAAATGGCTTCTAAAGGATATCTCGTTTACCACTCAACTTTTTACTTATATACGAATATGTAAAGCTAGTACCCATCAACATCAATATAGGTTTATCCAAAAAGATGAAATGTACCTTTTATGATTTTTGAATCATCCTAATCTTTATCAGTCCTGATGTTATAAACTCGGACTGATATGTGCAATCCTGGCTATGAAGCAAATTCAGATGGTTTTCTAATCTAGCTTAAATCTCAGAGCAACAAAACAGCTCCATCCAATTTCTCGGTATCCAAACAGTGGAATCCGTCCAGTGTAATCCTTAGATTATTCAGTTATAAATCAACAATCACTGGACCTTAATCTTCTTTTCCTTTCAATTCAGATGTTTCCAAACTTTTCAGTTCCTTAATCCGGCATAGACACTTCTTGTTGTACCAGTGCCCCTTTCTTGTTCCGATTTATCCGAAGGGTTATCATTAACCTTATTGTTACTACTCTTGATTCCTTCCAAAGCTTTCAATTTACCAGTTCATCACGCTTTCTTGGCTCAAATATTTCTTATAATTCCTCCTAATTTACATTAGTAAGGAGCGACATCAATCGGATCATACAAACATCAGATTAATGATATTGATATCCTAGTTGTATCTTTTTAACATAAAATTATTTCCATTTAGGCCGAGAATCGGCTAAACCTATAGCTCTGATACCAAAAAATGCAACACCCCTTTTCCCGTATCCAACGCTAAATACAAGTTAGAGGTATCACAAAACATTCGTAAAACCCTCTACATTTGTAATTCGGTAAAGTTTTGTTTCTTTAAAAAAATATTACAATGTATTTAGTTTTTATTTATAAATCTAGTTATTCGCGTAAAGTTTAAAAATAATATTTTCATCTTCAAATCGAGTTTATTTTCAGGCAACAACTTATTAATTTAATTTGTCTTGATATAATTAATAAAACTGTCTTATTTAAAATTCATCCAGATACCAAATAAAATACAAATTCTATCAGAGCATGCATACCCTTTTAATATACATGCCAACTAGTAAATATCAAACAGTATCAAAAGATATCTTACTGATATTGATGTACCTGTTATTAATTGATGATGTCCGAATAAGCTCCTTACTCCAACCATTTCTTCTCTTCCTACGTGTAAAACAGTTACACGCTAAGTATTTACTTAGTAAGGCAATAATTCAAATTCAAGTGCAATTGTCATAATATCAATATTAATGATTAACAATGCATATGACCACCTTACCATTACATGGTTGTTAACATAAATAAATATGTATATCAAAGTGATAAGATTAGATCTTACCAATACAGTTGTCATTTCTATCCGTAAGCTTTCAGTGCTTACCAATACCTTTTTCCATTTTTATCTGCAAGCTTTCAAGCTTATCTTCCTGTTTCTTTTTTATTCTTTTCATTTTATTTAGCCCAAGGTATCGAATTAAGAGACTCTATGTACACGAGTCACCCCCCATACCCAACCTTTCTTGAATATGGATATTATTTGCACCGTAGTGCTTAGCACCCCAAGTGTTTTCGTATACCCAAACCTTGCATGAGTATACCCTCATTGAGTATTAATAAAATTGCACTGTAGTGCTTAACACCCTAAGTGTTTCCGTATACCCAAACCTTGCATGAGTATACCCTTAATGAGGATTTATGGATATGGCACTGAAGTGCTTAGAATATTTATACAGCTGTTTATGACCCTATGGATATCCAACTATACCATCAAACCTCTATATCATACATTGGGCTTTATTTCATCATTTATGTCATCAATGGCAACATATATCAATCAATATATATATATATATATCAACATTTGGCAGTTTATACTATAAAAAATATTTTAATCTCATCAATGTAAGTAATCATATGATCAATGCATTTTATATTTCAATTCCTGGCATATTGTGATATGTCAATCATATGCTCAATGACATAAATATCATAGCAACAATAACTTAGGGTGGGCTCATCGCAAGCCATCCCAATCATGTATGCAATTACACTCATAGCAACCTTGATTCGAACTTAACTTCATAATTCAAATAAGTAAAATATTTGTTAGATCCTAATCTAACAATATCTTAGACATGTTGTCCAATATAATCATTTGAATACAAAATCTCCAAACATTTTCTTTTCTTCCTTGTATTGTTCAAAAACTCATTATGGTCCTTAGTGACCAATTTGAACTTTCATGAACCCTTTTCAAGCTTACTAATCAACCTTAGATACAAAGTGTATCAATTCTCATTTTCTGGCAGTTTGCAGTACCTCCAAAGATATATTTCTATAAAATAATCTAAAACTCAGAATTCAATTTCATTTGTTCTGAAAGAAACTAGATTCAATAATATTTTCAACCATATAAATTAATAGCCCAAATTCAACTTGTACGATTTATGGCGAATTTTCAAAGTCAATTTCTAGAATTGAATTTCGGAACAGCCTGCTATACTGTTTGCTGACCTTTCACCACTTAAAAATTCATATCTTTTTACTCGGAACTTGAAATCAGTTTCCGTTTGATGGAAACGAAACTAGACGAACAAATATTTACATCGGTATAAAATTCACCTTCTAACCATTTTTGTAGAATTTATGGTAAATTTTCAAAGTTACTGCCATAAACCAGTTTTTCTACACAGCTTCCATAAACAACTTCAACTTTTATATTAAATTCTCCTTATTTCTCTATTTTTCAATTTAGTCCAATCACTAGCTTTAAACCACCAACTCATCACATTCTTCACCAAATAATGTTTCCCAATAATTCTCCCTAATTTTCCTTATTTACCGAAATAGTCACTAAAATGCAAAGATAAGGATTCAAGCTTCTTAACTTTGCAAATTAGTCCTCAATTCAACATTACTAACTTAATTCCATAATCACAAATAAAAATCAGATTTAACCCCCATACAAAACTTCAATTTCGATTTGGTCACTTAACTTTGACAAATTGTCAAAATGGTCACTAATTCAATTCAACATCACTTTGACATTCTAACTTCATTTTCTTATCTCTAACATCATTAATAACATAAAAACACTCCAAATTCTAAAAATTCAAATTTTGTCCTTCAACTTTTCAAATTGCCGAAATGGTCCCTACACAATTTAACTTAGGGTTTTGCTTCCAAACAACAATTCAAGCTTACTAGATCATTATTTCAACATCACAAACCCTAAATTAAACTTGAATCCATAAACCCTAATCATGTTCATAATAATCAAAACATGTAAAACTTAAATCCCAACTTAATATCATGATTTTAACATCATACTAGCTTGATTTCAACTTGAATTCAATCATGGAATCATAAAATCTCAAAAGCCCCAATTTGATCCACAAACCCTAATTTCTTTCTCATGTAAATTCTCATCAATCAAGAATGGATTCCATGAATTATTGATATCAAAAGATAGAGCTTGAAGAGTAGAACAAATTTGCAGTTGAAGAGATTACCTGAAAACCGAGTTTTGGGGCTTGAATCGAGCTTGGAATTTTTTTTCTCTTTCTTTCCCTATACCTCACATTTTTTCTGGAAAAGATGAACATTTTGTTCATCTTTTTACCATTACTTTACACGTATATCTATTAAATTAATATTAAATTCATTTAATAGCGAAATTACAATTTTGCCCTTTTCATCCAATGGTTGAGATTGATTTTATCATCAATCAAGGGCCAAGATTTAATCTTCCATTTCCTCTTTCCAAAATTTCCCTTATAACTTTTTAAATATTACAAAATTGCCATTGGGGCCAAATGACCAATTTGTCCTCCAACTAGTCTTTATTTACTAGTTTGTTTCCAAATTGTTTAAAAGTATTTTTGTAGGATTCATCTTGAATCAAATTAAAAATATTTCCAACACTTGGAAATGACTTTTATAACCTTTCTCTATCATATGGCAAAATTTCATAATTTTCCAATTCGATCCGGGTATCAAAATTCCACTTAAACTTTAACTGCGATTTTCCCAATAATTGAAATATCAAATCGAACCACTAATTCTGCATTTGATTCACACCCTTAGGTGATCTGTTTATTTATGATATAAAAACCCTTAACTTTTTTGAAATTACAACTTTAGTCCCCAAACTTTTCCAAAGTTTATACTTTAGCCATAAAATTTCCAAAATTTACAATTTGGTCACTACCACTTTAAACTTCAATTCCCATTCCAATTTTCCTTGGAATTCAACCAAACTTTAATAATACCTTATTCAGTTCACTATCTATCACATGAGACCTTTAAACCTTAGAAATTTCCTTTCCAAAACCCATAATTAAAGAAATCCCAACTTTCGCATTTTTGTCATTTTAGTCACTAAGTTATCTTTTAAGCTATTATCTTAGTACTAAATGACCCTTAATCAACTTAGTAAATTTTGGGGTATTACAATTCTCTCCCCGTTAAGAAAATTCATCCTCGAATTTTCAAAACGTACCTCTTTTAAACAAGTACGGATACTACTTTTCCATTACATCCTTTGCTTCCCACGTTGCTTTTTCCACTTGGTGATTGCGCCAAATGTCTTTCACCAATGGTATTTACTTGTTCCTTATTTCTTTGTAATACAACTCAACGTACTTGCTCATCTAATAATCCATTCTAGCTGGTATAAAGTGAGCAGATTTAGTTAACCTATCCACAATTACCCAGATAGAATCTTTCTTACTGGAAGCCAATGGCAATCTTATCACAAAATCCATTGTAACTCTATCCTATTTCCACTGCGAAATAGAAATAGATTGCAATTTCCCTGATGGTACTTAATGTTCAGCTTTCACCTGTTGACAAGTCAAGCACTTAGCAACAAACTCTGATATCATTCTTTTTCATACCAGGTCACCAATATCGACCCTTCAAATCTTGATACTTTTTTTGGATGCATAGTCAAGGGACTATAGTGTGCCTTAATAAGCAAATCCTGTTTCAACTCATCATCTTTAGGAATATACACTTTATCTTTATAGTAAAGACATTCATCGGGTTTAATCTCAAAATCTTTAATTCCACCCGATTCCACTTGCTTTATCTTGGTTATGCAATATTCATCTCGTTGCTGACTTTCTTTAATCAGATCTAACAATGATGATCTCAATTACAACTCTACTAATAACGAACCATTTGATTTTCCATTGATCTAAGCATTTAAAGCTCGTAATGTAGCGAATGTTTTCTGACTCAAAGCATCTGCTACAACCTTTGCTCGACCTGGGTGGTAATCAATATAAATCCAATCTTAAACTTAGTCTCTCGATTAAGCATCAAGTCTGACTACTCCTCTTAAGCAACCCATTTAAAATTTCCAAACAATAGGAATACTCTCCTAACCTATCCTTGATGCTCGGTATCCATAGCATAAGTTAAATCATTTTCATATTGATAACAAATTCCAATAAAACTCTGCATGCTCATGCATGCCAATTATCACAACACTCACATGATTGGTTTTGTAGTTTTCTTGAATCTCCAACATTAATTATAAATGTCTGAGAGTTCCTAATTTTCCTTGTCTCAATCTTTTTACGGAACTATGTAATAAATTCAGCTTGGCATTTTTGCCAGAAATCCTCACCATTTTTTAAAGGTGGTTATCTCGATTTACTATTCCTCTTCACGAGCTATGACCTCTATTTAGATATTTTCTTATTCTGAATCATTTCCATTGCATCCAGTAATTTACTGCTTCATAATTTTTTTTAAATACATAGGGCAGTCAGTACTTCTTTATACCTGACCTCTAGCCCTCTATGAACTGTCACAACAGACTATTCTTTTGTCTGTAGAAAGCAGTTTAGAAGCAAATCAGCTCAGTCTATTAACTTGCACTCATACCCGTAAATAATCCAATTGCATAAATTAAGATGCAAGAACTCCATTGCATCTCCAGGATGAACTTTGTTACAGAACACTCAAAGAAAGAACTCTAGCTAACAAACTTTTGAGTATGTACCGTAACATTACTTTATCAAGTACGGTTTTAATCCTTTCAGACAAGATACTACTTTATTTTTAGTCTCCTTTGATCATCAATACAGAGTTCCTTCAACCTAACCTTTATATCCTTAGACCATAGATTAACAATCATAGAATCTCCATCAATATCTTTCTGAAAATCTAGTATGCCAGAACTCTTAATTCTTTTGCAATCAATGCCTAAGCAGGCTGATTCAAAATCGAATCTAATGTCTGGAAAAAAAGCTCTTAATCCAGAACATGCATATCATGTTACCTTGGTGCCTCTGCACCATGCTAAGCTGAGGGTAGAGCATTATCATTAACTTTATCAGTCTCGTGAATCTCTTGTTGATTCACTTGCCTAAACACCTGACACAAATATTTTCTCATACATTGGAATTTAACATTACTATCATAATGAAGTAAGCAATCACATCTATTCCAACAAGTAAAATCATCAGTAATTCTGACATCCTAGTGGCATGTATACACTTTTGACCTTTACCATACTTCGTTTAATCTCCAGAACGGTTATAGTTGTAGCTCTGATACCAATAAATGTAACACCCCCTTCCCCTATCCGTACACCGGATATGAGTCGGAAATGCTATGACTTCATTATTTAAAGATCAGGATAATTTAAAATTTTTAGTAAACTTCCTGATGGTCACCCATGCTAAAATTTCTCTAGCCCAAGAACGCTTAACTTTATTTAAAATTGACATAAATTATTTATTCAAGTTCTAATCATGAATCAATTATCTTAAAACCCATAACAACTTTAAAGGCCAATCTCAACTCGAATAAGTTTAGCAAGCATACATGCCACTATAAAAATCAACCTCAATTAGGATGTCATTACTGTGATTACCTGTTAAGCTTTCCAATATTGATGCAATGCTTTTCTCCCTCTCATCTTGATTTACCTACGTGTGTACAATCAAACACACGCTAAAAAATGAACTTAGTGAGGCAATAAAGGAAATTAATAACAATAATTTAAACTTTATTCAAGTTCATGGCTACGTTTATATAGCATGATATATGTCAATGTCATAAGATTTTCATGTATGCCCAGATATCATAATATGCCTTATACACATCATGATCACTATATAAATATTACCATCATACCAATCATGTATCAACATAATATAAATTGGATATAAATTTCTTACTGATATACTTGCCATTTACCTTGAGTGTTCATATAAATATGTCCCGAGAGTTCATATACTCTCTAACCTATTTACCATTTATTATTCCTTTATTTATGGGTCGATTATCAATGATTTCTCAGTTTCCCAATTTCATAGTTCAAATATAACCTTGAGGACCCTGGGTACGCGAGTCAAATATGCGCCGAAGTGCTAACCCGCACGTTTATAAGGCCGTGCTAACCATTATCCCACATGTTTATAAGGCCGTGTTAACCATTATCCTGCACGTTTATAAGGCCGTGCTAACCATTATCCTGCACGTTTATAAGGTTGTTCTTACCATACATTAAGTGTCCTTTTAACACTATAGTGCTATCCCGAATTTCCGATTATGCAGCGTGTTGCTAGACTCTATGGCATGCCATCTATACCTTGTCCCTTAATGATTCATTTGGGCAAAATTCTCGAATTTATTCCATCCATGGCAATGTATATCAATATAATTTATTATTGGGCAGTTCATACCCGAAATAACATTCATAGCATACCATCATCAATAACTAGTGATCAATGCATTTGTTTTCAACCCTTGACATATTTAAAATATGTCAAATATATGATCAATGACATAAATATCATGCCAACATATAAATCATGTAGACTTATCGCAAGTCTTACCAATGATGTATAAAACAACCATGTATCATGTTATGTATGCATTGCACTCACCTGGGCCATTTATTAGCATTCGTCACTAAATTCTACTCGATCCTCCTTTCCTTTATAGAACCTCGAATTTTCTTTGATTCGGCCTTGACTTCATTATTCACATGAATAAGATAAAATATTTGTTACATTCAAATCTTACAATACCTTAACCATGCAGTCTAATATAATCATTCGAATATAAAATTTTCAATTATTTTTCCTTTCTTCCTTGTATTTTTCACAAACTCATTATGGTCCCTAGTGACCAATTTGAACTTCTAATAATTCTTCCGAGCTTGCTAACTCACATTTAAATACCAAATGTTTCAAATTCTATTTTCTGGCAGCTTGTGCTACCTTTAAAGATTTACTTATAATGGGCAGAATACATACCGGATCTTGATTTCCTTTACACTGGAAAAACTAGATTCGAAAAAGGCTGTAACGGTATAAGCCACATAAATTAATAAAATCAACAAAAATTATAAAAATTCATCAAACTCCCGTCACAGACAGAAACTGCTCTGTAAATTTTCTGACCTTCATTCTATTAAAAATACATATCTTTTGACTCGGAAATCGGAATCCGTTTCCGTTTGTTGGATACCAAACTAGACAAACACATCTTTACAACGGTATAAAATCCATCATCTAACCATTTTTTTAGAATTTATGGTGAATTTTCAAAGTCACTGCCAAAATTCAATCTTCATCATAGCCTTCCATAATCAACTTCTAATTTATACTAACTTCTTCTTATTTTTCTACTTATCAATTTAGTCCCATCACTTGTTTCTAAACATCAATTTATCATCTTCTTCATCAAATAATTATTCAAATAATTCCCTCTAATTTTCTTTCTTTGCCCAAAATAGTCACTAAAATGCAAAGGTAAAGATTTAAACTTCTTAACTCTGCAATTTAGTCCTCAAATAAACACTACTACCTTAATTCTATTATTTTAACCAAAAATCAGATTTAATCCCCATCCAAGAATTCATTGCCTATTTGGTCACTTGATTTTGACAATTTGTCAAAATGGTCCCTAATTCAATTCAACATCAGTTTAGCTTTCTAACATCAATTTCACATCTCCAACATCATTAATAACACAAATACACTTCAAATTCTAAAAATTTAGATTTGGTCCTTCAACTTTTCAAGTTGCTGAAATGGTCCCTACACAATTTAACTTAGGGTTTTGCTTCCAAACAACAATTCAAGCTTACTAGATCATTATTTCAACATCACAAACCCTAAATTAAAGTTAAATCCATAAACCCTAATCATCTTCATAATAATCAAAACATGTAAAACTTAAATCCCAACTCAATATCATGATTTTAACATCATACTAGCTTGATTTCAACTTGAATTCAATCATGGAATCATAGAATCTTAAAAGCCCCAATTTGATCCATAGACCCTAATTTCCTTCTCATGTAAATTCTCATCAATCAAGCATGGATTCCATGAATTATTGATATCAAAAGATAGAGCTTGAAGAGTAGAACAACTTTGTAGTTGAAGAGATTACCTGAAAATTGAGTTTCGGGGCTTGAATCGAGCTTGGAAAAAATTTCTCTTTCTTTCCCTAGCCCTCATGTTTTTTGGCTAGAAAAGAATGTTCATCTTTTCACCATTATTGTACACATATATCTATTAAGTGAATATTAAATTCATTTAATAGTGAAATTACAATTTTGCCCTTTTTATCTAATGGTTGAGATTGATTTTATCATCAATCAAGGGCCAAGATTTAATCTTCCATTTTCTCTTTCCAAAATTGCCCTTATAAAATTTTAAATATTACAGAAATGCCATTGGGGCCAAATGACCAATTTGACCCTACTAGTTTTTATTTCCTAGTTTGTCATTCTTGTAAAAATTCAACTAAATCTAGTTGGAATCTGACCAAATATAATAAAATATTCATAAAATAATATTTTATGAATTTTTCCATGTCTTTTGATTCAGTCTCCAAAATTTCCATTCGATCCAATATACCGATAAATAATCCTTTACTCATAAATAAACTGTAGGATTCATCTTAAATCAAACTAAAAATATTTCCAACACTTGGAAATGACTTTTATAACTTTTCTCTATCATATGGAAAAATTTCATAATTTTCCAGTTTGATCCGAGTATCAGAATTCCACTTAAACTTTAACTGTGATTTTCCCAATAATCGAAATATCAGATCGAACCAATAATTCCGCATTTGATTCACACCCTTAGGTGATCTGTTTATTTATGAAATAAAAACCCTAAACTTTTGGGAAATTATAACTTTAGTCCCCAAACTTTTCCAAAGCTTATACTTTAGCAATAAAATTTCCAAAATTTACATTTTGGTCACTACCTCTTTAAACTTCAATTCCATTCCAATTTTCCTTGGAATTCAACCAAAATTTAATAATACCTTATTCAATTCACTGTCTATCACATGAGACCTTTAAACCTTAGAAATTTACTTTCCAAAACCCATAATTAAAGAAATCCTAACTTTCGCATTTTTGTCATTTTAGTCACTAAGTTATCTTTTAAGCTATTATCTTAGTACTAAATGACCCTTAATCAACTTAGTAAATTTTGGGGTATTAAAATTCTCTCCCCCTTAAGAAAATTCGTCCTCAAATTTTCAAAATGTACATGTTTTAAACAAGTGCGGATACCGCTTTTCCATTACAAACTTTGCTTCCCACGTTGCTTTTTACACTTGGTGATTGCGCCAAATGACTTTCACCAATGGTATTTACTTGTTCCTTATTTCTTTGACATACAACTCAACATACTTGCTCATCTAATAATCCATTCTAGCTAGTATAAAGTGAGCAGATTTAGTTAACCTATCCACAATTACCCAGATAGAATCTTTCTTACTGGAAATCAATGGCAATCTTATCACAAAATCCATTGTAACTCTATCCTATTTCCACTGCGGAATAGAAATAGATTGCAATTTCCCTGATGGTACTTAATGTTCAGCTTTCACCTGTTGACAAGTCAAGCACTTAGCAACAAACTCTGATATCATTCTTTTTCATACCAGGTCACCAATATCGACCCTTCAAATCTTGATACTTTTTTTGGATGCATAGTCAAGGGACCATAGTGTGCCTTAATAAGCAAATCCTGTTTCAACTCAGCATCTTTAGGAATATACACTTTATCTTTATAGTAAAGACATCCATCGGGTTTAATCTCAAAATCTTTAATTCCACCCGATTCCACTTGCTTTATCTTGGTTATGCAATATTCATCTCGTTGTTGACTTTCTTTAATTCGATCTAACAATGATGATATCAATTACAACTCTACCAATAACGAACCATTTGATTTTCCCTTTAACTGAGCATTTAAAGCTCATGAAGTAGCGAATGTTTTCCGACTCAAAGCATCTGCTACAACCTTTGCTCGACCTGGGTGGTAATCAATATAAATCCATTATTGGATTAAATCCAATCTTAAACTTAGTCTCTCGATTAAGCATCAAGTCTGACTGCTCCTCTTAAGCAACCCATTTAAAATTTCCAAACAATAGGAATACTCTCCTAACCTATCCTTGATGCTCGGTATCCATAGCATAAGTTAAATCATTTTCATATTGATAACAAATTCCAATAAAACTCTGCATGCTCATACATTCCAATTATCACAACACTCACATGATTGGTTTTGTAGTTTTCTTGAATCTCCAACATTAATTATAAATGTCAGAGAGTTCCTAATTTTCATTGTCTCAATCTTTTTACGAAACTATGTAATAAATTCAGCTTGGCATTTTTGCCAGAAATCCTCACCACTTTTTTAAAGGTGGTTATCTCAATTTACTATTCCTCTTCACGAGTTATGACCTCTATTTAGATATTTTCTTATTCTGAATCCTTTCCATTGAATCCAACATAATTTATTGCTTCACAATTTTTTTTTAAATACATAGGGCAATCAGTACTTCTTTATACCTGACCTCTAGCCCTCTATGAACTATCACAACAGACTCTCTTTTTGTATGTAGAAAGCAGTTGAGAAGCAAATCAGCTCAATTTATTAACTTGCACTCATACCCGTAAATAATCCAATTGCTTAAATTAAGATATAATAACTCTATTGCATCTCTAGGATAAACTTTATTACGGAACACTCAAAGAAAGAACTCTAGCTAACAAACTTTTGAGTATGTACCGTAACATTACTTTATTAAATACGGTTTTAATCCTTTCAGGCGAGATACTACTTTATTTTTAGTCTCCTCTTATCATCAATACAGATTTCCTTCAACCCAACCTTTATATCCTTAGACCATAGATTAACAATCATAGAATCTCCATCAATATCTTTCTGAAAATCTAGTATGCCATAACTCTTAATTCTTTTGCAATCAGTGCCTAAGCAGGCTGATTCAAAATCGAATCTAGTCTGAAAGAAAAGCTCTTAATCCAGAACATGCATATCATGTTACCCTGGTGCCTCTGCACCATGCTAAGCTGAGGGTAGAGCATTATCATTAACTTTATCACTCTCGTGAATCTCTTGTTGATTCACTTGCCTAAACACCTGACACAAATCTTTTCTCATACATTGGAATTTAACACTACTATCATAATGAAGTAAGTAATCGCATCCATTCCAACAAGCAAAATCATCAGTAATTTTGACATCCTAGTGGCAAGTATACACTTTTGACCTTTACCATACTTCGCTTAATCTCCAGAACCGGCTATAGTTGTAGCTTTGATACTAATAAATGTAACACCCCCTTCCCCTATCCGTACACCGGATATGAGTCGAAAATGCTATGACTTCTTTATTCAAAGATCAGGGTAATTTAAAATTTTTAGAAAACTTCCCGATGGTCACCCATCCTAAAATTTCTCTAGCCCAAGAACGCTTAACTTAAAATCGACATAAATTATTTATTCAAGTTCTAATCATGAATCAATTATCTTAAAACCCATAACAACTTTAAAGGCCAATCTGAACTCAAATAAGTTTAGGAAGCATACATGCCACTATAAAAATCAACCTCAATTAGGATGTCATTACTGTGGTTACCTGTTGAGCTTTCCAATATTGATGCAATGCGTTTCTCCCTCTCATCTTGATTTACCTACGTGTGTACAATCAAACACACGCTAAGTACGAACTTAGTGAGGCAATAAAGGAAATTAATAACAATAATTTAAACTTTATTCAAGTTCATGGCTACGTTTATATAGCATGATATATGTCAATGTCATAAGATTTTCATGTATGCCCGGTTATCATAATATGCCTTTTATGCATCATGATCACTATATAAATATTACCATCATACCAATCATGTATCAACATAATATAAACCGGATATAAATTTCTTACCGATATACTTGCCATTTGCCTTGAGTGTTCATATAAATATGTCCCAAGAGTTCATATACTCTTTAACCTGTTTACCATTTATTATTCCTTTATTTATAGCCCGATTATCAATGATATCCCGGTTTCCCAATTTCATAGCCCAAATATAACCTTGAGAACCCTGGGTACGCGAGTCAAATATGCACCGAAGTGCTAACCCGCACGTTTACAAGGCCGTGCTAACCATTATCCCGAACGTTTATAAGGTCGTGCTTACCATACACTAAGTGTACTTTTAACACTATAGTGTTATCCCGAATTCCCGATTATGCAGCGTGCTGCTGGACTCTGTGGCATGCCAACTATACCCTATCCCTCAATGACTCATTTGGGCAAAATTCCCGAATTTATTCCATCCATGGCAATGTATATCAATATAATTTAATATTGGGCAGTTCATACCCGAAATAACATTCATAGCATACCATCATCAATAACTAGTGATCAATGCATTTGTTTTCAACCCTTGACATATTTAAAATATGTCAAATATATGATCAATGACATAAATATCATGCCAACATATAAATCATGTAGACTTATCGCAAGTCTTACCAATGATGTATAAAACAACCATGTATCATGTTGTGTATGCATTGCACTCACCTGGGCCATTTATTAGCGCGCCCCACTAAATTCTACTCGATCCTTTCAATTATAGAACCTCAAATTTTCTTTGATTCGGCCTTGACTTCATTATTCACATGAATAAGATAAAATATTTGTTAGATTCAAATCTAACAATACCTTAACCATACGGTCTAATATAATCATTCGAATATAAAATTTTCAATTATTTTTCCTTTCTTCCGTGTATTTTTCACAAAATCAGTATGGTCCCTAGTGACCAATTCGAACTTCTAATAATTCTTCCGAGCTTGCTAACTCACATTTAAATACTAAATGTTTCAAATTCTATTTTCTGACAGCTTGTGCTACCTTTAAAGATTTACTTATACTGGGCAGACTACATACCGGATCTTAATTTCCTTTATACTAGAAAAACTAGATTCGATAAAGGCTCTAACAGGGTAAACCACATAAATTAATAAAATCTAAAAAAATTATGAAAATTCTTCAAACTCTCGTCACAAACAGAAACTACTATGTAAATTTTTTGACCTTCATTCGATTAAAAATTCATATCTTTTGACTCGGAACTCAAAATCAGTTTCCGCTTGTTGGATACAAAACTAGACAAACACATCTTTACAATGGTATAAAATCCATCATCTAACCATTTTTGCAGAATTTATGGTGAATTTTCAAAATCACTGCCAAAATTCAATCTTCATCATAACCTTCCATAATCAACTTCTAATTTATACTAACTTCTTATTTTTCTACTTATCAATTTAGTCCCATCACTTTTTCAAAACATCAATTTATCATCTTCTCATCAAATAATTATTCAAATAATTCTCTCTAATTTTCATTCTTTGCCCAAAATAGTCACTAAAATGCAAAGGTAAAGATTTAAACTTGTAAACTTTGCAATTTAGTCCTCAAATCAACACTACTACCTTAATTCTATTATTTTAACCAAAAATCAGATTTAATCCCTATCCAAGAATTCATTTCCTATTTGGTCACTTGATTTTGACAATTTGTCAAAGTGGTCCCTAATTGAATTCAACATCGGTTTAGCATTCTAACATCAATTTCACATCTCCAACATCATTAATAACACAAATACACTCCAAATTCTAAAAATTTAGATTTGGTCCTTCAACTTTTCAAATTGCTAAAATGGTCCCTACACAATTTAACTTAGGGTTTTGCTTCCAAACAACAATTCAAGCTTACTAGATCATTATTTCAACATCACAAACCCTATATTAAACTTAAATCCATAAACCCTAATCATCTTCATAATAATCAAAACATGTAAAACTTAAATCCCAACTCAATATCATGATTTTAACATCATACTAGCTTGATTTCAACTTGAATTCAATCATGGAATCATAGAATCTCAAAAGCCCTAATTTGATCCATAAACCCTAATTTCTTTCTCATGTAAATTCTCATCAATCAAGCATGGATTCCATGAATTATTGATATCAAAAGATAGAGCTTGAAGAGTAGAACAACTTCGTAGTTGAAGTGATTACCTGAAAATTGAGTTTCGGGGCTTGAATCGAGCTTGGAAATTTTTTTCTCTTTCTTTCCCTAGCCCTCACGTTTTTGGCTGGAAAAGAATGTTCATCTTTTCACCAATATTTTACACATATATCTATTAAATTCATTTAATAGTGAAATTACAATTTTGCCCTTTTTATCGAATGGTTGAGATTGATTTTATCATCAATCAAGGGCCAAGATTTAATCTTCCATTTTCCATTTCCAAAATTGCCCTTATAACTTTTTAAATATTTCAAAAAGGCCATTGGGGCCAAATGACCAATTTGCCCTCAAACTAGTTTTTATTTACTAGTTTGCCATTATTGTAAAAATTCAACTAAATCTAGTTAGAATCCAACCAAATACAGTACAATATTCATAAAATAATATTTTATGAATTTTTCCATGTCTTTTGAACCAGTCTCCAAAATTTCCATTCGACCCAATATACCGATAAATAATCCTTTACTTAGAAATAAACTGTAGGATTCATCTTGAATCAAACTAAAAATATTTCCAACACCTGGAAATGACTTTTATAACCTTTCTCTATCATATGGCAAAATTTCATAATTTTCCAGTTCGATCCGGGTATCAGAATTCCACTTAAACTTTAACTACGATTTTCCCAATAATCGAAATATCAGATTGAACCAATAATTCCGCATTTGATTCACACCCTTAGGTGATCTGTTTATTTATGAAATAAAAACCCTTAACTTTTTGGAAATTACAACTTTAGTCCCCAAACTTTTCCAAAGTTTATACTTTAGCCATAAAATTTCCAAAATTTACATTTTGGTCACTACCTCTTTAAACTTCAATTCCCATTCCAATTTTCCTTGGAATTCAACCAAACTTTAATAATACCTTATTCAATTCACTATCTATCACATGAGACCTTTAAACCTTAGAAATTTCCTTTCTAAAACCCATAATTAAAGAAATCCCAACTTTCGCATTTTTTTCATTTTAGTCACTAAGTTAGCTTTTAAGCTATTATCTTAGTACTAAATGGCCCTTAATCAACTTAGTAAATTTTGGGGTATTACACTAGCTGTCCAGTCTGCTAAAAGATAAGGATGACCCTACCAGCTGTATTATTTGTTATAATAGAATTGGTACTTAAGAGAGTCACACAAAATATCTGAAGGACAGGTTTCCTTTCTTTGTCAGCTTATAAAAGGGTAAATTTGGGAGTAGACAAAGGGAAAGAATTCACTCGATTTCCATTTTCCTATTAACTTCAACCTTTGAGCTCTCCCTCCATGGCAGCTTAAACTCTATTTTTGGAAATCCAAGGCAAAGCAAGGCATAATTATCCGAGGAGAAGAGGATTCAAGTGCTAGATCAAGGAGAAATATATGTTATCTTCTTTAAACTTTTCTATAGATAGATGTTTATTGGAGATTTTATTATATTTTGTGTGTTAATGACGTTGGTTTAAACTCTTTAAGCTTTGCATGAACTTGTTTAAATTTTGTTTTTTAGTTCAATATATTATTATTAGCTTTGTTCATATTTCAATTGTTGGATCTGATTTTTGTTTGCGTGAGAATGTTAAACATCGTCATTGACATTGAGAGATGAAGTGACAAGTCAGGTTAACAAGCCATTACAATGAGAGTTGAATGAGGATACAATGAGAGTTGATCCACTTGTTCAAGGAGTTTTAGTGTTAACAAACAACGAGAGTTGTGGTTGATCTATTTCTTTGCGTCATCAGTTGAGAATTGAATGCCAGTTAGTAAGCTTAACCTTTTACTTGTTAAATGATCGAACATATTGTATTTCCTTGTTGCATTTGATATTCTGCCAAGCTGAACTGAGGGTATCCAGATCCTTACTTAATATTTCTCTTATCTTTTTATATTTGTTATTCTTGCTATCACAATTGATTTCACACACTCTGCTTTATTTCTCCATTGCGACTACCATTACACTCACAATATTCTAGTTTCTAGAATTGCTTGTGGCCACATAATAGTTTGACTAAATACTCATCCTCGTGGGATCAATATCTAACAATATTATCCTATTTCTATACTTGCGTCGGTAGTGTTTGCTTGCACTTAGCATGTGATGATTTTACACCGATTAAGTTTTGGCGCCGTTATCGGGGATGACATTATTTGGTTCTTATGTTTTTTTTCTTGCAATTCCATTTTCTTTATTTAGTTTGTAGTTGTTTTTAATAGGTTTTGTTATTTATTTTCTATTAATCTGTTTTATAGGAGTTGTATGACCAGAAGTGCTGACACACCACTCTTCGTACCTGATCCAAAAGTTGAAAAGACTCTTAGACGTAAACTTCGAGAAAGAAGTGAGATGACAAGACAACCCAAAAATAAGGGATCCCTCACGATCCTAAAAACCCACACCGCACCCATCAGCCCAAAACAGAACAATCTACGAGGTTATAGTTCCCCAGTTGGACGATTTGCAACTGAGTGTTGTTTGACCGCCTATTCAAGCTGGAAATTTTAAGTTGAAGCCTGTTATGTTCCAAATGGTCAAGTCCAATGGGCAGTATGTGGGGTTACCACATGAAGACACTATAGAGCATCTTCAATCATTTCTTTTAATTTGTGCTTCTTTTAGTCAATAAGGTGTTACTGATGATGCCTTACAAATGCAACTGTTTTCATATTCTTTGAAGGGAAGAGCCCACATATGGTTTCTTGGACTTTCTGTTGGATCTATTACGTCATGTAATGCAGTTTGTATTGCACTTTAATCCATTAACAATGAACTCTCACTTGAGGAATGATATTACTATATACTATCAGTTGGATGATGAAACTCTACACACTATATGGGAAAGATATAAGCCTTTGTTGCAACGATGTCCCAACCATGGCGTTCAACAAGAAATTCAAATTGAGATCTTCTACAATGGGTTGAATGCGGCCACAGGACATCTGGTCGACAGACCATCTAATAGACTGTTACTCGATTACACTTATAATACTACTATTGGAGTACTGGAGATATTTGTGCAGAATGATTCTCAATATCCTATTTTAAGAGCTGCTTCATGCAATGTTGCACCAGGAGTGTTGTAGCTCGATGATATTTCCTCTCTAAGGTCTCAAATTTCTTCTTTGGAGAACAAAATCAAGAATATGGAGGGTACAAGTAAAGTTGCTCCCATCCAAGTTGCTCCACAAACCACTACTCCTATGTTTTCTTATGAGATTTTTGGTGAGAACCATAGCTATAAAGATTACCTACAGCATGCAGAAAATGCAAGCTATGTCATCAACATGCGAGGCAATAATATGGGTAATTCTTACAACTCAGCTAATAGACAATCTCAGGAAAATTCCAATTCTGTATATAATTATGGAGTATTTCGCTCTAGGAGTAATTCTTTTCAAGGGAATTCTAGTGTGTGTCAAGGGAATTTTAATTACCCGCAACAATAATTTACACCACTAGCTCCATTGCAGTCACAACAGAGGAGGATGCAACCACAACATCCTTCTTCCCAAACTCAGTAATAGCAGTATGTGCGCAATCACAATATAAAGCACCAAGTCAGATACAGTCATAGACCAGCCGCTATTCTTCATCGTTTATATCTGATCCATTTTCTCTTTTTGAGAAACTTATGCATGAACATTTCTCTCATATCGAAGCTATAGTAAAAGGTCACTCTTTATTGATTCGTACTTTGGAAGCTCAATTGGGGTAGTTATCTACTGATATGAACTCTCGACAACAGGGTACACTTCTTAGAAATACTGAGAGTCTGGTGATTAAGGGTAAAGAACACTGCAAGGCTATTATTGTTTACAGTGGCAAGCAAACTGTTGACTCAATGCAACAAGCACCCATATCTATTCATTAGCGAGGGGAGCCTTCAAAAAATGATTTCGAGTTGAAAGATGGACTAGAGGGTGATATGACAAATAATGCTCCTTCAGTTATCACTCCACTACCACTAGTGTTACAATCTAAGTTGTCGCCACAATGCCCAATGTCGGTGCAACTAGCAGATAATCCTTCTCTACATTTTCTTCAACAATTTAAGAGCAATGAGTCTGATAATCAATTTCAATTCTTTCACGATACTTTGCAACAACTTATAGTACAAATCCCCTTGATAGATGCTCTTAGAAATTCTATCCAAGAAGAAAAAGCTTAGTGCTATAGAGACCATTGCACTTACAGAGGAGTTCAGTACGCTAATATCAACCTCACTACCGAGAAAATGAAAGATCCTGGCAGCTTTATCATCCCCTGCTCTATTGGAAATCATTACTTTAGCAAAGCTCTTTGTGATTTGGGGGAAATATTAATCTCATGCTATTATCAACTTTTTAGAAGTTAGGCATTGAAGAAATGAAACCCACTACAGTCATATTGTAACTAGCATACATTTATT
Source organism: Hibiscus mutabilis (assembly GCA_019671005.1). Classification (NCBI taxonomy): domain Eukaryota; kingdom Viridiplantae; phylum Streptophyta; class Magnoliopsida; order Malvales; family Malvaceae; genus Hibiscus; species Hibiscus mutabilis. The sequence continues at coordinate 51,064,068 of CM033719.1, forward strand.
TGACTCATCTAAACAGACAAATAAAAGATGTGCTTGTCCGTGTGGATAAGTTTGTTTTTCTAGCTAATTTTATCATTCTTGGTTGTGAGGCAGACAATGATGTTCCTATTATTCTTGGCCGACCATTCTTAGCAACCGGGAAGGCTATCATTGATGTATCAAAAGGAGAACTCACAATGCGGGTTGACAATGACCAAGTTACTTTTAGGATGTACAACACTGATCTTGGAAGACACATAGAGGACTGCCATCATATTGATGTTCTTCACAATATCATTCAAGAAGACTTGAATTATTGTAGTATTCTCATTGCTGAAGATACTATGTTGACATTGGTAGAAGTGATCTGCAATATTGTGACAACATTGTTAAAGTGCTCACTGTTGCCATTCAACACAAATGGCAAGTTGAATCTTTAGATCTTGCACACCGTAAAATTCCTACCTTTAAACCATCTATCGAAGAAGCTCATATTCTAGAACTGAAGCCATTACAAGCTAATCTTAAGTATGTATTTCTTAAAGATGCAAACACGTTTCCAGTTATTGTCTTTGCAACTCTAGACGCAATGCAAGAAGTTAAGTGGCTAAATATTCTGAAGTGGCATAAACGTGCTATTGCTTGGACCATTGTGGATATAAAAGACATCATCCAATCTTTGTGCAAGCACAAGATTAAGCTGGATGATGAGAACAGACAATCTATTGAGCCGCAGCATCGTCTAAATTAAAAGAAGAAAGACGTGGTCAAGAAAGAAATTCTCAAATGGTTGGACGCAGGTATTATCTATGCCATTTCTGATAGTTCATGGGTTAGTCTAGTCCACTTTTTTCCCAATAAAAGTGGCATCATTGTAGTCTATAATGATGCTGATGAATTAATCTCAACTTGCATTCCTACGATTTGGCGGATCTGCATGGATTACAAGAGACTCAATGCAGCCACAAGAAAAGATCACTTCCCTCTTCCTTTTCTTGATCAAATGCTCGATCGACTTGGTAGAAAAGAGTATTACTATTTTCTAGATGGATATTCTAGCTACAATCAAATTTCTATTGCGCGGGAGGACCAAGAAAAAACTACTTTTATATTCCCATTTGGAATATTTGCTTTCCGTCGCATGTCTTTTGGTCTTTGTAATGCACCAGCCACATTTTAAAGATGCATGATGACAATAATTTTAGATATGATTGACAGTTCCCTAAAAATCTTTATGGATGATTTTTCGGTGTATGGGAATGATTTTGACCATTGCGTCGACAATCTAGAGAAAGTATTGCAGCGCTAGGAAAACACTAATCTTGTTCTAAATTAGGAGAAATGTAATTTTATGGTCATAGAGGAAATTGTATTGGGTGATCGAATATCTAAAGCATGAATTGAGGTCAATAAAGCCAAAGTGGATGTAATAGAAAGATTGCCTACATGGACTAATATAAAAGGCATTCAAAGTTTTTTGGGCCATGCTGGATTCTATAGTAGATTCATTCGTGATTTTTTGAAGATCACAAAACCACTATGTTTATTGCTAGAGCAGAATAGAGAATTTGTCTTTGATGATTCATGTTTGGATGCATTTAATAAAATTAAAAAGCAGCTTGTGAATGCACCATCGTTGTTAAACATAACTGGGAGCAACCTTTTGAACTAATGTGCGACGCTGGTGATTTCGTTGTAGGGGCAGTGTTAGGTCAAAGAAAAGACAAGGTATTTCATACAATCTACTATGCTGGTAAGACTTTAACTGAAGCTCAAATCATTACGCTACTACTGAGAAAGAGTTATTAGTAGTAATTTTTGCTTTTGATAAGTTTCGTTCTTACCTTGTCAGTGCAAAAATTATAGATTTTACTGATCATTCTGCTTTGAGATATCTTTTTTTGAAGAATGGTGCAAAACCAAGATTGATTCGATGTATTTTATTATTTCAAGAATTTGATTTTGAGATAAAGGACCAAAAAGGGTTAGAAAATCAAGTAGCCGATCATCTTTCAAGATTGGAAGTAGGCATCAAAAATGGAAATAAACTACAAGTTGGCACCGCATTCCCTAATGAAAACCTTTTTGTGGTAGACACAACACCGTGGTACGCTGATTTTGTTAATTACTTGGTGTATGGAAAAACTCCTTTAGGTGTTACTGGACATTAGAAGGTAAGATTTATTCACGATGCAACGAAATACCATTGGAATGAACCTTATTTATTTAAGGTTTGCAATGACAATATCATTTGACATTGTGTACCGAAGGAAAAAATGGCATCAATATTACAACATTGTTATAATGCTCCTTATGGTGGGCAGTTTGGTGGCATGAGAACAGCTGCAAAAGTCCTTCAATCCAGATTTTACTGGCCTTTACTATTCAAAGATGAAAATGAGTTTGCTCAACGCTATGATCGTTGTCAGTGCACAAATATCTAGAAGAAATGAGAAGCCACAATAGTTAATAATGGAAATTGAGCTATATGATGTTTTGGGATTGGATTTTATGGGTCTTTTTCTGAATTCTTTTGGCAATCTATATATTTTAGTCACTGTGGACTGCATTTCTAAATGGATAAAGGCTGTGGTAGTGCCTAAAGATTGTTACGCCTTGGTTTTGGGCCTGGGAGTTTTCTAGGTTGATTAGATTGTTCGATGGATCAGATTAGAAGATTCGAGTCAATTTCAGGATTTAATTTGGAATAAATATTTTTGAGTGAGGGAAAAATATGGAAAATACTCTAAAATCATTATTTAATATATATATGATTTTGGTAAAATAAATTTTACAAAAAGAAGTTTTGAAAAGTGATATTTTGGGACAGTGACAAAAATGTAGAGTTTTAAAACTGTTTTGCAAAAGGGTCAAAACTTTGAATCTTTAAGGATCTAATTACCCCAAAGTCTAATATCAAACTTTTTCCCTTAATTGGCTATTTTAAATGATTTTTAAATAATATAAATAGGCTTGGAGAATTAGTTGGATAATTACCCCAAAGTCTAATATCAATACGCCTAGCCACCGTAAATATACACCTTGGGAAAAATTTACATTGGTGTCGGTACACGGGCTCCCATATCGGTATGCCTTCTAGCTACTAGAATCTGATTTTCAAAAACAAACCATAAGGGATCGGTAAGGGGATGAACCGTATCAGTACGAGCTTGCTCAACTTGTCGTATCGATACGGAGTTTAGTGTATCGATACACAAAGCTGTTAAGTTGGTCAAACCATACCGATACGGGGCTAGCTCGTATCGGTACGCAATATACAATTTTATGCTTTTGTTTGTTGATGTTTGGAAATGTTGTAGTTTGGTCCCTAAATGTTTTATATGCAATTAAATGAGTTTGGATGATCGTTTTAAGCTAAAATTTAACATGTAAGCATAAAATAGGATTAATGAAGGATTGGTAAATTGGAATTAATGAAGTCCTTGTAAATTGTGAAAAATTATGTTTTGGTCCCCGAATTGTATGTTTGACCAATTGAACCTAATTTTGCAATCTGATTGCAATGTAATGTATCCGCTGATGCTTGATCACCCTAGGATCTAAATTGATGCATTTAGATAAGATAAAAAGAAAAAAAGCTAGACCTGATTTAGGCTATTAGTTTGGGTTTGCTTCGACAAACCTAATATGGCCCTTTTAGCTCAATTTCGACTAGACGGGATTAAGGGTGTTACATTTATTGGTATTAGAGACAGGTTTACAAAAAATTTGGATGTTGTTGATGATTGTCCATTGTTGTTTGCTATGCATGGTGAATGTTTATACGTATTATGATTGACATATACCATGTTAGGGTAATTTTTAGGACACATTGCCTTATTACTACAATTATAAAATGAATTTGGTTTGAAAACAAAGTCTTGGATTCTTGCATGAAGCTGGCCTAATTGTTTTTGTTTTGTTTTGGTGTAATTATCTTGCCTTAGATATGTTTTTTACATGATGCCCCCAAGGAGAGAATTGCGATCGAGCACAAATGCTGATGTCGGAGGGTAGGGAGTTGAGGGTGAGATTGTGCATCCCGAGGGGTTGCCACCACCTCCACCTATTCCACCTGAGGGAGTGGAGCAAGTACCACATGCACCATCCGGTCCGGTGTATGGTGATATGACGCTGTTGGTTCAGGCGATGACTAAAGCGTTTCAGGCTGCGATGGTTAGAGTACATGTACCTGCACTAGCATCGGTTATTGTTGCTAATCTGAGGTTGTCGTACAGTGTCTAAGTATTCTTGGAGGAGTAGAGTTTAGAGGGTTGGCCCTAGAGACATTTGAGAAGTAGTTTGCCAGTATAGATCGTATTCTGGATTAGATGGGGTGCAATGATGCCCATAAGTTAGGATGTGCAGTGTCACTATTGTAGGGTGATGCTTATAGTTGGTGGATCATTGTGATCACGAGCATAGAACCCGGTGATGCGACATGGAAGTTCTTTCAAGCTAGGAGTTAGACACTTAGATGAAAAGAAACATGTGTTTATAGCCTTGGTCCAGGGCAGTATGTCAGCATCTGAGTATGAGGTACAATTTGTGAGGCTGAGTTAGTATGCACTTGAGTTGGTGTCGGATAAGAGGCATCGCTATGATTGATTCTATTACGGATTAGTATAGGTTGTTATGACATACATGTTGGCCACTGACTATACAGATTTTGATGTGTTGGTGACACAGGCGAAGGACATAGAGCAGAGCTTGAGCTTACCTTATTGACCAAAAGGTCCTGGCTGGGGTAAAAGTGTGGCAGATACTGGTTATAGTGGTGGTCAGACCAAGAGGCATTGTGATAGGAGGTTCTGTCCAGATGTGAGGCATGGTGGAGATGGTGCTAGGCGTGGGTTGCATGGTCAGAATACCTAGGTTAGAGCATTATACAATGCCTGTTGGATATGTGGATTACGAGATCACATGAGGCGAGACTGTCCATGTTTGGCATGAGAAGGACAGGCCCTATCGGCTGTTGCTGCTAACTCTTACTGGAGTTATGGATCTGGGGATCATATGAGACATAACTGTCTGTTGTTGGCTAGGCGTAGGCAAGCACCTGCACCTATTGTTACACCGTAGAGAGGCTGAGGGCGCAGTCAAGGTAATTTCTAGTGAAGGGAGAAAGGACAAAGGACTGTGGCACATATAATGGAAGTTTGACCCGAGGGTGGTGGACCTACGAGGGTCTATGCTCATTGTGAGGGGAGAAATGACACAAATGTGATAGCAGGTACTTTTAGCTTGCAGTCTATGTCATTACTTTCTCTGATAGATTATGGTTCTATGCATTCTTATATTTTGTATGAGCATGTGCACTTGCTTGATATATCGATAGAAATGTTAGATGTGGGCATGCAAATAACAAGTTCTTTTGGAGAGACGGTTGTTATGAGAAGGTTGTATAGAAGATGTCCTTTGATGTTGAAGGTCACGTGTTTGTGGCTGATTTAATGGAGCTATCGTTCTATGGTTTTGATGTGATCTTGGGTATGGATTGGTTGATTGAGCATGAGACTGTGGTCGAATTTGTAACCAAGCGAGTTTCATTAAAACTTGCTGATGATTATGAAGTGGTGGTTATGGGTTAGAATGTTAAGTTCTTATCCAATGTGGTCTCAGCCTTAGAGGCGCAGAAGTTGCTGGAGTGTGGGTTTCAAGCATATATGGCTTATGTTATGAACCTGAATATGGAAGAAGTGCAGACTAGGGATATCTGTACTGTTTGTGATTTTTTGGGGGTGTTTTCAGAGAAGTTGCCTAGGTTGCCTCCAAATAAAGAGGTGGAATTTTGTATTAAGATGTATATAGATACGACTCTGGTTTCAATTGCACCGTATCGCATGGCAACGAACGAGTTGAAGAAGTTGAAGACGCAACACCAAAAATTGTTGGACTGTGGTTTTATCTAACCTAGTGTATCACCTTGGGGAGCACCGGTGTTTTTTGTGAAAAAGAAGGATGGCACTTTCAGGATGTGCATTGATTATCAGCAACTGAAAAAATTAATGATTAAGAATAATTATCCTTTGCCATAGATTGATGACTTGTTCGATCAATTCTAGGGTGCTACGGTATTTTCTATGATCAATTTGAGAACTGGATACTATCAGTTAAGGACGTGCTGAAGAATCCTTTTCGTATGAGGTACGGACATTATGAGTTTCTGGTGATGCCGTTTGGATTGACGAATGCGTTTGCAGCATTCATGGACAAGATGAACCAGGTGTTCCATAAATTCTTGGATCAATTCGTAGTAGTGTTCATCGATGACATTCTCGTGTACTCTCGTACCGAGGAGGATCATGATCGACACTTGCAGATTATGTTGCAAACCCTTTTGGATAATCAGCTATATACGAAGTTGAGCAAGTGTGAGTTATAGATTAAAGAAGTGGTCTTTCTTGTCATGTTGTTTCACCAGAAGGTATCCGGGTGGTTCCACAAAAGGTTGAGGTGGTTGTGAATTGGAAGCGACCTAAGTCAGTGACAGAGGTCTATAGTTTCTTGAGGTTGGCAGGTTATTATCGTCGCTTTGTGGATGGGTTCTCAAGGGTTGCTGCTCCGTTAACCAAGTTGTTACAGAAGGATGTGTGTTTTGAATGGACAGAAGCTAGACAATAAGATTTTGAGAGGTTAAAAGAAGCTTTAACACAAGCTTCGATCTTGATTCAACCAGAGTTAGGAAAAGCATTTGTGGTTTATAATGATGTATCCTACGTTGGTTTAGGGTGTGTGTTGATGCAAAATGGGAAAGTTGTAGCTTATGCATTGAGGTAGTTGAAGGTGCACGAGTGCAATTACCCTACGCATGATCTAGAGATTGCTGCGGTGGTGTATGCGTTGAAGATTTGGAGGCATTATCTTTATGGTGAGAAGTGTATTGTGTACACAGATCATAAGAGTTTAAAGTATCTGATGTAGCAGAATGAGTTGAATCTTAGGCAAAGAAGATGGTTGGAGTTACTCAAGGATTATGATTTGACAATCGAGTACCATCCGGGAAAGGCAAATGTTGTGGTTGATGCTTCGAGTATAAAAGCTGTTGTGGAGTTGAGGGCCATGTTTGCAAGGTTGAGTGTGGCACGTGATGGAGGTTTGTTGGCTAAGTTACAAGTGAAGCCATCTCTTGTCGCGGTTGATTAAGGAAAAGCAAACTTTTGATGAGGCATTGGTACCGCATGTTAAAGATATCATGGATCGAAATCTTTCAAATTTTCACTTTAATGGTGCTGGGGTGTTATGTTTTAAAGATTGAATAGTGGTGCCTAGTGATGATGAGTTGAGGCAAACTATTTTGATCGAGGCTCATGCTAGCCCTTTTGCTATGCATCCCGGTAGTACCAAGATGTATCAAGATTTAAAAGAATAGTACTATTGGATGGGTTTGAAAAAAGATGTGGTTGAATTTGTGACTATGTGTATAGTGTGTCAGCGTGTAAAAGCTGAGCATCAGTTTTCTTTTGGGTTCTTGCAACCATTGAGGATTCTAGAGTGGAAATGGGAGAGGATCACCATGGATTTTGTGTCGGGGTTACCTTTGAAACCGACTAAGAAAGATTCCATTTGGGTGATTTTTGATTAATTTACGAAGTGCGCACATTTTCTTCCAGTGCATACGATGTATTCCCTGGATAAGTTGGAGAATCTTTATGTTGTTGAAATTGTGAAGTTGCATAGGGTGCCCAAGTCTATTATTTTGAATAGAGATTCGAGGTTTACATTGAGGTTTTGGGAGTGTTTACATCGAGATTTAGGTACTCACTTGAATTTTAGTACTTCATATCATCCTCAGACGGATGGCCAGTCTGAACGTGTGATTCAAATCTTGGAGGATATGTTGAGGTGTTGTATTATTGAGTTCCAAGGAACTTGGGAAAGACAATTGCCTTTGGTGGAATTTGCATACAATAATAGTTATCAGACAAGTATAAAGATGGCACCGTATAAAGCCTTGCATGATAGGAAGTGTCGTACACCTTTGTGTTAGACTGAGGTTGGGGAAAAGTATGTTTCCATACCTGATATGTTGAAAGACACGAATGAAAAGGTAAAGCTTATTTGTTATCGGTTGAAAGAAGCCTTGTATAGGCAAAAATCCTACGCGGATCTGAAGCGTAGGGAAGTTGAGTACGCGATTGGTGAAAAAGTTTTCTTGAAAGTCTCACTTTGGAAGAAGGTGTTGCGCTTTGGGTGCAAAGGGAAGTTGAGCCTGAGGTTTATTGGGTTGTATGAGTTGTTGGAACGTATAAGCCCTATGGCTTACCGGTTGAGTTTGCCTCTTGAGTTGCAGAAGATTCATGATGTGTTTCATGTATCCATGTTGCGAAAGTATCATTCGGATCTGTCGCATGTGATGCCAGTGGAGGATGTTGAGTTGTGAACGAATCTGTCTTATGATGAGGAACCAATGGAGATCCTTGATTCCAGTAGTAAAATTCTTTGTGGCAAGACGATTGAGCCTGTTAAGGTGTTATGGGACATCGCGCTGTTGAAGAGGCCATGCAAGAGAGTAAGTCAGACATGATAGAGCAGTTTCCACATTTGTTTCCATCAGGTAAATTTCAAGGATGAAACTTCTTAAGAGGGGGAGAGTTGTAACGCCCCAATTTTGGGCCTGGGAGTTTTCTAGGTTGATTAGAATGTCCAATGGACCGGATTAGAAGATTCGAGTCAGTTTCAGGATTTAATTTGGAATAAATATTTTTGAGTGAGGGAAAAATATGGAAAAATACTCTAAAATCATCATTTAATATATAGATGATTTGGTAAAATCAATTTTACACAAAGAAGTTTCGAAAAGTGACATTTTGGGACAGTGACCAAAACGTAGAGTTTTAAAACTATTTTTAGTGACTGTTTTGCAAAAGGGTCAAAACTTTAAATATTTAAGGAACTAATTAGCCTAAAGTATAATATCAGAATATTTCCCTTAATTGGCTATTTTAAATGTTTTTTAAATATTATAAATAGGCTTGGAGAATTAGTTGGATAATTAAAAAGCTTAAAACAATTTGATGTAACTAACTTTTCTTCAAAATATTTTCTCTCTAATTCTTTCCATCTAAACACTTCTTTTTTCTTCAAAATCTACATGTAATATCTTATTTTAATTAATCTTTTGATTTCAAATGAGATTATAATGATTTCCTATCAAAATCTTATTGTTTTCTCATTGTTTTCTTATGTAAATCCATCCAATTAAGGGGAAAGCCAGCAATTATAGGTGACGTTCATTCTTCTCCTCTAATACAAGGTTCTCTATTGAAATTCCCAAGTTATTGATCCTTTATAAATGTTTTCTAATGAGTTTTAATGATTTAATTATGGAAAATTGGTTAAATCAATGTTTGATTGATGAGATTGGTTGATTTTCATATTGGATCTATTTTGTTGTGTTCTTGATTGGATTAGATCATGATTTTGATGTTTTATAATGTTCTTAAGATGGTTTTAACATTGGAATCCCGAAAACTAAGTGAATCTCTAATTTTCTAGGTTGTTAGTTATCAGTTTTTGAGGAATTGTGGAGGTTTAATGAATGCTAGAGGTATAAGGATGATGTTAATGTGTTTTTGGATGTTAATTGATGGATTAAAACATTAGGTTTTGGCTGGGTTAAGTTTGAAAGGTTTTTATGTTGTTTTCAGTTGTTGTAGAGTAAAATTGAGTAGAATTTGATGAGGATTTGTGTGAATTGATGTTGTTGGGATGTTGAATACATTTTGATACATTGAATCATCTGTTTTTGTGTGGTTAAAGAAGGGGAAGTTAATCCTCAAGCTTGAGGTGGGGTATCAGAAGCCGGGGAGGCTTGGTTTTGCAATCGGCAATTAAAGTTTCGCGTGTCGATGATTGAGAACATGGTTTATAGCTTTTCCAAGGTTTGAAAGTGGTGTTTGGGAGTTTAGATTAAGCTTGAAATGGTGGTATAAGCTCAAAAGTAAGTAAATGATGATTTCTCTCTAGTTCTTGGTTTGGCAATTGGTTTCGATGCACTTGTTTTAATGGCTTGAATACGCACTGTTATATGCATGATTTCAGCATAGTTTAATGCTGGAAAATGGTTATATAAAGATGATGATGCATTTGGAAGTAATGCATGTTTTGATAATATTTTTGAACATTGGTTAATGTATGGTTGAATGCTTTGGTTAAATGGTTTGATGCATATGAAAACAATGAGTTAATGTTAATGAAATGAATTATATTGGCAAGTGATGTGGTTTAAAATGTTATCGGATATAGTTAGCCAGCCATAGGATTGATAGTGCACTTAAAAAGTCGCCTTGGATGTTGAGGAGTTTTGATTTGGTGTACCGAAAACTTCATCCAAGTACCCTAACGGTCGAGAGGGTTTGATCTATATACTAAAGACTCCTATTAGTCGGTTATACATCTAGCCGATGAATGATGTTGATGGGTTGTTATGGTACCGAATACTCCATCACAGGTGTCACAACGATGATGGGTTGTGATTGTACCGAAAACTTCCGTGTGTGAACCTTGAGATGCCACTTGAGATTGTATGTTAAGTGTTGAGAGAACACTCGTTGAATCTGTGTATCCGATGTAGTGTTTTGTAAAGAGGAACTTGGTTATTGATCACTTGTAAGCCAATATAATTGTTTATGTATCATGAGATGGGTTATGTTGTATAATGGGGATTTATACATGTTTGCTCTTTAAGCCTTACATATGAAATGTTATGCATGGGAAAGCTTAAGTAGAGTGTAGCAAATGAGACTGTTGTTTATCCATGATACATGCTGCATATGGTTAATATGCATGATTTGGTAATGTTAAGTGCATAGTTTTTACAGGGTATGATGTTGTGGAAATGATTTGAAAAGTGTTTTTAAAGTGAATTTCAAAGTGGACTGTTGAATGGTTTTAAATGCATTGATGGTGATTTGTTTTAGAGCACTCCTCACTAAGCTTAGTGTCCTTACGCTCTCTTTTTCCATCAATGTAGAGAACCAAGGTTGGAAGGCAAGGGAAAGAAAAGAGTAATCCAAAGACTTGTGTTTAAGAAAGTATGGTTTTGATTTAGACTTGTAGTAATAAAAGCAATAGCGTCATTTGTTATTTGGGGGGGTTGTTTGCTAAACTCCCTGTTTGCGCAAGTTTTAAATGTTGGTTTGGACTTGTATAAGGCTTTAAGTGTTGGCTTTTGCTTGGGATTTATGTTTTGGATGTTGAGTACGGGGCATGCCTATAGATGTTGTGGTTGATTGTGTTAAGCTTGCTAGGATTGCTTAAAATGTTGGTATGTTGATATTAAGCATGCTCTTGATGTTGTATGATGCTTGGATATTTGTTGAATGTGTTTAGAATGAGCCAAAGTGTCATATGTTAGACCTATAGGTCATTACAGGACTCAGCGTACCGATACGGGCTCCGTGGTGTCGGTACGAGGTGTTTGGGAAGGCTCAATTCATCAAAAATTTACAAAGGGTATCAGTACGCCTAGCCACTATATCAGTACGCCTTGGGAAAATTTTACATTGGTGTCAGTACACAGGCTCCCGTACCGGTACGCCTTCTAGCTACTAGAATCTGATTTTCAAAAACAAATCATAAGTGATAGGTACGGGGATGAACCACATCGGTACGGGCTTGCTGGGCATACCGTATCGATACAGAGCTTGGTGTATCGGTACGCAGAGTTGTTAAGTTGGATCACTCTTCGTGCCTCTAACTCATTATCCATCCGAACAAACCCAAAGCGTGAGCCATCTCTCGCTCTTTCACTCGATATAAAAACATCAACAACCTTTCCATGGCGATCAAACACTTGTCATAATCCCTTCCAATGCAATCTTTTTGAAAGATTCGCCGCAAAAAAGAGTCCACCCTTGTCAACGAACATTCACCATCAATTGAAAGAAAGATTTCTATATGTAATTCAAATGACCAATGTTACCTCATATTGAATGATGAAGATATTCCACAAATATGGTTTAAGATATTTTAATTTTAAAATCTATAAAATTAAATCTAAACTCGCCTATTTTTTATAGTTTATTTTCCTTTTAAGACCTATTTATTTCAAAGTTAATTGGTTTGTCCCTCGTAATTTATTATTGGCTCTGCCCCTGATTCTCAACCTTTGAACCAAAAGAAAACTCAAGAATTATATTTTTCAAAAAATTGTTCAAAAATCTCATTATGAACGTGGTTGATCTCTATGATTTTTAAAACCATGTTGCTAATATGTTAAAATTACTTCAAGTACATGTCAATAGGATAGAAATACAATAGAAATCGTTAAGAAATTGATGTTAAACACTAAAAATTAGAAATCACCATTTTCATAATGAATTTTATTGAAACTTCAATAAAGATTTACTAAATTTTATTAGATCGATCGAGTCTCAATATAAAAAGTAAAATCACAAAGATTTAATACAAGTAATGAAGAAATTATCTCATTTTTGAATAAAAATGAGATTAGATGATGAAATCTTGAGACTGGCTTAGTTGAATCTTTAGAAAGAAATGAAAAAATCGGAGAGGTTTCATTGAACTTTTGGTAGAATAAAATTTGTTCAAGAAATTAAAAAAATCTAGAAAGGTAGTTATGAAAGTGAATGAAATTTGAGAGTATTTTGACAAAATTGATATGAAAATGGACTAAGAAAAAGTTTCCTTAGTTTAAAATGAAGAGTTATTTTTTTTTTATGCAGAGCATGTGAAAAATTTAATCTATACAACATTCATATTTTAAGTCTAAATCTTAAAATCTACAATTATAAACACTAAAATTTATAACATAAAAATTTAAATAAGACTTCTAAATATTAACTTTGATAAATTTATGTAAATTAATGTTTACGCCCAATTTGTGTATCAAACTATTTTCCTAAAATTAAATGGGTGTTAAAACTAACTTTTAAAATTTTTCATTTAATTGTCTTTGGAGACGTAGAGTTATTTATCTTTAAATTTAGACATTTTCTTTAATTCAAAAGACACTTTTAATCAGATTCACCAAAAATTTCAATACAGATTAAACTCATTTGTCCAAAAATAAAATATTCAATTAATATTTACAAATCCTTAATCCAAATTTGTAAATTAATTTCTAGATTAAATTAAATTTATTTTATTCTTAAAATATTTTAGAAAAGCATTTTAATTCAAAATTATATCCAGAAATTGGAAAACTCAATCCGACTATGTAAATACGACCAGATTTTACTGATCCGAATTTTGGGGCGTGACACTAGTACCATGTATATATTGTATATTTAATTTTTATAATTTAAGATCAAAGAACGGAAAAAATGGGTCTTTTTTACGGCAGTGTATGCTATCCCGCAAGTCACTCTTCGTAAGCATCTCTGGGATCATTTATCTGCACTTAACCCGGGCATTGATGAAGCGTAGATCTTGGGGTGACTTTAATTATATTCTTCATTCTAAGGAGAGACTTGGGGGGTCTCATTCGAGATCGGGTGTGACTTCTCTTTTTCGTGATTTTGTCTTCAATACTGGGTTGTTAGAAGTTGATTATAGGGGAGATGATTTTACCTGGCGACGTGGTTTTCTTTATCAACGTCTAGATCGGTGTCTGGAGAATGATTCATGGCACTTCACTTATCCGAATTCTCTCCTTCTCCATTTGGACCGTATTGGCTTGGATCATTGCCCAATTTTTTTGAATAACGATTCGCAGAATGGAAGTAGGCCGGATCGTCCTTTTCGGTTCATTGTCGCTTGGCAAGACCACCCTCAATTTAAAGACTTTCTTGTGTCAACTTGGGATGCTAATGCTCCAATTCATTCTAATATTGCTAAGTTTATGCAAGAGGTGATGAAGTGGAATATTGATATCTTTGGCCACATTGGACGTTGGAAGAAAAAGCTTTTGGTGCGTCTTTGAGGGGTGGATAGAGCTCTTCAACACTCGTATGGGTCTGAGTTTTTATCGACGTGGAGGCTCAGCTTAAGAATAAAATAAATATGGTTCTCGCACAAAAAGAAAGCCTTTGGTTTCAAAAGGCAAGGTGCAAGTGGATAACTTACGGAGATAAGAATACAAAATACTTTCATGCCTCGACCATTAGTCGTTGTAAATTGCACTGAAGGTATAAAATAGGGTTTGGTGCACGAACCCTTCTTCTCTAAAAGACCATGTCGCATTTTACAAAGAACTTTTCTCAAGTTCTAGCTCACACGATCCTTCCTATGTGTGTGGCCGATTTCCAGCTCTAAATGATGCGGTAATCCAAAGCTTGGCTGCTCCGATTCATGATGATAAGGTGAAAGCTACGATATTTGGTATAGATCTGTACAAGGCACCTAGGGCCGACGGGTTACATGTATTTTATCAACGCAATTGGAATGTGGTGGATGCTAGTGATTGTAGATTTTTATAGGGGTTGCATTTTCAGATTTATTTAATTCGAACTCTTAAGGTGTTGATTCCGAAAGTTGATTCGCTGGAGATATTGAGTCAATTTCGGCCAATTAGCCTTTATACGGTACTCTACAAGGCAGTAACTAAGGTCATTGTGAATCACGTCAAGCCTTTTCTTCCTGATTGGATAGCTCAAAATCTGACCAGTTTTGTGCCAGGGAGAACTATATCGGATAATATTAGTATTGCTCAAGAGGTGGTTCATTCTATGCGTCAGAATTTTGGGAAGAATGGGTGGAATGGCTATCAAGATCGACCTCAAAAAGGCGTTTGAAAGATTAGAATGGAGCTTCATCAATGATATACTAATGGGTATTGGTTTTCTGGATAATCTTTGAGGGGTGATTCTTCAGTGTTTCCTCTATTTCTACTCAAATTATTTAGAATGGGTCTTTAACGGAAGCTTTTTCTCCGACTTGCGACATTTGACAAGAGGATCCCATCTCACCTTACTTATTTTTCATTTGCATAGAACAACTTGGCCAAGCTATCCAGGTTGCCATGAATGGTAAATAATGGAAAGGGTTCCAAATGTCCAACCGTAGCCCTATTATATACCATCTTATGTTTACAGATGACATGGTTTTACTCGCCAAAGCTTCTACTGAGCAACATGGAATTATGCAGCAGGTTCTTTCTGATTTTTGTACTGCTTCTAGTCTTAAGGTTAGTGTACAAAAAAGAAATATTTTCTTCTTGGACAATACTCTGCAATCTTCGCGCAATTATATTAGCTATGCATTTGGGTTCACTGAGGTCACTGATTTGGGGAAATATCTAGGAACGCCTATGCTCTATGGTCGTGTCACCAAAGATTCTTATTGCTATTTGGTACAAAAAGTCTATGATCAGTTATCGAGTTGGAAGGCGAGATATTTGTCCCTTGCAGGTCGTATTACACTCGCAAGGTCAGTACTTGCTGCTATCCCCTATTATTCGATGTAGACCACCCTTCTTCCTAAGGGTATTTGTGATGAGCTTGAGTAGATTATTATGTAGGAAAATGGGTTAATCCATAACGAATAAACAAATATAAACGAAAATAAATCAAATATTATTTATAGGAAATTGACAGTTTTGAAATAAACCAAAATGCATCTTGTTGAGGCCTACACAAACACAGTCCTTGGTGCTTGAATTGTAGCACTTATGTTAATGCTTGCACACAAGGCACAATTTCAATTCAAGTCACTCAATAACTATCAAGAGGATAAGTGTATATAAACACTTCTCATGCTATTTATCTCACCAATGTGCGATAAGGGGGTTTTCACTTCCTTACTCGATTCACAACTACCATACTTTGAGCATCAATTTCTCATTCATTACTCAATCAATTTGAGCATATGAGATACTGTTTTAAAGGTCTCATGGAATAGAATAAGACTCAATAGTATCATTATTTGAATCTCCACCTTTATCCTTTCGTAATATGGCTCAAAGTTACCATTTCCTCACATTTTTTCCAACATATTAGAGGATTTATTTGGGGTTCAACTCTGGGTAAGTGAGGTATCCATCTTGTACATTGGGGTTTGCAAGCCGGTGACGCAAGTTGGTATTGGTTTTAAACATCTCCGTCATCAGAATGATGCATTCCTTATGAAGATTGTGTTTAATCTCGTTACTAAGCATGATCAACTTTGGGTGAATTTCATTCTTGCATAGTATAAATGCTTGGACATTTTGCAGCATTCTCTTAGTAGGCAAAATTGCTCTCATTTATGGCGTGATGTTTCCACTGTTTGGTCTGATGTTCGTGATAGCATATTATGGAATGTTGGTGATGGTTCGAAAATTAATATTTGGTTTGATAATTGGAATTGGGATATTGATCTGCTCGCTTCGATAAGGGTTGGTTCTTCTTCTCAATCGGTAATTCCTACCCTATCAAGGCTATGGTTCGGCATAATGGTGAATGGGCGTGGGAGCTTTTTTAAGATTTTTTACCTAATGATGTTCGTGAATATATTGCTGCAATTAAACCTTCTTGTGGAGCTAGTGTGCCTGACTTACCTAGTTGGAGATGGGATACTAATAGAAGGTTCTTGGTTAAGTCAGCATATAACTTGCGGACTCAACAATATTTGGAGGAAGGTGATCAAATTTGGAAGATGATTCAGCGTTTTAAAGGCCGCAAAGAGTTAAAGTATTTTTATGGCTTGTTTGCAAGGGTTAAATTCTCACAAATGTTGAGAGGGTTCAACAACATTTATCGGATTCTTCGAGTTACATCGCTTGTGGTGCGAGTGTGAAGGATTTAAATCACATTTTTCGACAGTGTTTGGGTGCATTTTCTATGTGGCACAGTTTAATTAAGCACGAGAAAATTCAAGAATTCTTCTAGATTGGTTTCGTCGATTGGATCTAAATCAACTTGTCACGACCACATTATTTTGCTATGCAAGCATCGATAGATGCAGTGACAAGCCAGGTTAACGAGTATTACAACGAGAGTTGAACGGATACAACAAAAGTTGATATGCTCGTTCAAAGGGTTATAGTTCTGACTCATAACGAGAGTTGTAGCCGATCTATATCCTTGCGTCAACAGTTTAAGATTAAATGGAAATTACTAAAGTTCACTTTCTATTTGCTAATTGAGCCATCGTACTTCCTCAAAGTATACTTGATCTTTTTGTCGAACTAAACCAAGGAAATCCATGCCTTATCCTATATTTCTCTGCTTTTTATATATTCTGTTATTGCTACTACAATTAATCCATTATTCATTACTTTATTCTTTTATTGCAACCACCATTGCACTTACAACATCTACTTTTACAAAATTACTTGTGGCTACAAAATTCTTAAGCTGAAGACACCATCATCGTGGGATCGATATTCAAATAGGATTGTCCTATTTCTATTCTTGCATTGATAGTGTAGCCTGCACTAATAGTGTGACGTTTTCACACCGATCACCATTATATTCAAAATAATTGTCTTCCAAAAGAAATGGGCAAATTGCTTCATAAATATCTCATCTTTCTCCTTATTTTCACTTAGGCCCAAAATTTTAATTCTTCACATTTTAGTCCCTAATTTCCTTAAAATTAAATCTTTCAAGTTTCTCATTCTTCAAATTTGTCCATAATATTAAATATACAAATTTGGATTCAAGATGTGATTATGAATCTAAAATATGGGTCGTTACACATCATCATTCGACGTCATTTTGTCATTTGTTCGACTTTTGTGATTGTAAAACACTTTAACTTTTTGTCCCAATTATAACCTTGTGTCTTGCCTCTTTCTTCGTTTGAGGGTTTCAAGAAATAAAGGGAAAAAATCTTCTATTTTTCTTTATGTTCTCGCCCGTTTCTATTATTTTTAGCTTTAAAAGCCTTTTTAGGCCTTTCCCTTCTTCCCTAATCTTCTTTTTTTCCTTTTTTGTTTTCAATTGTAGATTATTCTTATTGAGATCCACGTGCCGCCACTTTTTTTGTCGATGTTGCCATCGTTGATGTCTCCCCAAACTCTTCTACTTTTATTATAATAGAACCCTAAATTTAGCCCAAATCTCAATCCAATTCGTGGCCCACTAACCTAAGCTCAAACCTCTTACTTATGGCCCCACACGTATGTGTGCATGTGTGACCCTTTGATCAAGGCACAAATCCCCCTCTGACCCAGGTCTGTTTAACACAGCCCATGTTTCTTAGCCAATCGTCTGCATTGGCCTAATAGGTTCTTGACCCAATCCCTTTAATTGGGCCCTAACCATACCCATATGGTTTAGCTATAAGCCGACCCAAACCGTTGGAATAGACTCGTCTGGCCTATTGACTTTTGATCCAATATGATATGTTGATCCCATTTAAATTTAGGGATGAAAAAATTATCCAAATCTACCCTGACCCGACGTGACCCATCCGCCTCGAATGAGTTTTTTTTTATAGAATTTCAGGTTTAATGCGGGTTTTGGAAAAAAATTGACTTAGGGCAGATTCGGGTTTATGGTGAAAATTTCCCAACCCAACCTAATATATTTTTAATTATATATATCATATTTTTATATAGTATATTCAATATTTTATTAATTTTTTGGGGGCAGGTTTGATTGAGTTTTATGTTAAAATTTAAGGGTCAAGTCGTTGTCGGGTTATGCTTCTCATATGCCGAGTTAGGTTAAAATATATTGAACTTGGGGTAGAGAGCGATTGTGTTAGGATTCTTAACATTCGGGTTGGGTCGGGTGACCAAAAACTTGCCCCACCCTATTGTCATTCTTATTTCAATCAAGTTTATAATATAAACTGAAAATTTTATTGGTATATTCATTAAAGGAAAAATGATTTAAACCTCATCTCGCTGGCACTCGATGATGGAAAGAGCGATATGGATTTTTAGAGATGAGAAAAGCTTTGATGAGGGTGATGAGAAATGAATGGTTCTTACTCCAATGTCCCAACCCGAGATGGCTTGCTCTATTTCCCTCCCAGTGCATGGCTAAGAATCTAGTCTGAATAAATCATGAGGCTTAAGTGAGATGATAAGAGCCTCTCCTACCTTAATCAGTGGTCGAAGTTTCGTTTCTTGTAGATATGGAGCTGCTTAAAAAACTTGTGGCCAGCATCTACCCCTATATGAACCAACGAAACATGAAAAGATTGGTCACTAAACTCGCTCTAGTGGATGCTTTGAGGAAAAAAGAATATGGTCCTAACAAAAAACACCAAAATACTTGAAAATTTGAATCAAATCACGTGACATGAACCTGACAGTCAATAGTATTTCGATTTGAGCATTTGTAAAATTTGAAAAAAAAAATGGAAGAAAGAAAGATAAATTGAATTTCGGGGTCCAACGGTCTTAATAGGCAACAGCAACGTTAACTGGTGGGCGCGACGAAGACTGTGGTCGGGTTTATAAGTCAAATTGATATTTTATTTAAACTTTATAAGTTGAATTGATATTTGTTTAAATTTCAAACGTCAAATCAATATTTTGTTTAAACTTTAAGGGCCAAATTAAAAATTAACTCCTTTTAATGACATGCTACATTATCATATTTATAGCCTTTAACGTCTCAATGATCAAAATATTTATAAATCGACAACGTAAATAATCAAAATGTTATTTTTTTATTTAATGAAAAAATGAACGTTTATGAAACATAAGTGACCAATTGTGTATTTTATCCTTATTATTTTTGCACCATTTAGGCCCAGCCAGCCGGGCAATCGAAACAGCGCGAAACTGCCGTTAGGGTTTCTGCGTTTGAAACACGAAAACAATGGCCTCGTTCGGATCCATCAAGTCTGCAATATTCGATAGGGAAGAGAAAAAACAGTTCCGTCGTCTCCTCTCTTCCAAATTCACTATTCTTTCTTTTTTTTACGATTAAATTTAACAAAACCCACACGCTTCATTTGAACTCACTTCATTTTAAAATTCTGAATCTGAATCTCAGGCAATACCAATCTCACATTCGCGGCCTCAACGCCTACGATCGCCACAAGAAGTTCTTGAACGATTACGGTAAAGTTTCCTTAATTGATTTCTAGTAGCGGTTAATGCTTTGTTTTTTTTTTTTGTTCATGTATAGTCTTCGCTTTTCATTTATCTGTTATACTTGTCAAGAATACTTGCTGCGCCTTTTATTGCTTTTTTTTAATTGGGAAATGGACATGAAAGGAATTGTGCAAATAGTGAGCGCTATATATGTTTTATCCTTGTGTCCTAAAACAAGTGGATGATGAACAGTCTTCTCCTTTGAGAACGGAAGGAGGCTACAGTCAGCCACACATTTTATTTCCAATGCTAAAACTAGTCTTGTATGAGGTGTTTCTCACTTTTCAGGTGCATCTTGCTTACTGTTTTGCAGTTGGCTTCTATGGAAAAGAAAATTCTACAGATGTGAAGTTGCCAGTTAAAACAGATCATGATACCCTGAGGGAGGGATATCGGTATGCTTTTGTTGTTTGTAGTAGTGGACTTGCACGTCTCTATGTCTCTCTATAATTAGTGCTTACATTCTCCCATCTATCATCTATGTTTGGTGTTTGTATGCATTCTCTTTGAGGGTTCCAGTTTTCCATGTGTGGGTTATAATAGTGTTATTTATATATATTTATATTACCTACGGCTCTTCCTAGTTTGAATGAAACTTTTAACTAATCTTAATCTGTGGAACTTGTGCACTACCCTCTATTTGCATTGAATTGAAGATAACAGAAACGATAAGGTCTATTTGTCTTGCTTTGTTATAATTTCCTTTTCGGCCACAAATGGAAAAAATATGACTAGGTAGCTTTAGATGGAGATGGTTGCCTTTATCATCGGATTCAGATATTAAATATTTAATTATGACTGTAGAAGATAAGTGGATTCAGAGATGATTGAGTAGCTTGATAAATTCTCTTGAAGTGGATTTATGATCAACCATTATATCAAATTGAGAATCTTGAGATGCATGCCAAGCTAAATCTGCTTTGTGATGAGTCTGAATGGTTGTTTAACATATTCGGGATGATCTTAGATGAGGAATGGTGGTTGGCCTAGGTAAAAAAAGTGTAGGATCAAGAAGAATTACATAAAATATTGTCAGTGACGGTTTTATATTGCTTTATTTCCATCTGCAAATCAATATGGAGTTTATTTTGGGTGCTGTGTTTTTTCTTGCCCGAGTTCATGTTCTTGACAAGGCTCTATTTTCAAACACTGGACATATTGTTAAGTGGTACTAAGCTTTGTGATTTTTTCCCTCATCACATTTAACAATTGCTGAAGCTTTATACGTTCCGAGGAAGATGATATGAATCCATCCTGGGAGCAGAAGCTGGTGAAGCGTTACTATGATAAACTTTTTAAAGAGTATCCTTTGCTATTTTAATTTCTTGCTTATTTGGGGGTATTGAAAATCTAAAATCTCAACATATTTATGAATGCTCTGTGTCTTCTTATTTCCTATTGCTTTCTTCGTCATAAATCTCAATTGGAAAGTTGCGTCAGGCAGTGGCAGATCTATCTACAGAGGAATTCATGCATTAATATGGTCTCTGTAGAAATTTAGACAGCTAGTGGACCAATGAACGTATTGGCGAGTTTGCTTCAGCTTTAATTTCAATAAAAATTAGCCGTGACTTGCTATTTGTTCTCTTAAGCTCATTTAAGATACTGCATAGCTGACATGTCACATTATAGGAGTGGTAAGGTATGCTGCTATTTATGTTTGTTACATGTTTTAAGAAACTTGTCTATTTCATTTCATAATAGTTGCTTCATATTCATCATGGAAAAAATTCATGTCTAATGCTTTGAGACTTTTACATACTAATTGGAACCAATCTGAAAAAAAGAGAGCAGGCAATTGCCTCTGGTTTGGTCTAGCTCTAAATTTATTGCTGAAAATGGAAAAGCAGATCCATAGTTATCTTCTGTTCCATCTCTTTATTCTTTATTGCAATCATACAAGTGTCCATATTTATCCTCCTTAGATTGTTTTGCTATGAGGAATTTATTATAATTTGAGTTATTTTTCAATTTTAAGCTTTTCCTTTTTGATGTTGCAGATTGGTTTGAGGTGGTGAACAGAGAAGGAAATTATATCTGGCAAAGGTAAATAGTTTTTTTTTTCATTGTTGACTGGTTTGATTAATACCAATTGGTATGGTAAATACATCTCATTTTGGTTGACAGTAATTCACATCTGGTTCTTGTTTTGGAATCTTATCCTGTGTGTTGTCCCAGAATTACATTCATATTTCAGTCTTCCTTGGGCATATCAGAAAGCTATGCAGTGTCATTAATTTGAAAAAGATGTATATTGATGGCTATAGTTAATCCAAAAAACTTGTTGAGCAATGGATTTACAAAGATTAGGTGGCAAAAATTGGCAGTGGTGATAAAGACTGAGGTAAAATTGAGGCACTACCATGTACATCAAAGTGGTTGAAAATTTGAGGGCTTAGACCTTGCTAGATGCACCAAAATCTGTTTTGGCAATTGCTAACTGGTCTCACTGAAATCTTTACTTGTACTAGTAATTGATCAGGAGATGGATTATAGAGGTGTGTAGTAGAAATGTCCTAAAAGGATCAAGGAAATCTTTACGGCCTTAAGCACCACGTATTTTCATTGATTCTTGTCTATATAAATTTAGCTTAACAATTGTCTTCAATCATATGATGCTCATTAAGTGGCAATGGTACATATGTATATAATTTATATATTACTCTTTTCTATCAGGACAGTTTTTATGTGGTAATAAGCACTGCAATGAGAAAGATGGCTTAGCAAGCTATGAGGCAAGTGTTTGTACTTTGTGATAACCAATTTACCATCTCACTAGAAATCATCATTTCCTAGTGATATGAAATTTTGCATGGTTAGGTAATATTTTAATATGGAACTGCTAGTTCATCTATTAATAGCATTAAGGATGTTGTGGAGCTCCAATTTTACTTTTTAAATACTGAAATGTTTTTTTTATAAAGAGAATTATCTTGTGCGAATATCAACGTAACGTGGTCTATTCATTTTTCTTGGATAAAATTTTCAGGTAAACTTCTATTTTGAGGCCAGAGAAAACAAGCAAGCCCTTGTAAAGTTGGTAACTCGTGGAATGTATGTAGTGCTATCTTATTTGTCTGATTCTGCAAATTTCTCTCTTTCCTCTTTCAATCTCTCCTGCTCTCTGTTGGGCCAGAACTTTCTTTTATCACCTAGAAGTTTGTGCGCAAAAGCTTCTTTGTTAACTTGTCTGTATTCAATGATTTACTTTCTCTATTTTGTCTTGTACTAAAGTTTAGTTTCCATGTAAAGAACTTTCTGGAGAACCGTTAAATGCATTGATCATTGTTTAACATTTGTTTCATCATTCTCCTTTACCTATTGTCATATAAAAGGTTTAAAAAACATAACGGACATGTGAAGTGAGGCAAAATTGTTTTCTCACTTGAAATGGATGTGTGGGTTGAGAGTTTAGAGGATGACCTGTAAGCTTGTGTAAATCCTAGTCAATGCAAATCATATGATCTGTAAGAATGTTTGCTTCTTTCTTTTTTGTTGCAAGTCCTAGTCTGCAGCTTTGCCTTTCAGATACTGATTAAAACCTATTTGAATAAGTTACTATAATTTATTTTTAGGATACACTACCATATTGTTGGAGAAGGAACAGCTTTCATCTTAGAGTAGTATAATATCAAATCTCTTGGCATCTAACTCTGTAGATTTTTGTATGGAAAAAAGCTCTTATACGATCAGAGGTTTTTGTTTCTGGTTAGTAGGATTTTTGTGTTCTGTCTATGGTTTGTCAATTTGTCGTTTCATAAATTGATATAAAACATTTTCTAACGTTCTGTTAGATATGCATGAACTAAGCCTTAGGTCCTTGACTGCTTTCTTTTTGTGGACTGTTTGAAATAGATGCGCTGAGAAGCTTCATTACAAAACACGAAAGGAGGAATTGGACAGAAAGCAGAAAAAGGAATACAAAAGAAAAAGGTGTCAACTTGAGTCCAAAAATCTTTTTACTAGGAATTTGTTTTCTATTAATTGGAGGAGGATGGTGTCTCAGTTATCCTTTCCATATTTGTAAGTTGACTCTGGTACTATGTTCAGGGATCAGTCAAAAGTCAAAGATGACACATATGAGTAGTATGAGAGGAGCAGAGAGAAGAGAAAAGGTTTGGAGTTGCAATCCATGGTCCTCTATCATTCATTTTCATAAGTCATTGCTTATCTTCTACAGCAGCATACCATTATTGTTACTCTAATCCCCCCTCCCCCGATTTACCCAATTGGTTGGGAATAAAGAGTCAAGAACTTCAACTGTTAGGAGTCGAGTCATAGCTGGGGATATGAGGGTGACATATAATTAGTTATCTTTATGTCCAATCCTTTCTAGCAGTAATGTTTCAATCGAGTAAATGAGTAGTAAATCAGAGATGGCCCTAGCCGTCCTGATTGAAATAATTTAGATGAAGTTTGGTGGATATGGTTG
Organism: Hibiscus mutabilis; assembly: GCA_019671005.1. NCBI lineage: Eukaryota > Viridiplantae > Streptophyta > Magnoliopsida > Malvales > Malvaceae > Hibiscus > Hibiscus mutabilis. Next base: position 51,088,421 of record CM033719.1, read on the forward strand.
TTGGCGAACTGGCCCTGGCAAGTTTCAAGAACTGTGTTTTTGCCTAGGCAAAAATTCATACCACAGAATCCAATCAGGTTTGATGAGTGTTGTGATTACTGATAATTTGTCTCTACCAATCTCAGCCTAGCTGGGGCAACCAATGGCACCCTTAGGCTGTCATCTATTTGACCATTCGTTTTTACATTTTTTATGTACACCTTCAGAACTAAGATATGTTTAGTATCATTATTATTTTCTCCTTTTTTTCAGGTAAAAGGGCTTCCTCTTCAGCTATCAATCAGGAAAGCGATGATGATGATGAAGACTTTGATAAGTACCTTGAGGGCATGTTTCTATGATTGTGGGTAAAACACGGCTGAATAAATTAAGCCTTCATAGTAATTATTTTCAGTGCTGACACCATAGTGGCCTAGCAAGATGCCGAAATATCAAATGGAGCTGAAACTTGTAAATTTGATATTGTTCATTCAGCTGCTTAGACTGAGAAAAAAATGTGCTTGTTGCTCCTGTCAACACCAATTAGAGGAAGAGTGGCTATATGAACCCCTGTGGGAAGAATTAAGAAATTTTCAGGACTGCTTGACTACGCAATATGAAAGACCGATGAGCATGTTACGTATTTTGTATATTTGTTAGATGAGCTTTTTGACGGATTTTTGTTAATGTATGTAATTTAGGTAAAAATAATTGGACTCCCAGCAAAATAGGTGGTGGTTGGCTTTTAAAGAGAAAGAGAAGCAGAAGTCTTTCTATTTATTTGCATGTCATAGCGTGAGAAGTGAGCAAAGTTCAACTACAAGTTTAATTTGTAACTAAAGATAGATAATTTGATACAATATTTGTAATATTATATGTAGGGTAAAATTTTAATACACAGGTTGTGTCTTTGTATTTACATTATAAAAACTTAAATTTTAAATTTTTAACATTAACTTTAAAAAATTAAATCCCACACTCTAAACCTTAAGTTTTAAATACTAATTTTAAATTTTAAATCTTATAACTTTAAATCTTAAACTAAAACCTTAACCTCTAAAATTAAAAGGCACGTGTAAATTAAAGTTTACACGGTATATGTATCAAAGTTCTTTTTTTATATGTATTATGTATATATGGTTTTTTAGCATACCTCTCAATTTTATTTGTTTGTAGAAGATGTGAAACCTATAATGATATGATGAACTAGATTCATCTAAACATGTTTTTTTTTTATGGAAAACTAGACATAAATTACACTACTTTTGTCTTTCTCTATGCCTCTGTTATGGTCACAGTGCCAAACTGAACTAATCTCCACCACCCTTTGCTTCTTCCGATCCAATCCTTCAGCTGTAAGCCCTCTATCTCCACCTTCTCTCTGAACATCTTTATTTTAACCCTTTTTTATTCTAAAGTTTCGACTCGCCTTAGGGTTTTATTTTACCATCTTTTCATTTGTTCTTCGGCTGACGAGGAAACGGGAGGGAAGAAGAAAATTATCGTAAATTATGGGGTGGGATTAAAGATGCGAAGTTAGAAATTCAATCACTCGGTTTGTATTTAGTTCCGCTGAACGTTCTATTCATGATATCTGAATTCAAAGACCGTTCCGCCGCCTTCTTCTCAACATGATTTTAAAATTTTAAATTTCCCCTCAGAATTTTCTGATGTTGTTTGTACTATTATGCATATGATTCATGTTTAATCTATTAATCTCTCTCCCTTTCCCTTGTGTGTGTGTGTGTGTGTGAAGGTTCATGAAAGTGGACTTTAGCTTTCCATATAACTTAAGCTGCGTTAGATGATAGTGAGTGAGAACTGAGAAGTTGAGATCATTGTTGATTTTGCCATTTCTTTCTGTTTTTATCTCATAAGGAAAATTCTATGTTTTGGAATTTTCTGCTCTCTATATTGTAACTTCAGAATTCCAGAATAAGGTGTGAGCAATGCCGGCGAAATTGGGGAATGGTGATCAGCAGATAGACCATGGTGCTCGAAGTGTGTTGCAGTCAACTCCCCACTCTGAACCTTGGTGGAAAGGAGTTGGAACTAACCCCTTTGGTGAAGCTGCCTCTAAGTCACCTTCTGTAGAACAACTAAATGGTTCAATGCCAAATGGAGCTGTGTATTCGCAGGCTCATGGGGGCTTGGGCAGTGAAGGTAATTCCAGTAAAGAGAATCTGATCTATGTAGGATCACAATCTCTGATTTCTTACATTAGTTTATAGATGGATACTGCTTTTTATGTTTGACGACCACAAGGCATCAGTTTTAGGACTAGGCAAACTCTGTGATTTGGCATTGGACCGATGTTTTTGTTTCATCGTAATCACTTTATTGGACCCGTGGCACGCTGGTGGCATGCTGGTGGTTATGATTCTACAAATGGAAGAAACTATGTATTGTTTTCTTCAAACTGATGTCTATTTTTCTTTTGGTTCTCTGTCATTCATAATTCATTTGCCTACTATTTAGTGTATTACAAGAAATGGAAATTTGTTTTAGAAATCGGGTAAGAGGGAGTGGTCGTGTCTCACAAATTGAAAAGGGGAAGATGTAGTAGGCAGCAATTTTTAGGAGAAAGGGTAATTTTCTAAGTACACTCTGGATATAACTAGGAGGAATAATGCTTCATGTTAGTAGGCCTCCTTATTTTTACTATGATCTCTCGTAATGCGTCATTACCAATAGGTTACTGCCCTGGTATAGACTCTTGGCTTGCCATTCTCTTCCAACTTGTGTGCATCCTATGAACTTACTAGATATAATGGAGGCTTTTTAACCTCTTTTTTTTCTGGAGCCTTCAACAGGGTTAGTTTTTGGGCAGGAACATATGTCCTTGGTGTTGATTTTTAGGTCACGTGTGTCTTAGGCTTTTGAGGTCAGCAAAATCCATTTAATCAAGGTCAGTAGCTGCCATCTGAGAATGAAAAATAGTGTCATATTTTTTTTGGTATAACCAAAAGTATTCTACCCATCGGCCTACTAATCTAGATCGGGTACTGCAAAGGTCCACCAAGGAGTGACCCTCCCAACCCCATTTTCTCCATTCACATGGTCAAGATTCGAACCCCGGGACGTTGTTTAAGAGACCTAACACTCTATCCCCTAGACCAACCGGTAGTTGGTATAACTAGTGTCATATAACATATCTGGTCCTTTGTTATGGGTCCTTGTTTGTGATCAAGTAGCCAAACGATTAACGGGAACGCTAGAAGCAATGGCCTTCCCTTGATTCTTGGGAGGGTCTATGATGTTCGATAGATCAGCTCGTCAAAGGGAGACTGAAACCTATTGGACTTGTTAGAATAAGAAGAGAGACCAAGATCTTTAGGGTTTTAATAAAATACCGGCTCAACTTTTTATTCATACTAAATAGCATCTATAAATAGAGGGTACAAAGTTTACTTGAAATAGACTTGACCTATAACATAATAAAAAGGACTCTTGATGATGTAAAATACTCATAAATAAAATCTCCTAATACTTCTCCCAATAAAATAACAAAAACTGATCCTAATAAATAATAATAATTTAACGCATAACATCCTTGCTTGAAATTGAGGCATACAAATCATTTGTTTTGTATTCACTGGATATTGATGTTATCTTAGTTTTTTTATCAGATGGGAGAAATGGACAAGATCGTCAACATGTCAAGCATGTTCCTTCTGCAACACCCCTTACTTTGGGTGAACACCATGAACCTAATTCTCAAATGGAACTAGTCGGACACTCAATTGTAAGGCTTCTCTCTCTCTCTCTCACGCTCGCACACACACGCTCGCACACACACACTCTCGCTTAAGCGCAAACATCAACCCTCACATACATTTCTGTACATATCAACGCTTTTGAATGCATCAGCACACATCCATACATGTGTTTTAGCAGTCAACCTTCATTTCTTGTGCTCTTTGAATGTCTAGAAGTTTACATTGATTCTCTCTGACTGGAAGAAATCTTGCTCCAAACTTTCAGGTCTTGACATCATATCCTTATTCAGATCCTCAGTATAGTGGAATACTTACTCCTTATGGGCCACAAATGATGGTATGATCCGAGTTCTATGTTGTGGTAAATATATTGGAGAATGGGATAAGACAAAATCTAGTGATTTTTATTTTGCAGTAGATAGGAGTATCTGGTTGCTAGAAATAGATTCTTTTAAGCTATAGTTTGAATAAGACGACGAGTCTTGTCTCCTTTTGTCTATAACGAATCATATCACTCTAAAAATTTACAACTTCGACAAAAGTTTTTGCAATGGCAATGCTTGTATATCGTATTGTGGTTCATTTACGTTGTATAATGCTGTTACCCCATGGACACAAGTAGTGCTTACAAAGTTCATGGAAAATGACCTCATCATTTCTTTCCTTGAGATCAAAATGACCTTATTGTTAGTAATTTAAAGTTTATTTGCTAATTATTCATAGTTTGTTTACAAATATCTGAAGAGCAGTTTTACCATTTGATTGATCTGACCAATATCTAACCTTTTTCCTTTACTTTCAAATTACCAGAAGTATAAGTATTTTTGGCATGATAGTTATTGGCCAGTGTTTACAAATCTTATTTTAGGAAATTATTTCATCCACTCGAAATTTGTTTTCACTAATGGGGATACAGGTTATGAACTTACTATTTTAATGGTTTAGGAGATGCCCATTTTACTATGCCACACAGAAGTAATGAACTTTATGCATTCTATTGCTAACCATATTCAGGTGTCACCACATCTATATGGAATGCATCATGCTAGGATGCCTTTGCCTCTTCAAATGGAAGAGGAGCCTGTTTATGTAAATGCAAAGCAGTATCATGGCATTTTGAGGCGAAGACAGATACGTGCCAAGGCTGAGCTTGAAAAGAAAGCCATTAAAGTTAGAAAGGTAGAATTGGTATTGTTTTAGGGTTTTTTTTTCCTTTCTCCCTTTTCTTGTTTAGTGGTACCTGGCAGAAACGTACAACAAAGGAAGGTTTAGGACTCAATTCTGTTGCCATTGACTACAGCCATACCTTCATGAGTCCCGGCATCTACATGCCATGAGAAGGGCAAGGGGTTGTGGAGGCCGTTTTCTTAATACAAAGAAGCTGGCTGATGATGTTACTAGTCCCACCTCAGGAAAGGGTATGAATTCAGGTGAAAATGTTTCAATCAGATCAGTCATATTTTCAGGGTCTGAGTGTGTATCTACCAATGGAGCTGGAAATATAAACTCCTATGGTCAGCAAGAAGGAAATTGTGCAAGGGATATTGTGAAAGGGAATGGGGCACAACATGGGGCCCCTTCTATCAAATGAAATTCCTCCTTGAGGTGGGTGATTCTCTCCGGCAGGTTTGACCATTGTTATTTGTCATTGTGTGAAATAAAATGGGTCATTGTTTGTGTTTGTGTCTAATGGGGGGCTTCTTGTGTATAGGCAGCGCTGGAGGTATTTGGCCCTTCGATCTCGGGTGGCGGAATCCCTCTCAGGCAATTCATTCTTGGCTTTGGTTACTCACGGCTAAGGGGGTTATATGAGAAGATATGTGGTCTTTGGTTTAATCCTTACTTGGGTAAAAGTGGTTTGAAATTTGACATGCCTTCCTTTGACCCTTTTGTAAAATGATAAAAAAAAAAGGTGTTGTATGTACCGAGTAGCAAACTGTTGTGAACGTGCAAAATATCAAACAAACTGCTTAAGTTTTTGAGTGTCGTAGGGCGTGGAGACTTGTGTAAGCTTTAAACATTTCCAGCAGTGTGGCCTTAATAATGTAAATGGCGTCTCACTTTTGCCGTCATATGTTGGTGGTTTGGTGATTATTATTTGGTGGAAAGTGGAGTTTTGCATTTTTTATGGCTATCGACACCACACTTTGGTGTGTCTGTCTTACTGGGTCAGTTGTTTCAAACCACTTTTCCTTCGGTCTTCAAATATAGTTATTTTCAACAGTAGTCGGTGATCGACGGTTACATTAAGATGTGGTGAAGATGAAGTACTGTTGCCTCAGGATAGAAAATAATATTTTTTTAATTAAAAGAGGTTCGAACTTAGCTAACTAAGGTCAAACAGATTTACATTAAGAAGTCCATGAATATCACGGTCGAGCAAGGGTCTAACAGATTCTGGAACATCATCGTAGAGCACAAGTTGATAGGACACAGTAACCGGCAGCTTGGACAAACCATCGGCAACCATGTTGCATTCCTTGGGGATCCAACTAAATTCAATGTACCACGCACGGTTGGATGAAGCAGCAATGGCACGCACAATTGGCAACGGACCAGTGAGTGCCATGCTTGCAGTCGGAGCGAACTTGCAATCTCTTTGCGCCAATGGACCATGCGACTTGTAGACCAAGCAAAAGGCCCCAAAGCTCAGCCTGTAAGGAGGTAGTTGCGCCAACATGTTTCCCTCAGCGGTCCGCGAATGGCACCGCCAATCGATCCAAGACCCGTCAAAGACGAAACCGCAGCATCAGTGTTGAGGCACAAAAAACCCGAGGGGGTGCTTGCCATGAAAAGGACTCCAAACGAGGGAGCTGAGGAAAAGCAGCCGGATAGAAAATAAAACTGATTATGGCTTAAAGTTAAAATTTTATGCTTTCGCCAAGTCAATTGGTTATATAGAGAACAATGATCTTTAAGCATAGCACTACTGTGGTAGCAATTATGTTAAGCCCACATGAAATGTCAGCCCTTGGCCCATAAAGAGAAGCAGCCGAAAACCCTACAAGAATGAAGAAACCCCATCGGCTATCACTCAATTTCTCTTTCGAACTATACTTTCCATCGTAATCCATTGCTGTAGAACTTCATCTCTGCTTTAGTTTTTGGTATACAGAAAGTGGATGAGCATCCTTGACCACTCGGCCAATTAAAGGATCACACAATCCAACTTTAATTCTTCTTTGAAGCTTATGAAGTGGCTGACAAGTTGAAATGAATACTAGGATGTGGAAAGGGACACCAAAGGAAAGCAGCTGCAACAATGGCTCCGGAATTGTTCTTCTTAGTTCTCCATAACAACAAAATTGTTCCGAGAATAAACTAGGCCCCCTCCATAAAATTATAATATTAAGGCACAAAGAAACATCAAAATTGTAAGCAGAAAGGGAAACGCTGATCCTTGAAATTAATGAAATAGCCAGTCACCTGCACTGATATCAGTAACATAAAGTTAGAACTCTATTTCGGCTAAACCCAATTCTCAATTCAAGGTCTTATACTGACATTACCAGCATTCCTAAGATAATACAGACAGACAAAGCTCATTCAAGTAAAATTAATCAAAAGCACTTCCTATGAACAACAGAAGGCCCCATCTCATCATAATCTGCCTTCGTTACATGCTGATTTTGTGGAAACACCACTTTAGCAAGAATTGCACCGCCCACCCATGCCGAGTACAGTTCCAAATTCTCTGGCATGTACTCTGGAGGCTGCAATTCAAATAAACTCACAAAGCTTAAGACAATCAACAAGAAAGCTAGGTCTACACAATTAGACTGGTATATTACCTTCACTAGACAAGGACGGATAGCTGATGAGCAGAGGCTTGCTTCTTTCTGGAACCTAGATTCAAAACCTGGATTAAGCAGGGCAAAAATGTTGACAGCTGTGAAGCCACGAAAATATTATCACTTTAGAAACTAAACCCAAATTTTGCATCCAATGCTCTGATAGAGAACTTATGTTACCATTGGTACCTGAGATTTTTTAATCCCAATTAAGTACTGTTACATGACTTGGTACCTAGACCAAACGGTGTCAACTTTGTAAATGCCACATAATTATATTGGACACATGTGCTCCAATGAACAATTAAAGGGAAATCTTTAATTGGATTGATATACTATTTGGTACCTGAATTTGGCTTCAATATTTACCTGAGTTTCTTTTTGTCAAAGTTAAGTACCTATAACTTTCCCCTAGAGCACACGTGCCAAATATTCATTAGGCCACATATAAAAAGTTGGTGTGGTTGGTCTAGTTACCAGAAAACAACTTACTGGGGCAAAAAAACACAAGTACTGAACATTGAAGCCAAACATGGGTATCAAATGGTACATAAACATATTATTGATAGCCTTGTAAGAGTCCAGAAATAACCCTCTTCGTCATCTAAACTCTAAAGTCCAAACATCACAAGGATCAAAGCATATGATTCTCACTTGTCATTGATGTAGTCCCACCACAAAGAACGGTATTTTCTAACAGCTGCTTCTGGTTCTCGGAAGAAACTGTTGCAACACTACGAACAAGCTGCTCAACAATTCCATGAGCTTCTAGGCCCAATATAGACGGTTGGAACAATGCCTCACCAACAGTATATTTTTCTCTTCCAATTCTTATCACCTGAACAGTCATTTGAAGAGTCTTACAATCAGAAACATAACTACTCAGAGATCCTAACTGCATAAGACTTGCCAAAAATAAACTAGTGGGAGAAATGTATAGCCAGGTTAGCAGTATAAGCGAAGAATACTAATAATACATGTAAAAGAAGATCAGTCAATAAGGGAACTATCAGCGTGTTATATTCCTCAAAACTGTAACGATTGGTCGTTTCTTGGTAAACTTGTCATTTTAATTCCAAAAATCCAAACTCGAAGTAGCAAGACTTTAAAAATCTTTTAAGATGTGGGTCACAATACTAAAATGGCTAACTATAGAACAAGCAGAGCAGATAAGACAGAGGCGATTCCTGGTTCACTTTGATAAGCTCATTGCGTAAAAGTACTCTTATCATGTTTTAACAATTCAAATTTGTATTATCTTTTGGAATTTAATAGCCAAATTCAATAGAACCCATTGTGATTATTAGTACATGTAGATATAAGAAATAGAACTGATGATAGATCATAAACTATTCACCCCACACAAAATCCAAAGGTATACACATCTCATAAATCATTTTTAGTCAGTTTTTCTTATCTCTCCCCGGCCTTTCATTTTTTATTATTACAGTGTATAAAGAATACTCCACTTCTTTTTCTCAAGTATAATATGCAAATTTCTTATATCCATAACTCTTTATGTCAATCTTCTACACACTTAGGTCTACAAGTAGATTTAAGGACTTGGGTCAAAATCAGAAACCTAAACAAGAGAGGACAGAGAGCATAGGACAAACCTGTCCGTCAGGAAGGGTATGTTCCTCTATCTCAGATGTTCTAAGCATTCTGTCATAAGCAACTTCATCCTCAGCACAGCATGCAAATTGCTCTTTTAGTTTCTCAGCATCAGAGATGCTAAGGTTCACCATAGGATTTGATTTACCCAGCTCTTGAGCAAGTAACTTTGTCAAATCACTACCTCCAACTTCAAATCTTCTTGAGGCAATGTGTTGGACAGCACCTTCAAGTACTGCAGCTATGTCTGTTAATAAAAGTGCAAGTCACATGGCAGTACAATCAATTAAATAAACAAAAAGAAAGCCTTTGCAGCTTAAAGCCAATTGAAGGTGATTCTTGATACAACATCACAGCTAAATTCCAACTCTATAAGGTAAATAAACACTTGGCCAGCTAAATTCTTATGCATTTAAAAACGTACTTGAAAGCCAGCTTAAAGCTGGTCGTATTTCCACTGTTATGAGCAAAAAGACTTGTGATGTCCAAAACAAACATGAACCAAGCAGCCAAAAACTTGAACACTACATTCTTAAAAGGCATACAGGTACATACCTATCTTCCCATGACCAATATCAACAGTACAGCCTGAGATACGCCCGACAGCATAGAGAGATAATACTGCTTGCTCCGACGCATAAAATCCCAGGACATTAAAGGTTTCAAATAGCAATTGCACCAGTTGTTCTCTGACAGCCTGGAGAAGGAGCACTTTTAAGAAGCAACAAAAAGTTTATTGATTTTGCACCACTTATGCACATGGTAATCAACCTCAAACGATAATAGTGTCAGCTAAAATGTTAAAAGAGGTTATAACAGAATAGTTGACAGCTTTGATCTGAGGTTGACTGTAAGCAATACCGAACATAGAGGCAATCACATGCACAAAATATATCCACAAAAGAAACAATGTATGGTTCATAGGGCAATGTTTGACCCAACTTCTGGAGCAGCTTATTTTCGAAACAAAAAAACTGAAGATGACCAAAAAGGGTACACAATTTTCTAAACAAATTCAAGTTGACAGCACTTTGCAGAACGAGAATACCATGTAAAACACCTCCTCTAGCAGCTCCAAACTGGGTCAAACAGGCTTCAATTCTTTAAAATACCTCATTACTTTAGAACTCAATAAAATGGGGATGGCTGGGAATATGGGGAGGTACAAAATGAAATAATAGTTGCTAAATCCCTTCTTTAATTAAAAGCCATGATTACAGCAGATGCCTGAGATTTACATTTGGCAAAAATCTGGCATAATCTGTTTTTCGGTAGGTAAAAACATCAACTTGAATATAAGATTAGAAAAATAGATAAAGGCAACTAACCTTGGGAGTACAAAGTGGTTCAGTAAGCAAAATTTGTCCTTCATTCCCAACTTCCCATTCAAGACCAGTGTATAGAACATGGTGCAACAAATCTTCCATTGCATCCCAGTCTTTAACGCATCCTCGCACAACGGGATCAACAGTGACATCTTCGAACATAGAATTATCAGCAGAGGATCCATCTTGATCTTCAAGCATGCGTTTCATTTGAGTAGGAATTATCTGGCCACAATTCAAAGAATTCAAATTGCCAATCCTCAAACCCATAGAAGCAAATTCAACCAAAATGAAAAAATTAACAACAAAATTGTGATAGAGAGAAAAGACTCTTACTCAAACATTGTAAAGAAAGAGATTAGTAAATGAATTAGAGAGGGGGAGAGAGACATTTCAAGCTGTCCCCAAAGCAAAAGCTACATTTTGGTTAGAGTAACCCTCGTAAAGAAACCACTTTTTATATATATAATTGTCAAACATACCAAGGATGGAGCCTGATCTGGGATAGCGAGTCCCGCCTTGAGAATCTTGGAGCCAGCATCGACCACTGCCGCCTCCATTAGGCCACAAATAAACGAGCCCCAAAACCAACACCCTAATTATCAATCGATGGGTGGGGAAAACCCTAGATTTGATGTCTAGGTTTTAGTTAGAGCTTTAATGTTAAAGCTCTTTCTTCACTTCACTTCACTTCACTTCAAAATGGGTGATGTAAGAAAATGCCTTCACCTGTTGCAGCTGCTATGTCACAGAATTCTTTATAAGCCCGTAATAATGCGCCTTTCACAGAATTCGATGCCTCCTAAAAAAATCTTTAGATTTAAGTTTCTGGGGGCATTGTTGAACTAATTTTTCTAACACAATGATCACTAACATTATGTTTTTTTTACTTTGGTCATTGGGACTTATGTTTGACCGTTGACTTAACAAAAATATCAACGTATCATATGATATAATAACAATTTTAATTCCAAAACTATTAGACTCATAGCACCTAGCGCACAACCCTTCGAAAATTCCTTCTACCACAGTCCTTGCTTGCTTGACTCTCCCCTTTGTCACGCTTCCCTTCATCAATGGCCCTCAACCACACCAGATCGTCAATACCCTCAGCTTGTGAAACCATCCAGCGCGACCATGTCCTCCGGTTTTGTCTAAACCGCACCTCACGTGTCATCATTGTCTTTGTACCGTCCGCACTCGCACACCCCTGTTGCACTACACTCAAATGAAGCCTTCTCCGGTCGACACTCAAACCAACCTTACCAGACCCAATACCCCTCGTTCGGACCTCCTTCACCCACCATTGCCCCTCGTCCACGCATCACCCTAACCCAGACTACATGCCTCAGCCCCACTCACGATCTCTCAACGATGACGATTGTAATACCCCAATTTTTGGTTAGTGACTGTTTTGCAAAGAATTAAAAGTTGGTGGTTTTAGTTCATTGAATAAAATGTAAAATGTTAAAGTTTGGTGACCAAAGTGAAAAGTCGAAAAAAGTTCAAGGACCAACATGTTAATTTTCCCAATAATTATTTTTATTCTATAATTAAATAGTTCACATAAGGGTGTGGATCGAATGTAAAATTGTTGGTTCGATTCGATGTTTCTATTATTGGGAAATTACAGTTAAAGTTTAAATGTGATTCAAGTAATTGTATAAGCTCGGAATGTGATGAAATTTTGATGGGAGTCGTAAGAAGACTTGAAGAGTATGACATTTCATTTTGGAATCGTTTTTAATCGATTTAGATTCGATTGAAGACAGTATTTTGAAATAGTGCACAAATGGCATTTTTGTGAATATATGGATTCATTAATGGCATTTTAGTCGTTTTGCCCTTACTTTTTAATTAAAGATGATTATGGAAAAGTGGTAAGGTTAGGTGTCAACACCTAATTGGTCATAATAGAGGGGTAAAATGGTAATTTCACTATTGGTGAAGATTTTTAAATTGGATTTAAAGGATTAATATGCCATTTGTCATGTTAATTAATGATAGAAAAGGCTAGAATTTTTCTCCCATCTTCTTCCTCAATTCGAAACCACCATAGCCAAGGTAAGGGAATTTTTGATTCAATTTTTATCATGATTCGATTGGTTTTTGGTTCAAGACATGAAATAGAAAATTAATCCCCATTGAATTCTCTTTCATTTGGTATAATTTTTGAAGGGTTTCCATGTTTATATGTTGAGATTGGAGATTAGGGTTTGTGAAGAACATGTTGGAATTTTAGGTTTTATGGATTGAATTGTTTGAATATGAGGTTGTGATGTTGTTTAATGCTTGTTAGAGTAAAAATTTCTATGATTTATGTTGTAGGTTAATTTTGGGAAAATTGGAAAATTAGGGGAAACTCTTGCAAAATTTTTATTTGAATGGGAAATGATGTTAGAAGCTTGAATATAATGTTTGGAGGTTGAATTCATGCTTGAATCAAGTTGGGAATTTTGGTCAAAGTGACCTTTGGTATTCGGCCTACTAGGGGAAATTAAGGGAAAATTATGGAAAATTTTTCCTAAGATTAGAAATGGTGTAAAGATGATTTTGTAAGCTTTGGAATGTTAATTGGATTAATGTAGAAGTTTGAAAAGTGTTGAGGACTAAATTGTAAAGTTGGGGAAATATGTGAATAAAGTGGAAAGTTGAATTGAAATTTTGAAGTTGTGTGAAAAATGACTATTTTGAAAGATTTGGAAGTATAAGGGTTAATTTTTATGTTGGAAGATAGGATTAGTAAGGAAAGTATATGTAGGAATGTTATTATTCCTAATGTGATTTAATGTTAGAATAATACTAACATATACTTTAAAATTGTATATGTTGGTGAAATTATTGTAGATCTTAATCGTGATCCAAATCGGGAATCAAGCAACCTTAAAGGCAAGGAAAAAATACAAAAGTGAAGTAGTGAGTAATAGTAAAGTTTCTAGTGAGGCAACAGGTGAGTGCATTTCTACTATTTTATTTGATATGAGAAAGACTTGCGATGAGTCTATCTAGAATGTCAATTCACAAATGATATATTTTCAATGATTTTTTGAAAAGAGCTATGAATGATTTTCGGGTATAAACTGCCCAATGCACTTTTATTTGATACTATGGAATGTTAATATCTTTTGATATTTTAAATAAATGAATGATATATGACAATGAATGTTTAAAGCCCATTGTATACATTATGAGATTTCTTGGTATAATTGGCATGCTAATGAGGTGGGAGTATAATGAAATAGTGATGTTGTACAAATGTACAACAGTTATAAAGTGAAATAACGACGTTGTGTTCTACAGCTATGACCTAGTGATACAGTGATGTTGTATAAGTTTACAACGGTTATTCAGTGATAAAGTGATACAGTGCTTATTTTGGCACAACAAATTAGTTGTTGTCGCACATGTTCATACTCAATAGTGACTCACATACCATACATTCTCATCTATCTTACATTGGGCTATGATTTTAAATGATAGTAAAAAGTGCAAATTGAAGGTGATATTACGGTTGAATAGTGGTTTATAATATGAATTGTTTTATTTATATAAACTATTATTTTCAATGTTGTCTTTTGAATTATTTATTACAATGTTTAAATGAATATTAGTTGCCTCCCTAAGTTTTTACTTAGCGTGTGAGTGTTTCACGCGTAGGTAAAGAACGTAAGGAGTAAGGAGAAGCAAGAAGACACCATCTATTTTGGGAACGGTATATCAATATCAATAAGACATCCCCGATGTCCCTTTTGATATTATTAGTTTGCATGTATCTTATAAATGTTTTAGATTACCATGATATGAAAATGTTTTGAAGTGGTTGTAATATTATAAACATGAATATGGATATTTTTAGAGTGGATATTATTAGTTAAATATGGTTGAAATCGTATTTTATTAGCTATTTAAATGATTTTTAATTCAGACAGTTTTTAGGCAGTTTGATTATTAATATAAATTAGAATTAAACTGCCATGTTGCTGCCTAAAACTAGGTTCAAATTGAACTTAGAAAAATTAGTTTTAAAATTTTACGCGATTAAATATTCATTTAGAAAAAGGTAAATTAATGATATTTTAAAGAAACAAAATTTTATCGATTTTGAAATAAGAAAGTTGTACAAGTGTCAGGTGACATCTCTAACTCGTATTCAACAATGGATTCGAGTAAGGGGTGTTACAACGATGATGATGATTAGGTGTGGCATCCTCTTTCAACGATGATGATGGTTAGGTGCGACATCAGAACTGCTTATTGTAAGGTAGCTCATGAGGTAAATGGTGGTCTGTGATTCTTGAACGGGGTGTATAACAATTCTAACTGATACGAGCATGAGAGGGTTCAAAATAATTATCTTGGAAAAGAAGTTGAAACTGCTTTGCAAGTCAGAAACGCCAATCAACTTGCGACGCAATTTTGGATGGGATCCAGGCATTTATGTGTCGACATATCTTCTTAAAACTTGTCCAGATGTTAATTAGCTTTTCCAATGCATCTTGAAATGCCTCAATCGGACATTTGGAACTCAAGATACGTCTATTTTAGCGAAGACAGCGCATGCAAAAATTCTTATACGGGATTAATACGGAATTTTTGGATAATTATGAATTTTTAAGATTTTATTTGATTATTTGTAATTTAAATCAATGTAGGATTCTACAATATCTATTAGGATCAGATTTATTTAATTATGATTTTATTTTTAGCATTTATTTATTATTAAAAATTACTTATCTAATTAGGAGATTAGATTTTAACATTTATTTATTGAATTTAATTCCTAAGTTTAATAGGATTAGAACTTCTCCAAGGCCTATTTAAAGGAGGCTTCACCCACATTGTAATTAAGATTTTAAGGCTTAAATAAAGTTCTCTTTTGAGTTCCAACTTGCAAGAAGATTATCTTGTGTTTTAGAAGCAAATCGATTTTCAAGTTCTCCGGGATTTGTTGTTGAGGATCTTCACACATCATGCTTGCCCATACAATCGCATTTGGGAAGGTGGTTTAGAGCCGCTTGAGGTTGCTTGCTTAGATAATTGCGTCTAAGAGGGTGCCAAGGACAACTATCAATTTATCACACCATCTCCACATATTCAAGCTTCCTCCATTGACGCAACCACCATAAGCAAATTTGAATTTTCATATTTGTTCTTTATCTTGGATTTGTTTTCTTTTTATTTAGATTTGCTCTACTCTATCATTTGACATCAGAACTGAGACGATTCTTGGAGGATGTTTCACAGAGACAAATCGTGTACAAAACAACATGACAATTCGGTTTTACTTCTCGAAGAAAACCTCCCTTAACTAAACCAAACTTTAAAATACCTTATTTTTATGGAAAGTATGATCCTGATGGTTATTGTGATTGGGAATATCGCGTTGATCGCCTGTTTGATTTCTTTGGATATCCCGAGGAAGATCAAGTTCCATTAGTGGCCCTAAATTTCAAAGATTATGCCTCACTTTGGTGGAAATCATTGCAGCGAAATAGACGTCTCAATGGAGAAACCGAGATAAGATCTTGGGCAGAACTCAAGAAAGTCATGAGAGATAAATTCGTTTCTATCCATTATCAACACACTTTGGCCACCCCAAACTTTAGAATACCTTCTTTTCAGGTAAGTATGATCCTAATGGTTATTGTGATTGGGAATATCGCGTTGATCGCCTATTTGATTTCTTTGGATATCCCGAGGAAGATCAAGTTTCATTAGTGGCCCTAAATTTCAAAGATTATGCCTCACTTTGGTGGAAATCATTGCGGCGAAATAGGCGTCTCAATGGAGAAGTCGAGATAAGATCTTAGGCAGAACTCAAGAAATTCATGAGAGAGCGATTCATTCTCATCCATTATCAACAACAAGAATCCTATTTTATTGTAGTCGAATCATCGCCGATACAACAGACTAATGAACCACCATCGGTGCGTCGTGTAGAAAAAGAGGTGAACACCACACTAGAGACGATGATAGTCCCACAAACCGAACCATCCGTTCTCACCATGACTCCACAAGATATTCCGTACAAAGACGAAGGGGAACAAAATGATGCACAATCAAAAAATAATGTACTTGCTTGTTACGAAAGTAAGTGTGATTCTAACCCTTCATTTAATTATTTTCCTATCATTATGTTAGAAAAACTTCCTCCTCTACAGAAATTGTATTTTGATGATATTTTTGTGAGAGGAATTAGGTACGCGAGTTATTTTATTTAAAAAAGACTGAGATTCAAGAGGCAGAGAACAATAAAAGTCCAATTAATGGCCCAAATAAGGTGAGTAAAAAGAAACAAGAGGTAAAAGTCGATCCATGTCAAAAAAAGACAAGAAAATATAAAGAGAAATTTTTTTCAACCTAACCATAACATCTTTGTTTCGAGTGGTTTTGAGTTATTTTTCCAGGACTTTTTTGAACCATTGCGAGGTGCTCAATTAGATCACTCCACTTACGACAAAGATTCCTTTGTACTTCCCATTATTTCACGTCCTTCTTTTTTCGACTTGGATTTGAGGACGAATCCCTTTGAGGAGGGAGGGGATGATACGTGTCAGGCAAGGCATATGCGAACACTCAAACCTTCTGTGAACGCTCGACAACTTGCGGACTTGCGAAGACTCTTTGAATGGAATCTCGATTCAAGGACAAATCCTTTTGAAGAGTGGGGGAATGATACGAGCATAAGAGGGGTCAAAATAATCATCTTGGAAAAGAAGTTGAAACTGCTTTGCAAGTTAGAAACGCCAATCAACTTGCGACGCATTTTTGGATAGGATCCAGGCATTTATGGGTCGACATGTCTTCTTAAAACTTGTTCGGCTGTCAATTAGCTTTCCAATGCATCTTGAAAAGCCTCAATCGGACATCTGGAACTCAAGATACGTCTATTTTAGCGAAGACATCGCATGCAAAAATTCTATATACGGGATTAATACGGAATTTTTGGATAATTATGAATTTTTAACATTTTATTTGATTATTTGTAATTTAAATCAATGTAGGATTCTGCAATATCTATTAGGATCAGATTTATTTAATTATGATTTTATTTTTAGCATTTATTTATTATTAAAAATTACTTATCTAATTAGGAGATTAGATTTTAACATTTATTTATTGAATTTAATTCCTAAGTTTAATAGGATTAGAACTTCTCCAAGGCCTATTGAAAAGAGGCTTCACCCATATTTTAATTAAGATTTTAAGGATTAAATAAAGTTCTCTTTTGAGTTCCAACTTGCAAGAAGATTATCTTGTGTTTTAGAAGCAAATCGATTTTTAAGTTCTCGAGGATTTGTTGTTGAGGTTCTTCACACTCTTGCCCATACAATCGCGTTTGGGAGGGTGAGTTAGAGCCGCTTGAGGTTGTTTGTTTAGATAATTGCATCTAAGAGGGTGCCGAAGACAACTATCAATTTATCACGCCATCTCCACATATTCAAGCTTCCTCCACTGACACCACCACCATAAGCAAATCTAAATTTTCAAATTTGTTCTTTAATTTGGGTTTGTTTTCTTTTTTTATTTAAATCCGCGCTACTCTATCACTAATTAGTTTGTTTTTGTTTTCTAGGGAATTCCTAGAATTATTGTAAGTTGTCTAAACTTCGATTTAATAACCATTAAAATAAAAGTTATAAGTAAAATTACAAGCACAATTACACGTACAAATAATACACATCTAAATAATTATCACAAGAATTAAAAAGCAGGGAGAAGGATGTTTTTGGTAGAACGAAATATGGAAAACAAATTTGAAGGGTGTAAAAAGGAAATTTGACCCATAACAGTGTGTGCAAATAACAACTATAAAATCCACGCTATATGACTCAAGTTCCATTTCATTTCTAGTCCACAGCTTCTACCAATCAGTAGGCAACTAGGGGTCAAATTAACAATATCTGCATTTTAAAGTAAAGCTACTACCTATCCAATAATTACAATCAAAGATTAAGTTTCAAAAACACAAACCAGAGTATTTACAACAGAATCTGATATAAAGTACTTGGATTTCATATAAGGCTTGTTACCCCAACTTCATGGTTGCTACATGCAGGATTATCCAACTTTTCAACCACCAAGTTCAAAGGCATACCATCCAAATCGACCGAAAAGTTATCAGGTATGGGCCATGCTGGCTCCCTTTCCTCGACTGAAACCAACTTGCAGTCTTCACCAGGTTGAGAAACATCATCACTTTGGTTAGAGCAAGATGCAGTAGCATCTGTGACTTCCATGTCAGACAAAAGGGCTTCAAGGGACGACTTGGTATTGGAGTTGACTTGAGAAGTAAACTTTACGTCCAGGATTGGAGTTTCAAAATCCACTACAGAAGAAGCATATGATAATTCCAGAAAATTCTGTAGAAACTCTTCATGGGGACCTTGTTTAGCTACTTCTGCTTTAATTTCATTGTTGCCAGGAGCTCTTTCCACATCAACACAAGAAGCATCATCCACATGATTTTCAAGGAATTCGTTCAGGATATTTATTTCATCAAGAACCGAAATTTTGCTTGTTGCACTGTCAACTTCCCCATCTCCTGTGTCCCCCGCTATTTGGTGTTCATGTTTGGCTGGAGTGTCTATGCAGTCAATTGTGTCATGGCAAGGACCTTGCTTTTGACAGTCTTCAACAACTTCCTTAGCTGCTTGCTCAGAATCATTGTCATTAAGAGAGCATGTCACCTTCCCTATCCTCCCTAAAGAAATGTCAGAGGGCACTGATGCTGTTGTTGAAATCTTCCCATCTCTCATGTCAAGACAGCAAGGTTCAGATGTAACTCGGAAATCTGATTCTGGCAACACCTCTTTTTCAATACTATCATCTTCTTCAAGTGAAAACTCAGGAGCTTTTACAGCTAGAGCTGGAGTATAATTCTCAGGCTCTATGGTAGTTGAAGAAAGGAAGTTGGCGAGGGCAGATGCTAATGCATCATCAATTGACATAGACTGCTTTGGTTTATCCTTAGGAGAACCAGTTTCTGATGCATGATCACCTTCCTCGTCATCAGCATTAGAAAAATCAGGGGCAGTGACAACGAGACTTGGGAATGGCCGAGTAGCATTTACAGAACAAATGGTTTCATCAAGTTGGTTAGTTGATGAAATATCCTTCTCATGTGATGCATATATCTCAAGGACAGAAGATTCATTTCCATTGTTACAAGAAGAGTAATTATCTGAGTTGTGGCATGAAAATTCAGGCGCATAGAATCTTGTGCAAGTGGGCAATTCAGAATTATTAGGGCTCTTAGTGAGTTCTCCAAGCTGCTTCTCTACACGCTGGAGCCTTGCATCGATGCTGCTTATGGACTTTAGCATGTTCTCTTCAAACTTCAATAGGAGATCTTCTACTCTGCTGATTCGAGAAACAAGCTCATTCAGGAATCTCTCTGTGTGTCCACATGTTACTTCAGTCTGGGATTCTCCATTTTTATGTGGGGGGATCTCATGTTGATTCATTTCAATAGTTACTGCGATTGCTTCCTGCAAGTTCACGTCCTGCTGATTGGCTAAACTGGGTTTTACTTCTTGCATGGTTTCATTTCTAAAATTTAATTGTTCAATGATCTTTGGCCCATTTTCTTGTTTCTTTTCTTTTGCCTTTGTGTCAAAAACCACTTCATTTTCTATGTGGCGAAGACCTGCTGTTTTAGATAACTGCAAAAGTGTGGGAGCAAGCATAGCCATAAGAGAATTCCCTCCTGCATTTCCCATCTGACTTACTTCAGTTTCTGAATCAGCTATATCAACAGGATCAGCAAACACATAGATTTCATCAACACAAACGCAGCCTTTATTCTGAAGCGAAAGCAAGCGGAGAGTAATAGACATGCAGGGGTTTGCGTCATTGATCTCAGCAGTAGCCTCATAGAAATCCTGAAAACTTCCATCTATTAGCAATGGATTAAAATAAAGAAACACCTATTACTCTATGTAAGTGCTACACTGTTAATCTCATGTTAGTATCTTGTTCGGAAAGGAGAAAAATAGAAAAGGGGATACAAAGGGCTATCTCAGGTTCCTATTTTCCCCTTAAAAGTAAGCTATGTTGCAACTATGTTCTTAACCAACTCCCACCAACAATTACAATTACACAGTTCTATTAACTTTAGAATGTTAACTTGTTCTTTAATCATTTACGTATCTTCAACCAATTTCTTTACTACTTTTGCATTCCATTATTGCCTCCCTAATGTAATCTTTTGAACATGCATAAAAATATAAGCTTTTTTTTGTTTTCTCTCCAATTTCTCATGTAGTCCACACCCACAGACCACAGTTGCACCAAGTGCTTGGAAATAGATTAAGGTAGCCTTTTTACCTTTAGAAAATACCAAGAACAAACAGTTACAACTATAGATACTAAGAAAATTGTAAATAATGAAGCTTTGTTTGGATGAATCTGCTATTAAAAATTAGGGGGGGGGGGAAGTCACCTGTGTGCTACTTGAGTTCAGAGTAGAATTTGATGGCACATTGCTTCCGCTACCAAGCAGAGGGGTATCAGGAGCTTTCACTTCAACCCAATCATCTTCATTGGAGGTGGAATTTCTATCACTCTTCTTCAGTCTCTTTTCATCCAAATTTGTATTACCTCCTTTTAGATGAGCTAATTCAGATTCATCAAAATTGGCTGCTTGAAGCACCTCCTCATCTCTGCAAGCAACACTGCAGCGAACAGTACAGAGATACTCATTGCTGCTCTGAGGTTTAGGCGCACAATATATTTCATATATTCTAGCAGTACTTCGGACATAAATCTGTCTTACTTCATGGCTTTGTGCAAAAGCAACTGCAAGCATGATATGATTTACGCAAGACAAGTCAGTATGAATACAATAATTTGGAGACGAAGGATAATTTGTGGGAAATCTTTACCCTTGCTTGATTTCATTCTATGCCAAAATTAACTCTACCAGTCAAATTTAGATGGGATTCGATCAATACTAACAAATAAAGCTGATAAAATTCAAACCGTAAAGAATAAATAGCTTCACAGATTTAAATCAAAAGGCTAAATATTTCATCGAGAAAACGAAAACCCAATCACCCAGTACGATACCGTAATATTTTTTTTCGACAAGTTAAATCATATAAATAGGGGCATATTACTTACTCGTAATCTCGCACGGGTCGGGATCAGGTGAAGTAGGGCACAAGATAAGGGGGGATTTGGGAGAGGAATCGACGGCGTTTAGATCATCGACGCCGGGTTCATGTTGATCGCATCCGGCAATTGAAGCAAATGTTGATTCGAAGACGACGGAGTTATGGAGAGAACCATAGGCGATAGACCAGTTGGTGGAAGACTTCCAAGAAGCGTCGTAGTCCCGTACAGCATCCATGGTTGTGCCGTCTTTGAGTAATTTCTTGGATTTTGAATCTGTTTGGTAAGGGACGGGAAATTTTAACTTTTTAAGAGCGAGATGCAAAGAGGGTGGTGAAGTCGTAAATTAAAAGTGATTTTGAGGACAATTTCGCCTAACAAGGGTTTTTTTTTCTAGGATATCATTAATGCAAGCAAAATTCTTTGGAAATTGAGTTCACCGGCCTAATTGAGATAACTTTTTTTTAATATTGAGATAATTTAATTTAGGGTTTTGTATATGTAGCCTTAATGTTGTTCAAAAGAATTAGTAAGATTTTAGCATTGTTGTTGTTTTTCAATGGAAATTTTAAAATGTAATTAATTACGTTTTTAAAAATGTTGTATTTTATTCTGTGAAAAATTGTATTTTATTTAATTTAGAATGTTTAATGTAACATTTTAAGTTTATGGTTTAGTGTTTATTTACATTAAATTAATAGAACACATTTTTTTAGAATGTAATTAATTACATTCTAATAAATTTTATTGAAAAGTAAAATTAACATTAATGACAAGTATCTTGTTAGTTTTTAGCAAACCCCTTTAATTAAGAGAACACAAACGGATATTTAACAATGTTTGATATCTCCAAATTGTTCTTCATCATTCATATTTGAGTACCCTTAGTAACACAAATTATACCAAACTTGATATTTTCAATTAAACATAAACATGTATATTTTTCTATCATAATCATCATAAATCATTATTCTTATTTCTAACTTTATGGTTTGAGTAATATTTTTGTTATCATTTCATTCGGATCTAATAGTTCATATTATTAAATATAAAATTTATTATAAACAAATTAAAAAAATTATATATAAAAATCTTAAAAATGTATTATATATGCCAAATGATTATAACTATAAAAGTAGATTTATATGTTATTTAGTTTTGTGATAAATGTTTTTTAAATTATTTGAATGAATTACAACCTCACAAAAAATAAGCAATATTATAAAATATGTAATAACATCAATAAATAATAATATATAATTTAACAAATCATGCAGACACATGAAATATAATAATAAAGTATAAATATGTTGATACGAGCATGAGAGGGGTCAAAATAATCATCTTGAAAAAGAAGAGCAGTTTCAACTTCTTTTCCAAGATGATTATTTTGACCCCTCTCATGCTCGTATCATATGTGTTGATTAATTTTTTTTGATAAATAGAAAAAAAAATACTACTAGATGTCTCTTTAAAAATTCCTAAACTTAGATGGGGAAAGAGTACATCTAGGTGTATTTACATGAACCATAATACTATCAATTCAATACAAAATAAAAAGCCGAGATGCAACACATCACCCTTACTTCGCAATCATCCAAGCTGCTCCATTTGAACAAGATGAGTAATCTCATCAGGCGGGTCATCAAATAATAAAACTCCCACCGGGCAATCACGCATGATCGAGGCCAGCGCATCCGCAACATTATTAATTTTTCTGAAAATTTTCCGCAATACAATCTCCAATTCCCGTGACATTAACTCCCGAATGTCATCCACAATAGTATTACTCGGGAGTGCCTTAGAAGCACCTGTAAGAATACGCTCTAGCTCAAGGTTATCAGTCTCTAATTCAATAAAACAGAAACCAAGTCTCCAGGCATGAACAAGAATATTATGAATCACCTAAATTTCAGCCATGAGATTAGAACATATCCACAAACTCCAGGAAAAACCAAAGATCCAATTCCATGTGTTGATTAATTTAACAAAAGCTTAGAATTAATTATAATAATGAATCATATAATAAAAAGAATGATAGATATTAATGTAATGAAAATATTTGTCATCGCTTCATGTATGTTTATGTTCTATTATGTGTTGGGAGGCTCGACGATCAACCGAGATAGCCAAGAGGGGGTGAATTGATTTTTGAGTGATAGTGGTGAAAGCAATGGAATTTAAAAATGAGACACAAAGATTTATAGTGGTTCAAGCTTCTAACCAAGCTCTACATCCACTACCTTATCTTCCTACTAAGGATTTTTTACAAATTCACTAATTTGTCTTTCCTTTTTCCGGGATCAAGGAGATGACTCTCACAAACCTAGACTTATACCACAAAGTCTAAAAACGCTCTTACAAGAGTCTACAAATTAGCGAACTAAAGAAAATCTCACAAGGCAAATAAGTTTGCACAGTTAAGCTCTCACCAAAAACCTAAACACTTGAGCAAATGTGATAATTTGGCTCACTAGTGTTTTCTACAAAAAATATGACAATTTTGGCTCTAAAAAGATTTCTCAATACATTGAATGTTGGTAATTGGTTTCTTGTGTTTCATGCGTGCTTGAAGGTGTCTTTTAAGCCCACTAATAACTTCATGGCCGTTGCTAGCCATTGGGGGTTATTAAGAGCCATTGGGGACTTTATTTTCAGCCATAAATGTAGTTCGCAGCAGAGCGTATCGGTACCCAAGCACTGGTATCGGTACATGCCTTAAATAGAAAGAGTCGTTGGAGCATTTATAACACAAGGATATCGGTACGATATACAAGCGTATCGGTACACCTCTAATGGTATCGATACGGTGAGACCGTATCGGTACTAAATTTGGCTACTGAAAAATGTTAAAACAAGGGGACAAAAGGGCGTATCAGTACACGGGAATCCGTATCGGTATGAGCACTTTGGGTATCGATACGGGGACATACGTATCGGTACTCAATGCCTATTTTTGACACTTTGGCTAGTTAAATCATTTCAAACATGTCAAAAACCCTTTGAAAATATTTCAAACATTTTTTTCAAGTTATTGGACTTTTGAAATATTTTTGCAAATTAGATTAAGTCCAAAAATAATTTTCTATAAGTTATATCAAAATTAATGTTTCAACATTATGTAAAAACAAATTATGTGTCATGTTTTAAATATGAATAAAAAATTATAAATTCTCATAATAATAAAATCTGTTTGACAATTAGTAAATTTGTAAATAAGAAAAAAAATTTAAATTATTGCAAAACCATACAACTTATTTTAAATGGAAATATACAAATTTGTAGAGAATTTAAGAAATTTGTTTTATAATAAAAATTCAGTAACTTACGTGGTATCAATAACTAAAACCTGAAGGTTTTCATAAATAATTTTAAATAGATTTCAATGAGTTTAATTTTAATGTAGTTACTAATTACATATCTAACATTAAAAAATAATTATAAACATTTTTACATTTATAAACTTATGTATTAGATTAGTTAATGATTTCAAATCAATTACTCTAATGTTAACAAGGGTATACACATGATTTGGGAGACGAGAAATGACTAAATTAATATATTTTTAAATACGAATGATTAAATTTATTGAATTATTTTGAATTTGAACTGAATTGATAGATTATATAAGTTTTGAGGACTAAAATTGTCATTATAACAAACCTGGTTAGATATTAATTTTTATTCTAACGGAAGAATGATCAAATTGTAACTAAACTTTGATTGAGTAATCTGATTACGAGTTTTAATAATTGAGTAATCTAGTGACCTCGAATATAGTTTACCCTTTAATTAAACATTCTAGTGGAGAAGTAAAGAAATCAACACGTCACCAGCTAGTGTTGGGTGCATTGGTAAGACACATTGCACTCTCAAAGAGAGCACGTGAGTTCGAACCTTAAAGACGGCATTGTTGGGAGAGACAATCTCGTACCCTAAACATAGACCGTAAGACGGGCATGCATATAAAAAAAAATCAACACGTCAACATTCAGCTCCTTTAGCAGCATTGGCCACCACCACAAGCCTCCGCTGGCCAACTCTGGGGGCACGGGGTGGAAGAGGATCCAAATATAAGAAGAGATCTTATCAGAAGATTTTGGACCAATAGTTGAGTGGCACATCATTCGAATTATCCAGGTCTAATGGTAGCCATTAAAACAAATGGATTGGGGTCCAACAATTAAGAGAAATCCTGCCTCTGCCTCTCCCTCTAGATAACCCTTCGCTGCTAAAGATAAATAAACAAAAGACTTGGTAGTGACTGAAACATGGAAATATTCAAGTGGTTCTAATTAAAATAAAGAGTCACGACAAAATTTTGTAAATTAACTATTGATATAATTAGAGTCATACATGGGACCAAATAGGTTGTATTCCTATAAAGAATTTGTAATTTGAGACTAATATCAATTGGAACCAAGGGATTTAGGACATTATAAATCTAAGCATACAATGCGTCTTCTATTGCGTTGTATGGGGGTGGCATTAAATCATGTACATTGGCAAAAAGACCTTCACGACCAGATGGTACCCCCCCAGCAATAGGTGCATCCAAGACTGAATCAGGTATCGCCACGAGCGCATCCTCGAAGAACGATTTCACTGTCTGCAATAACAAAAACTGTGTCAGGCAGACATTAGAAAAGTTTGCAAAAGTAGTATAAGAATTTAAGGATTCCAATCATAAATTTATGGATCCACGGTTTCAGGAAGCTAACTTTGATTAATTAAATGATAAAAACTTAAGAAAATTTAACAGCATTGAGTGGCAGAGTTTTGTAGATTCCTTCTAGGGAAAAAAAAAGCTATCCACGAACAATTTTCGTACTGTGCAATGCAGGAAAGCAGAGTCAGCTTTGCGCTTCCACAGACTGTTTCCAGGCTCCGTGTGAAAAAGGTTGAGTAGAGGCTGCAGATATTAAGCAGATTTGCTAAGATGCACTACGGCTGAAGGTAATGGGGTCAAGGGGGTAAAAAAAGGCTATATTAAAATAAAAACCTTGAATAAACATGAGTTACATGACCAAACCAAAAAAAAAACATCGCATGCTTTTAAAGGTTTTGAAAACCATCTGCAATTACAACAGCATCTATTTTGCAATGATGCTGTGAAACTTACAAAACTGCCTACCTTTGCCACATCTCGAACATTAGGTCTATTATTTCCATCTCTTCCCAGAACAGAGTCTCCATATTCTTGATATCGCTGAAGGATCTAAAAGTAAGGAAAAAAAACAATAAGAGGATACTTAGTAACAATTGAGCAAAAGGTATGAATTAAGGGCAGCAATCTTCCATCAACCTCGCGGCGTGTAATACCACTACTTGGTGCACCATATATTGCAGTATCAACGTGTCCCAAAGTTTGCCAAGGGCTGTTTAAGATAACCAACTTCTTTTAGTCAGCTAATCGCGAGTTAGTGAAAAATAGCAGATTAGAGGGGTAAGGCTTAGTAAATACAGAAAAACAAATGCTTAATAGCAAGGAATAAGTAAGAGATGCATTACACATACTAGTGATATGCAGCTCGTCCAACCATAACACCATGAGCTCCTTCTCCTAGAGCTGCATTTACCTACAGTTTTAAATGTCCATAAATAATACGACATAGATTTCACATGTCAGAGCGCTGACAAGAGTTAGGAGAGCAATGCCAAAAAGAAGGCAGAGGTGGTTAAGACCCCAAGCAAATTAAATTCTAAGCCACCCAAACAAAACATTTCTCTTTTCTGCATAAGTTTTCTGTTCCCTGTGTGTTTTTCAAAGGGTAAATCAATCAGCAGAAGTCGAGCTCAATTTTCCAACACAACATCCGTTATTTAATGGTAATTACTAACTGCAAAATGAAATAGCAATAAGATCCACAAAAGAAATAATGCAAAACCCCTTCAATTTGAATCCATGGAGGAAAATAATCTCATCATTGCGTAAGAAATAACAGAGTATGATCCTATCATAACATTTATGGTCACCAAATAACAAATATGACACTAATTATTGTTGAAGAGTCAAGGTTTCGACAAAGGTTTACCTCAACAACAGAATTAATGCCTCCATTTATGGTAAACGTTAAGTCTGGAAAGTCACGCAAGAGTGCATAAAAGAACTCATATCTGAATTAAGAGAAGAGCAATTTATATGAACAGGAAAGTAACTGAACTCTTTGATAAAAACAAATATGAAAGCTTACTTTAGAGGGGGAATTTTTCGGTTATCAGCTGGGCTAATTCCATTTAGTAGAGCCTTCCGTGAATGTATGATGAAATGCCTAGTTGGTGATAGGTTAGAAACCTTGTAGATAAAATCACCTGAAATGGAGAAAGAAAAATATAGCATCCAATGAAGCTGTCAGCTAGGGACAGAACCAGGATGAAATATTGGGGGACCAAAAATAATAGTAAAAGGGGGGGGGTGTCAATA
This sequence comes from Hibiscus mutabilis, assembly GCA_019671005.1. Lineage (NCBI taxonomy): Eukaryota > Viridiplantae > Streptophyta > Magnoliopsida > Malvales > Malvaceae > Hibiscus > Hibiscus mutabilis. Next base: position 51,116,388 of record CM033719.1, read on the forward strand.
TCTAATTGTTAAGCCAGCAATTTAAATTTTAAAAATTGGCCATTTAAACCAAAAAAGGGGGGAGGGGTCACGACTTAACTTGCCTAATTTCAAAATTGATAAGGACCTAACAACTATTTAAACCGGAAAAAGGAGGCTCAATTTGCCTATTTTCAAAATTAATAGGGCATTAAGATGTAACTGAACCCAAAAAATTTGCCATACATGTAATTCAGTACCTGCCATTAGCACTAAATACTATGATAGGAACAATCCTTTCCTAACTACCAAAAAGGAAAGGAAACAACGATCATCTGATTTAGTTTCGGTAAACAGGTAATATTGCCAAAAGAACTTACAGAGCTCATTATATGAATCATGATCGTCAACACCAATCCGGCATTTAACACTGACAGGAACATTTGTATTGGCAGCAATGACTGACATGGCCTCTCCAACAAACTTTCCTTGCAAGTACAAAATGAACATGTAAGTGCACATTGGAGAAGAAAAACATTAACTAATCAGCTTGTTATTTTTAATTTTACAAGCACTATTATCGAACCTTTGGATCAAGCATAAGCCGAACACCAAAGCACCCATGCCCTGCAACTCTTGGGCTAGGACACCCACAACTGGTTTCAGGGCAGTAACAATAATGAAAAAACAAAGAAAAGAAAATGCATCAGTTGAGAAAAATTGCAAAGCAAAAAGGAAATGAATAAAATTATGTAAAGAAATGGTACCAACTTGAAATTAATCTCATCATAGTTGTATGCACCAGCAAGTTCAGTGGCTTTTGCCAAGTTCTCTAATTTACTCCCACCAATTTGAAGGACAATAGGATGCTGTTCAGGAGAATATGCCAAGAACTTGTCCTGAGCAAGCAAAAAAGTTGACATCAAGAGAAACAGCAATGATTAACACTTTATTGCTTAGCACTAGCAAGCTTAATTAAGTTCGGGAATCAAAATATTTCACCAAATACAGCCACATAAATCCAATATACATCTAAGATTTCCACTGCTTTCTTTCCATCTTTATATGTGTTTTATCCCAGGGATTTCAACTTAAGACTCCCCAACATGCATCATGCTACAAAGTAAATGCTTCATTCACAAACTTACCAGATTCCCTTTTTGATAAACAATAGTTTCAGCAGCAAGCATCTCTGTGTAAAGCCACGCATGTTTCGAGATGAGGCGAGCAAGCATCCTATAATGATTATCAGTCCATTCCATCATGGGAGCTACGCTGCAAATCCGTACAATAAAGATACATTCTCATCCATACAGTGCTTGAAGAGGGAAAAGGGCGGAGCCATAGATTTAATTACCTACCTAAATAGAGGAGGACGATATCGGCTCACACCCATCACGTCTTCTGTATGTATTTGAACGTTTTGAGAATAAGAAACTGTCCTTGATTTAGTTGAATGGTTGAAAGGTATATTTATAGAAAATCTGCGAGGTTTTTTAAGGATAATCGAATGAAAAGGTGTAAACAACGAAATCATCAAAGAACAAGCTGAAAGCTTCACCATCCTTTTAACAAGACAAAGCTCGCTCCTTTAGGTACCTATCCATTAAAGGAAGCTAGATCATACATTCAAATTATATCAGCAATAGCTACAAGCTTTTGCTACTGCTCACTTAAAGACAAACATGATGTTAAAAATTAGAAACAAATCCCCCTCCAAATTAAGAAAACAGACGAAGTACCATACATAGAAACATATTGATTTCACAGTAAATAATTGATGTGTAAGGAAACATATGTAACTTTTGAAGGCAAAGGCTTTTCAGAGACATTTAATCGAACAGTTAAAGAACACACGCAAGTATTAACAGCTTCAAAAGACTAACGAATTGAAGGTGTTGAAAGACTGAAGCTTACATTCATTACATAGAAGAGATATGGGTTTTTGTAGTTTTGGTAACAGTCGGGTGCTGGAAGGTGGTGCACGGAGGAGCCGAGGAAAAAGATAACGTGTCCTAACTCCAGATCTCCTCAGTTCAATCCTCCCAAAACGAAGGAGCGGCTTTTTTAAAGCTCTTTTCTTTCTCTCCTTTTGCTTTTTAGTTAGGTTTATCGCATCATATGTCCTTAAACAATTATCTAAAATTTTAATTGATGTCTGAATTTCGTATATGTTTTAATTAACTCCTTAAAATATCAAAATCATATGCATATGAATGACGGTCTATCCATCAACTTAAATCGGATTTAACATAGAACATATTTAAAACTAGATATGGGGATGGGTTGGGTTTTAGGTCGACTCGTATCTGACCCAAAAAATTAACATCTCCATCTGAATTGACCCTGACATAAATAAAAAAAATTTATTTGATAAAATATAGAGTTATTTGATAAAATATAGAGTTAATTGAAAAAATATAAATAAAGAGGGATATTATAATAATTATTCCATTTTTAGACAACATAGGGAGATAATTGAAAAAATTTATAATGAGAGGTGCATTATATTAATTATACCTAAATATTTAGGATAAAATTAAACTATTGTTTCAGTCGGGTTGGATATTTTTCACCATAAACCCAAACCCGACCTCATCCTAAAAAAATGACCCAAAATTTTCTTTAAAAAGCTTAACCTTATAGGGTCGAGTCGAAACCCGTCGAGTTTTGGTCGAATGATCATCCCTATTTATAACATATAAATTAAGTAATGTTATGAATATATTTATTTATGGTAGATATTCATATATTAAATAAAACTTTAATGTACTTTATTATTAGGGTTATACCCATTGGAATTAGGGTTTCCATCTTATGCCTATAAATATAGTTTGGAGAAAACATTGTACACAAATCCTACATTGAGAATAATACAAGTCTCTCTCTTTGTCTCCTATCTTTCTCTTGTTCATGTTCTTCTTTACTTTATTTACAACACGTTATCAGCACGATCTCGCTCAATAACCGTGGTTCTTGTCGGCAATTCCCGAAAAAGATTTCAACAAGATATTTGTGACTACATCTACCGTATATTCAACTTAACTTAAAAATCATGGTATGTTTTCTTATTTATATATTGATATAGTAGTTGGTTAATCACTCTTATATTAAGGTCAGTGTATTTTGATATATTATTTGATTATTATTTCATTCCAATATTCAATGATGTTTTGTTGCACCGGTTTTATATATATAACTCCAAGAAAAAATATTAAGCCTTCAACAAAACCTACGAGATCAACTTAGTTTGAAAATTATGGTGATAGAATGACCAATCGATACTTTAACGAAAGTGAAGAAAGCGGTGGATTGGATATGCCACTTGACATTGATGTTTTTCGAGTTCCCCAGGCTATATGAACCTTGACAAAAAAAATTTATTTACTTTTGCTTTATATATATACAAACATATATTTGAGATTAATTATTATTTGTCTGAATTTGGTGTTTTAATTTTTAAGGTTCACAAAACATTATGATAAAAAGGTGTGGTTGTTTTATGGTTCGTCGAGGATGAACCAGGTTCCAGTGCGGTTCTTTACTGAATTGAAAACCTCAATAAAAAAAGACTGAAGGCAAATTCAATATCTATATTTTTTTTGTTTGCCGTCTTGATTTTTAAGTTTGGCAAGTATTATATATATTGGTTGATCAATTATTCTTTAATAGTATGATTGTTATAAAGTCTATATTTGCTTGAAAGCAATAATTATTTTGTGTCAAAAAACTCAACTATAAACTTCTCTCAAGTTCAAATTACAAAAATTCATCTTGATAAGAATTTTTATGGGAGTCATTTCCTGAAGTAAATGCAAGCATGATGTTTATTCCATGCGATTATTGGATTTGTTTCATTCCCTGAAGTGAATGCAAACATGATAATTCACTATATGGTTATGTGAATGCTTCAAATTAAATTGAAATTTGTGGTCAGAGTATCACTGATGAGGATATGTTAGAAAAACATACTTCACTTTTCACGCAATTAATGTTGTCCTACAAACACAATATAGTGAAAATGTTTTAAAGACCTATTGACTCCGCTCCATTCCCTGAAGTGAATGCGGCATTTTATAGCGAAAATAATAAATGCCACATTAGCAATTGTGGTCACGATTGAGGCCATAAAAATAGACATGTATAAGATGATCATTTTAAGAATGCTTATTCCCACTAGAAGTGGAATTATAAGGATGACAATAATGATAGAGATCATATTAAAACCTTTATGTTATCAATGTGATGATACAAATCATTGGTCTCGTACTTGTCAAAGGCCAAAGCATTATAGACCTTTATTCACAATCATGAATGATAAAGGAAAGAAAATATAAACAAATTTTGTTTATGAAAATTATGAAAATAATTATGGTGTTGTTGGTCCAACTCATTTGGATGTTGTTGATTTTCTTATAACCCCTGAAGAGAATAATTTGTCTTTTTATTTTATTTCCTTATAACCTCTAAAGAGAACAATTGATCTTTTAATTTATTTTTCTTTATGTTAATTTGTTTTACATATTATTTATTTATATTTTATATTATATATATATTTAACATCCTTTGAAGAATATGATTACTTCCGGAATAAAATATGCAATAAATTATGACGATTTATGCTTAGCAGACAGTGTGAGTACTCGTACTATACTTACGCATAAGAATTATTTTTATCATTTAAATGCAAGGGGAAAATGTGAGTAGTATATCTTAAAGTACTGAAATATCAATGCTCCAGAAGAGTAATAAGTTCTTGAGACATTATCTTGATAGATAATCGATTTGATATGTACTATATTCAATATTTTTCATTTCTTAAAGTGAATGAAACAAAGTACATACTAAAAGGTGCATAATTATGCATATTTTCCCATTTAAAAATGCAAGAGAATAATGCGAGTACTATATCCGGAAGTATTAATATCATAGAAGGCTCCAAAAGAGCAAATATATTATTGCCAAATAGAACTCAATTCCATATTCACAATGTGTTGTACTCGTCAAAGTCGCAAAGAGACTTATTGAATTTTAAAGATATTCACAGAAATGGATATCATATTGAGACTGTTAGTGAAGGGGATTATGAATATCTCCAAACTACGAGTATAACTATAGGCAATAAGAAAATCTTGGAAAAATTACATGCATTGTCATCTGGATTGTATTACACAAGAATTAGTACAAATTGAAGCTCATGTTATTGTAAACCAAAAATTTACTGATAACTTTATTATTTTGGCATGCCCGATTAGGTCATCCCGGTTCAATTATGATGCAAAAAATTATTGACACTTCATGTGGTTATTCATTGAAGAACTGACATATTTTTCAAAGTAATATTTTTCATGTTATGCTTGCTCTCAAAGCAAACTAATTATTCGACTATTGTTAGGATATTTGTTTTGATATAATAATTGAAAAATAGTTTTGGACTAGATTTCAAAAATTATTTTAAGTCCAAACAACTTGAAAATATGTTTGATGTGTTTTCAAAAGGTTTTGAAAGGATTCAAAACATTTTTAATAGCAAAAACTTGTAAATCTAAAGTACTCGTACCGATACGGTCTTGATCGTATCGATACTCCTTAGGGTTTTTGCTACAGTATTTTTCCAGAACTAAAAACCTATACCGGTACAGGCTTAGACGTACAGATATGAAGGGGGTCATTTTAATGCCATGGTTTTGGGCCTTGGTGTTTTTTAGGTCGATTAGATGGTCTGGTGAACCAAATTAGAGGATTCTAGTCGGTTTCGGGATTAATTTGAAATAAATAGTTTTGAAAGGGGTAAAAATATGGGAAAATATGCTCAAATCATTATTTAATATGCAAATGTTTTTGGTAAAATCAATTTTGGAAAATTGAATTTCAAAATTTGACATTTTGGCTAGTGACCAAAATGTAAAGAATGGAAAACTGTTTTTAGTAACCGTTTTGTAAAAGGGTCAAAACTTAGAATCTTTAAGGAGCTATTTGGCCAAAGTCTAATATCAGACTGTTCTCCTTAATTGGCTATTTTTGAAAGGTTTTAAAAAGGTATAATCAGGCTTGGAGAATTAATTTTATAATTAATTTTCAAAAGCAAACTTTAGTAACTAACTTTTCTCTAAAAGATTTTCTCTCAAATTCTCTCCAGCCAAACACTCTTTTCTTCTTCAAAATCCTCAGGTAACTTCTTGATTTCTTCAATCTTCTGATTTCAAATGAGTTTCATATGATTTCCTATCAAAACCTTATTGTTTTAATCTTATTTTCTCATGTAAATCCCTCCAATTAAGGGGAAAGTTAGCATTAGATGTGAGATTCGTTCTTCTCCTCTAATGAATGGTTCTTTACTGAAATTTCCAAGTTATTGATCCTTTATAAATGTTTTCTAACGAGTTTTAATGATTTAATTATGGAAAATTGGTTAAATCAAGGTTTAATTGATGAGATTGATTGATTTTCGTATTGTATCTATTTTGCTATGTTCTTGATTATATTACAAATTGATTTTGATGTTAATAATATTAATAAGTTGCTTTTAACATTGAAATCCTGAAACTAGGTGAATCTCTAATTTTCTAGGTTGTTAGTTATGTGTTTTTGAGGAGTTGTGGTGTTTAATGAATGTTGGAGGTATAAGGATGATGTAAATGTGTTTTTGGATGTTAATTGATGATAATTTTTGGATTAAACCATTAGGTTTTGGCTGGGTTAAGTTTGGAAGGTTTTGATGTTGTTTTCGGTTGTTATGGAGGGAAATTGGTTAGAGTTTGATAAAGATTTTTATGAATTGATGTTGCTGGGATGTTGAATGCATTTTTATGCATTGAATCCTCTATTTTTGTGTGGTTAAAATATGGAAGGTTGATCCTCAAGCTTGAGGTGAAGTTTCGAAAGCCTTGGAGGCTTAGATTCGCATCAGCGATCAAGGTTTTGCATAGTCAGTGAGTGAGAATGTGGAATTTAGCTTTGAATTGGTATAAAGGTTGTTTTGGGAGTTTAAATTAAGTTTGAAATTCTTGTTTAAACTCAAAATTAAGTATGAAGAGTTTTCTCTCTCGTTTTGGTTGGCGAAATTGGTTTTATGCACTTATTTTTTAATTACATGGTACCTACTGTTTATGCATGATTTGAGTATGATTTATACTAATTTTTGAAAGTGATTTGATGATGAATGCATTTGGAAAATGATTCATGTAAGTATGGGAAATACTTGTTAATGCATGGTTTAATGCATTGTAAAAATAGTTTTGATTGATGTATATAAAAACAGTGAGGTACGTGGTTTAAATGAATTATATTTGCAAGTGATGTGGTTTAAAGTGTTATCGGATATAGTTGGCTGGCCATAGGATTGATAGTGTACTATAAAAAGTCGCCTTGTATGTTGAGGGGTTTATGTGTACCAAAAACTCCATCCAAGTACCCTAACAGTTGAGGGGTTATATGTTACTGAAAACTCTCGTTGGTGGATTATGTATCTAACCAATGATTGGGGTTGTAATTGTACCCGGTTGTGATTGTACCTTAAATTCCGGTTGAGATTACATGAAGTGTTGAGAGGACACCTATTGAATCCGTGTATCCGATGTAATATTTTGTAAAGTAGAACTTGGTTGATGATCACTAGTAAGCCATTATAATTGATGATGTATCATGTGATGGATTATGTTGTATAGTGTTGGTTTATACATGTTTTACTCTTTAAGCCTTACATTTGGTAGTTATGTATGGGAAAGCTTAAATTGAGTGTAGCAAATGGGATTTTGTTGTTAATCCATGATACATGCTACATATGGTTTAATATGCACGTTTAGGAAATGTTAAGTGCATATTTTTGTAAGGCGTGATGATAATGTCAATAATGTTGATGATGTTTTAAAAGTGGCTTTCAAAGTGGATTGTTAAACGGTTTTAAATGCATTGATGGTGGTTTGGTTTTAGAGCACTCCTCATTAAGCCTAGTGTGCTTACGCTCTCTTTCTCCATCAATGCAGAGAATTAAAGGGCTGGAGGCAGCGAGTAAGCAAGGAAGAACCCAAGGACTTGATCTTTGAATGTATGGTTTCGATTTAGACTCATAGTAATAAAGGCAATGTGGTTCATTATTGTTGGGAGGGTTATTTTGCTAAACTCCCTGTGTGCGTAAACTTTATATGTTGTTTTGGACTTGATTGAGGCTTAATATGCTTGTGAATGGTTTAGAACTATGTTTTGAATGTTGAGTAGGAAGCATGCCTATAGATGTTGTGGAGGATTGGATCATGCTTGATTGAGTAGTTTAAATTGCTTGAATAACTGTATTAAGTATACCTTTGATGATTCATGATGTTTATGTAAGGTTTGGTAATGTTTAGAGTGAGCCAAAGTGTCTTATGTTAGACCTAGAGGTCATTACATGCTTTCGCGTACCGGTACAGGTCTCTTGGTTTCGGTACGAGGGGTCTGGGAAGGCTCAGAGCAACAAAATTTACAAAGGGTACCGGTACGCCTAGCCACCGTATCGGTATGCCTAGAGAAAATTACATACTGGTTTCGGTACATGGGCTCTCGTACCAGTACGCTATTTAGCTACTAGAATATAGATTTCGAAAATAACTCTTAAGCGATTAGTACGAGGGTAGAACCGTATAGGTATGGGTTTGTTTGACACACCGTATCAATACAGGGTTTCTAGTATCGGTACGTAGAGCCGTTATGTTTGTTAAATCATATTGATACGGTTCTGTCCGTATTGGTGCGCAGTGTATTTCTTTAGGTTTCTGTCTGTTGAAGCTTGAAATTGTGCATTCTAGTCCCTGAATGCTATGTACGTAATTATATGAGTTCGAATGATTGTTTTAAGCTAGAATTTGACATGTGAGCATGAAATTTGATTAATGAAGGATTGGTAATTTGGAATTTAGTTAAGTCCTTGCAATTTATGAAAAATTACATTTTAGTCCTCAAAGTGCATGTTTGAGCAATTGAACCCTATTTTGAAATCTGATTGCAATATTAACGTATCTGTTGATGCATGTTCACCTTAAGATCTAAATCGATGCACTTAGAAAAGATAAAAAAAATAGAATTAGTTCAGGTTATTAGTTTGGGTTTGCTTAAGCAAACCTAATATGGCTCTTTTTAACACTATTTCGGCTAGACCGAATTAAGGGGGTTACAGTCATCCCGATACACATTGAGGCGTATCAATACCCTTATATTTTAACTACCCCAACAACTATTTCCATGACAGGTCGTACCGATACGCTACATAGGTGTACCGATACACGCAGGCTGATTAGAGCATAACGGCTATTTCCACAAGAAGGATGGTACCAATAGAACATCTGCGTACTAATACCAATAGCTCTAGATTGGGAAATTCAACATGGAAATTATCCCCAACAACTCCAATTGGTCCCCAACGGTCTCCAACGGCTAGGAACTTATTCCACACCATGAAAGAAGACTTTGAACACTTGAAGATGGTTAGAGAACATACCCAAGCAAGATGATCAAGAGAATTTGAGTATAAATCTTATTTCTTCATTTCTCTTGTACATAGTTTAGAGAGTGCTTCAATTGTATATCTTTTTACTCTTTCTTGTGAGCTTTAATCTCTGTAAACACCCACCTAGTGGGGTTTATCTTGTTTACACAATTACCTTGTAAAAGGAGAGGATCTAGTTTAGCCTTAGGAAAAACTAGAGTGGCTCTATCTTAGCCAGTAAAAGATAGGGTTGTAAAGGTTTCCTCTTGAGCATGTAAAAAGGGAAGAATTCATTAGTGAATTGGAAAATCCTTAGTGGTGTGCTAAGGTAGTGGATGTAGACTCGGCTGGGTATTTAAACTACTCTAAAATCCTTGTGCAAATTGTCTACTATTTTTATCGATTTTAGCCAATTCATTAAACGGTGAAAATCAACCTTCTTGACGGTTTCGGGAGATCAATTCGAGTGTGCTACAAGCCCAACAATTGGTATCAGAGCCTCGTCTCTATCGAAAAACTAACTTTCGGGATTAAAGATCTTTTGCTCGAAGTCCACCGTTTAAGAAAATGGCAAGATTTGAAGAATGTCGCTCTATCTCGTGTCCTCTACTCTTCGAAGGAGAAGCATAATTCCAATGGAGCAATATCATGAAGTATTTCATCAAATCTCTCAATTTTGTGATTTGGGATATCATTGAAGATGGATACTTGGAAGGTCTTAAGAAGAAGAAGAAGCAAATGAGTGCAAATGACACGAAGGCAAAGCTAAACGCCAAGGTCATGCACACTCTTCTTTGTGGCCTCAATAAAGACGTTTCCAAGAAGGACTCCACATGCAAAAGTGCCAAAAAAATATGGGAGAAGCTTGAGAAACTCTATGGCAACAAGAAGGGACATAAGAATGATGATACTTCATCTTGTGCAAACCTCCTCTTAACACCTAAGGTGGATGGTGTTATGGCTCTTGATGAGCCCGAGGTATTTTCTAACTCAAGTGAGTTTAATTCTTATTCTTTTGATGAATTATTTTTGGAATTTGAGAGCATGAATTCTAAATTCAAGAAAATAATTTCAAAACTTGAGATTGAAAATGATTTTTTTAAATCAAAAATCGATTTTGAAAGCCAAAATGAAATTTTGAAAATTTATTTATAGCTTTCAAAAATTAAGAGTGAAGATTTTCAAAAAGAAAATTTTGATTTAAAGGTTAAGCTTGAAAGCTTAACAAAAGAAAAGGAAATTATTTTTAATAATTCATCTAATCCCATAATGACAAATTGCTCACATTGTCATTATCATGGTCATTCCATAAATACTTGTCCTATAAGAAACATAAAGTCTTATAAAATTAGGCAAGTATGAGTTCCTAAGAGAACTAGAGACATTGTGACTAATGTAAATGGATCCAAAGCAATTTGGATACCAAAAATCAAGTAAATGTCTTTTGTAGGTGTGTTGGAGCAATGATGATGATAGTAAAAAATTTGAAATGCTATAGTCACACAAATGAAGAAGATGGGTAACCTTTATGCTAATTCTTTATTTATTTGGTTATCTATTTTTTGTTTTGAAGACTTGGATAATTGAGTTTCATGAACTTTTAAATTGATTTGATCTAATGATGAAATTCAATATCTTTGAAGTGTAAAGCTTTTGAGCCAATTTTTTTTGAATACTTTGAGAAAGGGGGAGCCAATTTTTAAAATAAAATTCTTATTTTATTAATTTTTTAAACTCTCCATTGTTATGGTACTTTAAACATTTTCAAACTTTAAATCATTTTTGATATAACAAAAAGGGGGAGAATGTTTTAAAAAATTGAATTTTCAAATGAATAAGGGGAGCTTTTAACTATTTTGAAATCACATTCTCTTATTCAAAAATTATTTTACAAATAGGGAGAATCACTAAAACAATTTTTCAAGTTGGTTTTATTATATCGAAAAGGGGGAGTTTGTTAGGATATTTGTTTTGATATAATAATTGAAAAATAGTTTTGGACTAGATTGAAAAGATTTCAAAAATTATTTTAAGTCCAAACAACTTGAAAATATGTTTGATGTGTTTTCAAAAGGTTTTGGAAGGATTCAAAACATTTTTAATAGCAAAAACTTGTAAATCTAAAGTACTCGTACCGATACGGTCTTGGCCGTACCGATACTCCTTAAGGTTTTTGCTACAGTATTTTTCCAGAACTGAAAACTCGTACTGGTACAGGCTTAGACGTACCGATATGGAGGGGGTCGTATCGATACGTATTGAGGCGTACCGATACCCTTATATTTTAACTACCCCAACGACTATTTTCATGACAAGTCGTACCGATACGCTATATAGGCGTATCGATACGCGCAGACTGATCAGAGCATAACGACTATTTCCATAAGAAGAAGCGTATCAATACACACACCTGCGTACCGATACCGACAACTCTAGATTGGGAAATTCAGTGTGGAAATTATCTCCAACAACTCCAATTGATCCCCAATGGTCTCCAACGGCTAGAAACTCATTCCACACCATAAAAGAAGACTTTGAACACTTGAAGATGATTAGAGAACATATCCAAGAAAGATGATCAAGAGAACATATCCAAGCAAGATGATCAAGAGAATTTGAGTCTAAATCTTATTTCTTCATTTCTCTTGTACATAGTTTAGAGGGTGCTTCAATTGTATATCTTTTTACTCTTTCTTGTGAGCTTTAATCTCTGTAAACACCGACCTAGTGAGGTTTATCTTGTTTACACAGTTACCTTGTAAAAGGAGAGGTTCTAGTTTATCCTTAGGAAAAACTAGAGTGGTTCTATCTTAGCTAGTAAAAGATAGGGTTGTAAAGATTTTCTCTTGAGCTTGTAAAAAGGGAAGAATTCATTAATGAATTGGAAAATCCTTAGTGGTGTGCTGAGGTAGTGGATGTAGACTCGGTTGGGTAGTCGAACCACTCTAAAATCCTTGTACAAATTGTCTACTATTTTTATCAATTTTAGCCAATTCATCAAAGAGCGAAAATCAACCCTTTTGACAGTTTCGAGAGATCGATTCGAGCGTGCTACAAGCCCAACAACTATCACTAGCTAAGATAGATTATGAATTTATCTATTTTTTGAAGCGAATACAGGGTGATATATGTGGGCCCATACACCCTTATTGTGGACCATTTAGATATTTTACAGTTTTAATCGATGCATCGACTAAATGGTTATATGTATCATTGTTATTAACCTGCAACTTGGCGTTTGCGATGTTACTTGCTCAATTGATAAAATTATGATCATATTTTCTAGATTACCCTATAAAGACAATTTGTCTTGATAATGTCTGTGACATGCCACTTTAAATGCAGCATCGCTAATTCGCATCAGACCAACAAGTTATCATAAGTTCTCCTCATTACAAATGGTTTTTGGTCAGGAACCAAATATTTCCCATCTTAAAATTTTTTTGGTGTGCGGTATATGGTTTGATTGCTCTACCACAACGCACAAAGATGAGTCCTTAAAGGAGGTTGGGAATATATGTCAGATTCGAATCCCCTCGATAATTAAATATCTCAAGCTTTTATGGGGAATTTATTTACAATTCAATTTGCTGACTATCATTTGAATGAGTCAATTTTCCCAACATTAGGGGGAGAAAATAAATAACTGGAAAAAGAAATAAGTTGAAATGAATTATCATTATCTCATTTTGATCCACATACTCAACAATGTGAACTAGATGTTCAAAGGATAATTCATTTACAAAACTTAGCAAATCAATTGTCAGATGCTCTTGTTGACCCTAAAAGAGTGGCCAAGTCACATGTACCAGCTATGAATGCTCCGCTTTAAATTAATGTCCTAGAAGGACAAACTCTAGTTGCTAATGAGTCTAACTCGCGCCAGAAGCGTGGTAGACAAGTAGGTTCCAAAGATAAAAATCCTTGAAAAAGAAAATGAGCTATATCTTATGATGTTCTGATCGATGAATCAACAAATTATGAACATCTCTAGAAGAGATTAAAAGGTCTCAAACAGAGACATTAGACATGACTCAAGTACCTGATACTAAAGAGATCTCAATAAATAATGTCATGTCTGTAACAAGTGGAACCGAAATAAAATCGACGTCGATAATATTTTTGCATGCAGTATAACACTAGAGATTTTGGATGATAATGTAGATCATGAACCATTGTCAATTGGACAATGTAAATAAAGAAATGTTTGGCCAAAATGAAAAGAGACAATTAAGGCGAAACTAAAATCTCTTTCGAAAAGAGAAATATTTGGGCCTATAGTCCGTACATCGGAATGTTTAGGATGGATATAAATGAGTCTTTGTAAGAAAGAGAAATGAAAAAGGGGAAATCGCGAGATATAAAGTTCGTTTAATTGCACAATTTTTTTTACAAAGACCTAGAATCGATTATGAGGAAACATAATCCTCGGTGGTGGATGCAACTACTTTTAGATTTCTTATTAGTCTGGCAATAAAAGACTTAGTTTCTGCCTAATGAATGTTGTTACATCCTATTTGTATGAGCCTCTTGATAATAATATTTACATGAAACTTCCATAAGGATTTAGACTGCCATAAGCAGTTAATTCAAGTTCTCGAGAACATTATTCAATCAAATTGAACATATCTATTTATGGATTAAAACAATTTGGGCGCATGTGTTATAATCGCCTTAGTGAATACTTATTAGTGAAAGGCTATAAGAATTCTCCAGTTTCCCTGAGCATTTTTTATTAAGAGGTTTAGCTCCAAATTTGTTATTGTTGTTGTGTATGTTGATGATCTGAATATAATTGGGACTCATGAAGAGATCTCCCTAACAATAAAATCCTTGTACATCAATCGACTACAGAGAAAAATGTTTAAAGAGACTTTACATGCATAATGCACATCCGTTTAGCACGAGACAAAGACGAAAAATAATTGCTATGCACGAGGCAAAGGCAAAATAAGTGTTTAGCTAAACATATCTAGAAGACATGTGAATTGCTTTCACATGATAAGATGCAAGCTATCTTGTATAGAGATAATGCAAAATTTATATTTCAACTAAAAGGTGGATACATCAAATGTGACAAAACGAACATGTTTCTTCAAAGTTTCGTCCCTTATGATCTTCAGAAGAAGAATACTCGATGAATCTTTTCAAGCAATAATTTGAAAGATTTATTCATCAGTGCATACTCTACTTCAACATTTGAAGATTATATTCAAGATTGAATTATGAAGATTCAAAGATTTTATGTGATGTTTTCATGGGGGTAAATACACGTTGCACTCTTTTTTCCTTAACCGAGGTTTTGTCTCAATGAGTTTTCCTGGTAAGGTTTTTAATGAGGCAACATGTTATGCGTGTCAAAGATGTGTGTACTCTTTTTCCTTCACTAAGAAATTTTTTCCCACGTGATTTTTATCTTAGTAAGGTTTTAATAAGGCACATTATCTTCATGGATATCCAAGAGGAAGTGTTATTAATATATTTATTTATGGTGAATATTCATATATTAAATAAGACTTTAATATACTTTATTATTAGGGTTTAAAACCCATTGAAAGTAGGGTTTCTATCTTATGCCTATAAATATAAAGTTTGGAGAAAACATTATACACAACTCTACATTGAAAATAATACAAATCTCTTTATTTGTCCCATATCTTTCTCTTGTTCATGTTTTTTTTACTTTATTTATAATAAATTATTTTAATAAAAAATATTTTTTTTGGATGCCTCGAGTTCAAACGGTTAATTTGCACGATATGGATGCGTTAGGTTGATATGAATTTCACAGCAAAGAAGTAAGGCATTTGGAACGGGCCGCTCTATCCAAAGGCTCGGTCCATCTCTGCCAACAGATATGTGTGGTTCAGGTTCTTTCTATAACTGAAAACCCGCCATCATCCTCACTTGTTTCATAATTCTTCACAGTGCATTTCCATGGCAACTCTAAGCATCAATTCCACAAGAATCAGATCCCTATCTCTCCAATCTCAAAAACCAATCTCAAAATCTCACTTTTACACAAAACCCAACAACGTATCGTTCCTTTTCTCATCTAAAACCCACCAACAGCTGCACCATTCCAAACCCAACTCTGTATCCGAAAGCTCAGTGTCAGTGCCATAAGAAGAAGCTTTTGACGACATTGAAGAAGATGACCCAACTTCCGAGTTGAGCTACCTTGACCCGGAGACCGATCCCGCGAGTGTTACAGAGTGGGAGCTGGATTTCTGCTCGAGGCTGATTCTGGATATTAGAGGCAAGAAGATATGGGAACTCGTGGTGTGTCACAGCTCGCTTTCACTTCAGTATACCAAGTATTTCCCCAACAATGTCATCAATAATATTACTTTGAAAGATGCTATTGTAACCATAAGCGAGGATTTAGGTGTCCCTTTGCCACAAAAACTTAGTTTTTTTAGGTAAATTTTACAAATCTTGTTGGATTAAAATTCAATAATAGTGGGTACATATGTATAATATATGTTGTTATTATACTGTTTAACACGTAATTATGTTACACGTGTTATAGGTACTAAATTGTCATAGAATTAAAAGTGTAGATACCATAAGTTTGATTTATAACTCAATGAGGGGCATAATTATAAATATTAATAAGTTGTTTTAATTCAGTTTATATAAAGGGATAGTGATCTACAAGATATAGGTTAACTTGCATATCTCTTTTCCCGTCAAGAAGTTGTGTGGCAAGGGGTAATCTATCATCTTGGAAGATCAAACCCTCTCTGGAAAATTTCCATCAATGGATTCAGGTACGTTTCCGCAAATCTAATTTTTGTTCTTAATGTTTTGACATATATATAGATATTGGGTTTATATTCGTATTGAATATATTTTGATTCTAACAAGTGACATCAAAGATAAATTATGTCGAATCATTGGGAATAAATTATGTGTTTGGGTACGGTTTTGATTTCTATGATTTTAATTCGCATATTTTGAATTTACTTTATTATTCTTTTGTGTGATCCTTTCTGCTGCTTTAATATTTAGGGATTTAAATTAACGTTTTCCATGTATATGATTCTTCTGTTGAATTTGTGATATCTCTAATCCCATGTTTTTAGACTATGGTGAATCTGTTTTGTCTTGTCATGGGTTGTGTTTTTTTAATAGGCAATGGAAAGTTGAGTTTTCAATTGAGTTCTGGAATTCCCGATTCTCTCTTAATTCATCATGTGCGAATCTTTTACTGTTGTTATACTTTAGGGTTTTAGTACTCATGGATATGTGTGCCCTAAATCAAGTTTCTTTTAAGAATTTATTAGTTGCAGTAAAATACATATGAATTTATTTTAAATTATGATATTGCTTTTACTTGTTTAGTAATCGTATATAAGAACTCAGGTTATAAAATATATATTTTATTTAAAATATATATTTAATTCGGTTAGATCAAAATTTTAGTTTTGATCATTAGGTATAAAGATAAATCTTTAGAAACAGATAAATTCATGTTTTGGCTATGTCTAATATTTTAGTGGGTTAATTGAAACACGATGTCACCAAAGTGATCGCTTCTGCGTAGATTAACTTATTTAAAATATCAAGATGTTTGTATTTTTGTAATTCATGCGTTTATTAATTGGCCCAAAGAAAAATTAATATTTGGCCGAATTTCAAATAACACCTGTGGTACTAAATGTGTGACAATTATAAGGTAATTTATGTGTGCAATACGTTAGTCCAAAGATTAACCTATTGTTCGACATAGTTTATTGTCAATGTTTGATTGCTACAACAAGAGTACCGCTTACAGTTAATATTATTGTCCAAAGACTTGATATTAATGTTGTGTTTGGTATCTTGAGGGGAATTAGTCATTATTTTGAATTTATTTGTTTACTTATGAATTATTGGTGTGAGCATGTTTATTTATTTATTATTCTTTTATTCTATATTCAGCTATTTCTTCTACTGCCATAATATCTGCTAATATCAATTCTATATCCATGCTTAATAGGACGAATTTCAAGGAATAGAAAAGGCACTTACTGATAGTGCTTGGCTGTATGGACATAGACCTTGCATTAAGGGAAGAACAACCTGCACCTCTCACTGCAGCAAGCATCCCTGATGCAAAAAGGGATTTTGAGCATGAGTCTGATGATCATGAAACACAACATTCCAGAAACCTTTAGGGGCACAGAATCTGAAGATATTATTTAGGCTAAGGATTTCCTTGACAATATTGAGCAACGTTTTGTTAAAAATGATAAGGTTGAGATGACACCACTTCTAAATTCTTTGATGTCTATGAAGTACAAGGGTCAAGGAAATATAATAGAGTACATTATGGAAATGACTCATATTGCTTCAAAACTTAAGACACTTAAAATCGAGTTTTCTGATGATTTACTAGTCCTTATGGTTTTGGTATCGCTTCCTGCATAGTTTAACCAATTTAAAATTAGTTATAACTGTCAAAGGGAGAAGTGAACTCTAAATGAGCTCATTTTTCATTGTGTTCAAGAGGAAGAAAGGCCGAAGCGTGAGAAAACTGAAAGTACTTATTTGTCCAGTGCCTCTAAAGACAAGGGCAAGAAATGAAGTATCAGAATGAAGCTGCTAAGGGTCCAGCTCAAAAGAAACAAGAGAAAGTTCCAAATAATTGTTTCTTTTGTGACAAGCCTGGACACATGAAGAAAGATTGTACCAAATATCACGCATGGCGAGCAAAGAAAGGTATGAATCTTACTTTGGTCTGTTCTGAGGTTAATTTAGCTTCAGTACCTAGAAACACTTGGTGGTTAGATTCTGGTGCTACTGCTCACATAAGTGTTTCTATGCAGGGTTGCCAGAGCTACCGAAAGCCAAGTGATGGTGAAAGAAATATCTTTGTGGGCGATGAGAAATCGGTGGAAGTGGAAGCAATTGGGCATTTTAGGTTGTTATTAGGAACTGGTTTTTATTTGGATTTGAAACACACTTTTGTTGTTCCGTCTTTTAGGTGGAATTTAGTTTCTGTTTCTTTGTTGGACAAATTTGGTTATTATTGTTCATTTGGAAACAATCAATTTACTTTGTCTTTAAATTCAAGTATTGTTGGAACTGGTTATTTAAATGCTTAGGACAACCTTTATTTGTTTGATACAATAACATCCTATAATGAAACCTTGCATGTGAAATCACGTGGTACTAAGCGAAAATTAAATAAAGAAAATTCAGCATCATTATGGCATAAATTCTTAGGTCATATATCAAAATATAGGATTGAGCGTCTTGTGTCTAATGGTATTTTAGAGTCTCTTGACTTCACAGACTTTAATGTTTGTGTTGATTGCATCAAGGGAAAGCAGATCAAAACTAAGAGATTAAGTGCCAATCGTTCTACAGACGTCTTAGAATTAATTCATACTAATATTTGTGGGCCATTTCCTACGGCATCTTGGAATGGTCAATAATATTTCATAACATTCATAGAAGATTACTCACGTTTTGGGTACCTATATATCATTCATGAAAAATCTCAGTCTTTGTATGTGTTCAAATCCTATAAAGTTGAAGTTGAGAATGAACTCAACAAAAGAATTAAGAAAGTTCGATCTGATCGTGGTGGTGAGTACTACGGTAGATATGATGGATCAGGTGAACAACTTTTAGGACCATTTGCAAAGTTTCTAGAGGAATGTGGTATTGTTCCATAGTACACCATGCCAAGATTACCTAGTATGAATAGTGTTGCTGAGAGATGTAATAGGACTCTTAAGGATGTGGTAAGAAGTATGATTGCTCATTTTACCTTACCTGAATCCCTCTAGGGAGATGTATTAAAGACAGTAGCGTACATTCTGAATAGAGTATCCACTAAAGCAGCTGAAAAGACACCTTATGAACTTTGGGTGGGTAAAAAGCCTACTCTAAAGCATTTTCATATTTGGGGATGTCCAGCTGAGGCAAGGCCTTATTAGGCCACATGAAAGAAATTGGCTTAAAAACAGTAAGCAGCTACTTTATTGGTTATTCTGAGTGATCTAGGGGCTATAAATTTTATGATTCCATGATTAAGAATATTTTTGAGACAGAAACTACAACATTTTTTTAGGATGTTGAGTTTGGAGGGAGAAATAAGGTAAGAGACATTGTCTTTAAGGAGGAATTGAGTTTTAACTTAGTTCCTACTATCACTTTTGATGATGTTCAAGTTTCTATACCTATCATCAATCAAGAAGTGAATCTGGAACCTCAACAAGTCAAACAGCTTCCTCCTATTCAGGATGAGGTAATTGTGCCAGAAGAACAAACTCAACAACCTCAAGAACAAGTGTCATTAAGGAGATCCACGAGAGAAAAAAGAAATGCTATTCCAGATGATTATATTATGTTTCTCCAAGAAAATGAGGATGACAATGGAATGATGGAAGATGATCCAGTCAACTTTCATCAGGCCATGCAAAATATTAACTCTAAAAATTGGATTGATGCCATGCAAGAAGAGTATAAATCCATGCAAGACAATAAAGTTTGGGAACTTGTTCCATTACCTGAATGTGCAAAACCAATTGGTTGTAAATGGATTTTTAAAACCAAGAGGGATGCAAATGGTAATGTGGAGAGGTATAAGGCACGTCTTGTAGCTAAAGGATATACTCAAAAAGAAGGCATTGACTTTTCAGAGACTTTCTCTCCGGTTTCATCAAAAGACTCATTTAGGACAATCATGGCAATTGTAGCTCATTTTGATCTTGAGTTACATCAGATGGATGTTAAGATTGCGTTTCTCAGTGGAGACATTGAAGAAACAATTTATATGGTGCAACCAGAAAACTTTAAGTCAGGAGACCCAAAGAATATAGTTTGCAAATTAACAAAATACATCTATGGACTCAAGCAAGCTTCTCGTCAATGGTATCACAAATTTCATCAAGTAATTGTCTCGTTCGGGTTTGAGATGAATATTGTTGATGATTGTGTATATCACAAATTTAGTGGGAGTAAGTATATATATTTTTTGGTTTTATATGCCGATGACATTTTGCTTGCCACGAATGATATAGGCTTATTGCATGAAACCAATAGATTTCTATCTAAGCATTTTGAAATGAAAGATCTTGGAGACGCTTCTTTTGTTTTAAGAATTCAGATACATCGGGTTCGATCTCGGGGTATTCTTGGATTGTCACAAAAGAACTATATCGATAAAGTACTTAAAAGGTTTGACATGCAAAATAGTAAACCAATAGATACCCCTGTCACTAAAGGAGACAAGTTTTGTCTTGCCCAATGCCCTAAAAGTAATCTTGAAATTCAGGAAATGCAAAAGATTCCTTATACATCGGCTATTGGGAGTCTAATGTATGCTCAGGTATGTACGCGTCCGGATATTGTGTACATTGTTGGGATGTTAGGCAGATATTCAAGCAACCCTGGTATGGACCATTGGAAAGCAACCAAAAGTGTTATGAGGTATCTTCAGAGAACAAAAGATTATATGCTCACATACAGGAAATCAGATCATTTGGAGGTCACATGGTATACAGATTCTGATTTTACTAGGTGCCAAGATAGTAGAAAATCTACACCAGGCTATATTTATATATTAGCTGGTGGAGCTATATCATGGAAAAGTGCTAAACAAACACTTGTAGCTTCTTCCACTATAGCATCAGAATTTGTAGCATGCTACGAGGCATCAAATCATGGAATATGGCTGCGAAATTTTGTCACTGGGCTGCGTAAAGACCACTTAAATTATTTTGTGACAGTAAATCAGCAGTGTTATATTCCAACAACAAAAGGAGCTCGTCTAAGTCAAATTACATTGACATAAAGTTCCTAGTTGTGAAAGAAAGAGTGCAAAGTGGACAAATATCCATAGAACACATTGGGACAAACTCTATGATAGCAGATCCGCTCACAAAAGGTTTACCACCCAAGGTCTTTCATGAACACATTGCTCATATGGGCGTTACATCATTTAAAGATATTATTGTTTGAGTGAGAGTTTGTTATTTGTTCACTTTATGTTTATGCTTATTTTACACATTTATGTATTTGGTTGTTTTCTGATTAGAAATAAAGTATTCAGTTTATTCACTATTTTCTTATTTGGATAAGGACCTCACTTATGTTTAAAGAGGACCAGTTGGAAATAGACATGTTCGATTCACATTTACATGTAATTTCCATGCTACGCATCCATGATTGATCTATGTCATTTGATTATGTTTGTATACGTGACCATTGATGGGTCTAGTCATGATTGATATGGCGAAGACCGCTTTGATCCTATATGGATATAATTGATGGACGAGATTGTTATAGAATACCCATTACATGATAGCAAAATTTCGAGCTCATAAGGTTGTACATTTTTCAGGAAACATATGTTGCCCAAGTGGGAGATTGTTGGATTAAAATTCAATAATAGTAGGCACATATGTATAATGTATGTTGCTATTATACAGTTTAACACGTAATTAAGTAACCAATTATGTTACACGTGTTATAAGTACTAAATTGTCATAGAATTAAAAGTGTAGATGCCATAAGTTAGATTTATAACTCAATGAGGGGCAGAGTTGTAAATATTAATAAACTGTTTTAATTTAGTTTATATAAAGGGGTAATGGTCCCCAAGATATAGGTTAACTTGCATCTCTCTTTCTCCGTCAAGGAGTTGTGTGGCAAGAGGTAATCTATCATCTTGGAAGATCAAACCCTTTCTGGAAAATCTCCATCAATGGATTTAGGTACGCTTCCACAAATCTAGTTTTTATTCTTAATGTTTTGACATATATATAGATCTTGGGTTTATATTCGTATTGAATATATTTTGGTTCTAACAAATCTTTCTTATAACGTATACAAATAGCAAGATGAATTGTCTTAATTGGTTCTTTTTTGGTTTGATTTGTAGGTCTCAAATGCAAAACATAATCACAAAGGCATAAAGCCAGTTCCAAGTAAACGGGTGAGTTTCTGAATCTTTGCTTCAGGTATGAAAAAAGGAAATAGCTGTTTGTTTTCATTTCCACATATGTTAGGGTTTGAGTTTTGCATCTTGTGGTTTCTTACAAGTTACTGATTTTAGCTATAAAGTTCAGCTTTTTAGCTTCTAATTACAAACATGACAATTGTATGCTTCTGTCCAATGGTTCTTGTCCTTTTTCAGTGCCTTTCACTGCTACTTTGGTTGGAAGAACGTTATGAGAGTGTATATATGCGCCATCCTGGTTTCCAAAAGGGTTCCAAGCCACTTCTGGCATTAGATAACCCTTTCCCAATGGAACTTCCAGAGAACTTATTTGGAGAAAAATGGGCATTTGTTCAGCTACCTTTTTCAGGTATATCCTTCACATTTAAATTGAATGGTGTTGAAATATATTACAGACCCTGAATGTGTCTTCATTTCTCAACTAAAATGATCAATATGCTCTCTTTTGACATCATTCTCCCGTTCCGTTGTAGCTGTTCGAGAAGAGATTTCGTCCTTGGACGAAAGGTTTGTGTTTGGCGCTTGTTTAGATTTGGATTTGTTAGGGATTGAAGTAGATGACAATACGTTGATTCCTGGACTTGCAGTGGCTTCTTCACGTGCAAAACCATTGGCAGGCAGGTCTATTGTCTCTTTGGATGTTTCCTCATTCTCCATTTATGCAATGCAGTAGCATGTTTAATCTATTTCTTTCAATGATTACCTTCACCATTCAGTAATGGGGTTTTCTTGAAAACTAAGTTTAAGGGTCAATGAAAATGTGTTGGTGCAGCTTGGATGAATGGTTTGGAAGTGTGTTCCATAGAAGCCGACACCGGTCGCGGTTGCTTGCTCCTATCTGTTGGAATATCGACGGGTTGCTTGCTCCTATCTGTTAGAATATCGACGCGTTACGTTTATGCAAAATATAAGAAAACTCCTACGACCGCAAGTGAAGCTGAAGCTTGGGAAGCAGCAAAGAAGGCATGTGGAGGATTACATTTCCTCGCCATCCAAGAGGACTTGGATTCAGATGATCGCGTCGGTTTCTGGCTCCTGCTGGACTTGCTACCACCCCCTGTATAATTAAGAATCAATGCATGTCATGCTACTTATATTTTGATTCTAAACTTATATTGATTCCATTCCAAAAAACTTAAAATCCAGAAACACCTGAAACTGAGATGTGGGAATCAGACGTGAAATGAGAAATGCAGAATTGTGTAAAAGAAAATTGGACAGTATTCCATTCCAATCACTACAATAAAAAAGCGTCAATGGGCAGCCTCTGAATCTTCACTAGAAAAATAAACTGCCTTAAAAAAAAAATGCCTATGCTATCAATAACATCGTTACAGAATAACAGAACAAAAATCTCCACAAATCCACTCACTAAGAATAAAGTAGGGTTCCAGCTTCAAATCTTTGATCTCTTCTGTTTTTGAAGAACAAACCGAACACCTTGCTTCCCAAGTTCCAAAGTCTTCACTTTACCACCATCTAGCCTGACGGATAATGTGGATGTGCCTTCAATACTGTCGGTAGCAGTTCCCTTATGCCTGCTTGTTCAATT
The DNA here is from genome assembly GCA_019671005.1 of Hibiscus mutabilis. NCBI lineage: Eukaryota > Viridiplantae > Streptophyta > Magnoliopsida > Malvales > Malvaceae > Hibiscus > Hibiscus mutabilis. The sequence continues at coordinate 51,140,316 of CM033719.1, forward strand.
TCAAATCAAATAAGGATAAAATTCCGGAACACACCTCACAAATCTAAAATCTACAGCTATTAAAGCATACTTTGGGTGGAGATTAACTATGCAAAAGAAAAAATCACAAATCGTTTTTTTTTCTGATTATAAAGCTCAAATTCAGAACAGAACATGTGCAAAAGATCTAGAAAGCCATACGCTGACAATTTACATCTTGCCTAGTGGTTTTTCAGTGGTAAAGTGAAGCTAAATCTTACCATGAATTGTCAGAGGCCTGATGAATTTCAACTTTCTTTCCAACTGCATCTTTACCCAACTTCTTTAAAATCCAACTTGCATCCATCATGCCATCCATTAAACTGTCTTGATGAGATTGTGTGACAGCATCTTCATCTTCATTAAAAAATGATTTTTCCATGAAGGGCGATGGTCTCTTTCTTTTTGACCTTTGGCCCTTTATATAACTCTTTTCTTCATCATAATGAACCTGAGAATTCTGATTGCCAAGAACAGGTTTCTTCAATTTAAACTTAAGAGATGGTTTAGGATCTTTTGGCAAAGAATTCAAGATAGGTGTGCGGCCATAATCTTCACTACTTCCACCATACATATCATCTCGGTCTTCCAACTGCTTTCCTGACACCACCTTCCCCCCTCTTAGCGTGGAGACATCACCTGAAGGTGCAGCAGCGAGCCTATTTCCATCTATGCTTCCTTTTCCTGAGGCAATACGTGTCTGTTCTGGAGGAACAATTTCATATTCATCAGAACAGTTTGCTGCACCGGCTTTCAACCTTGATTCAGGAATTTCTGACCTAATTTTGCCAAACTTTATCAAGTTCCCTTCATTTCCCATGATTTTCACACCTCTTGACTTGGTGAAGCGATCAACTCCGTCTCCTGCAAAAAGAACATTTGCACTGTAACCATGAACATTGAAAGAACACCACCTCCCAAATGGTCACCAACTCCAACACAAAAAAGAAACTTCTTAACACCAAAGCAATGGATCATGATAGTTATATTACCATCACTAGATTTAGCAGTACTGTCATGCCGATCCAGAAACTTGTCACCAATTCTATGTTGATTTGCATCTTGAACACCTATATCAGTCAAACATGAGAATACCGAATAGTTTTTAGATTAACGCTCAAACCAGAGATAATAACAAACCATTTTATTGTATGTCATGTACTACCTTGTTCAATCTATAAATAGAATCTTAACGAATAAAGGGGCCAGAGAAAAACCTAAAGGTAATTTGGTGCAGATAGAAATATTAAGTTGCAATCTAGGAGTATTCATTGACAGCACATCAAAGGAAATGATGGATGTCTGACTGTAAGAAAAATATAATCATAATATGTGAATCTATGCAAATGCAAGTTGTATCATAAACAGAGTAAGTGAAGCCATACCATTGTAAGAAGTCACATCTTGATCTCTCTGAAAGCTTGAAGCATCAGACATTGGAGAGTTGGCAACATTTATTTTTTGTGCACCAAGATTTATGACTAATTTCTTAGCTTTCACAGTCTTTGACTTGCTACTATGTTTTCCGTTGTCATCTCCACGATCTAAATTGTGTGATTTATTGCTTTTGATTTTAATAACACGGGATGTCCTATCTTCATCACTAACCATCACCTCATCTACCAGCTTGTGTTTCAAAACCCCTGGCTGATTGGTAGAACAAATTCCAGCAACAGGAGAAGAAATATCTCGTCTTTCATTTATCTGAGATGCAACTTCATTGTTCCTGTCCTCACCCAAGCTGTATCCTTGAGTGTGAATATCTTGATCCCCTCAAAACTCAGCTGTGATTCTCCTTTGCTAATCAAAGATGTTTGGTGAGCCTTTTTCTTGGAATGTTTTTTACTTGAAGATTTTTTTCCATATTCCTTGTTCTTCTTTGGTGATTTGTCAGCAAGTCCTTTAAGAGATAACTTCAGGGAACGCCCAAATTCATTTTTTAGCATCATAGGATCATTTTCCTCGTCATCTGAATATGGAGAGATTGAAAATATTTCTTCTTGAGTAGGCAGCCCAGCAGCAGCCCTCAGGCTAGCTATTAAATCTCGATCAGCTATGTCTCTTCTCTTCCAAAGCTCTCGAAGAGCATCCTCAAGATCGGTAACCTGGTAAAACATTTACGAAAGCAGTTGTAAGTTAAAAAGAATCCTTTGCCTATCTCCCTTCTGAGAAAGAGAGAAGGAGAAAAGAATGATGCAATTCAAAGGTACCTGGTAGCACTCTCCACGACATGTTGCACATTTATACTGGAGATTGCCATCTACTTGAAACTGCAGATATATTTCATCACTGCAATACATTTCTTTCATAAATAAAAATTATCCAAAACTTGTATGGCTGTTGTAAAGCTAAACAAGGGAAAAAATGCTTCTTTCAAGAGTACTAGAACTTTTGTAAGAAAACAGCTATTGCGGAGCATTTTACAAAAATCTTGAGAAACTCAACTATTCATTTTGATGCAAGCATGCTGAACGACAAGCTATTAAGAAAACACAAACACAAATTATAGACCTCTATTTGTGTCAAACTCAACATCATAATATGACAGCAACTGCCCTCTTCAGAAACATGCAATAAACAATAGGACAGCAGAATTAGATCAGTGATTCTTTAAAAGTAAAAAGGTAGCAAGGAACCTGATGCCATCACAGTGGCAGTGCACCCAACGTTGGCAAACATCACAGCAGACCATGGGAGATGACTCAGAGTCCCTGTAAACCTGTAAGGTTGAACTAAAATGCCTATTAAGTTCATTTTTTAAGAAAAGCATTGCTAAAATCAATAAATAAAAGTGGTTCAGAATACCAGTATTTCTTTTCTTCCGTTTGAAGGAACAATTTTTAGGGAATGGGATTCTTTCGAAACACTACTAACCGAAAATTGAACCACCAAACATCATTCATAATCAGAAAATTGGAATTTACCTTTAAAATACAGGGCAGTAATTCCCCTTCACAAACAACCTTCCACAAGCATCACAACAAGTGTATCCCAAGAACCACCTATGAGATATATAAAAAGTCGATCCGTATATTAATACTAAAGAAATGTTTCAGCAGAAGTCGGGAAAAAATCATTAGCTATCAGTTATCAAGCACTAAAAACACAACGGTGTATCAAAGAGTTTCAATAGATGAAAAGAAAATTGAAGCATTAATCTATATAGAAAGGTAAAAATGTCAGTGCAAAAGCTTCATTTCTATTGGTTACTGATCATACCGCACACTTAAACCATTTCCAGGGACATTGGATCCACAGCTGTGACACCTTGTATGCTTTGGGCACAAATATGGCCCAGAAGAAACATTCTTCATATCCAGGGATCATGTGAGCCATTCAATTCGTAATCAAGGTATAAAACTAAGCACAAGCAATGCAAATCAAACCTTATGTGATGGATGTTGGCAGTAGCAATGGTATGCACCATCACACCTTTTGCAGAACATGAGTCTAGTTGGGTCTCCAGTACTTCGGCACACCTAAAGAAAGAAGACGAGTAGCCATGGGTTCAACCAAAAATTTGAACACAATTGGGTGAAAACATGTATTAAAATGCAAAATAAATTACCTCGCAGGTTTGACAGTAAGCGCAAGTCCAGGAACTCCAATGAAACAGATCTGCAATCATGCCAAATGTATAAGACTGCACTACATCGGTAGTATAAGATAACAGCACAGTAAATTATCTGCCTCTATGTTTAGTACCTCTATGTTTAGCCCAAGATTTTAAGCAGCTTCTATGGTACTTCTTGCCACAGTTTTGGCAAGAAAGCATCCTTCTTGCCCTCTCACTTCCTTCATTTTCACCCAAAAAGCACATGCGACACATCAGATTCGCGTTGGACTGTCCTAGCTCATCTACAGCAGAACTTTTTGATGCAACCTGGAAAGGAAAAGGACCATCACTTCTCAGAAAGCAAAGAGAAAAAGAATACTATATAAAATGGTAACCAATCTCAGCATAGGACCCTTTTATTTTCAAAGTTCTATTTCCGGTCAAAATGAGCTTAAACTCAATATAAAACCAGAACCAACTAAAAATCCAACTATTGAATCCTTTCCAATTTACCTCAAACTCAATAGTAGTATCCTCAAGCTCAATACACAACATCTTCATGGTATCAAAATCGAGGATCAATCAGATTATACATATAGACATCAACACAAGGAAAACATATATACTCTGTATAGTACATCTGAATACATACAAAGTGGAATCCAAGCCAAACAGTTTGCAAAATAGAACTTAAATAAAGCATAAAAAATCGCACACTACATATGGCCAAAAGTCAATTTGCCAATAAAAACATAAATGTAGCTGAAACTGAGCATCAAATCCCCTAAAAGACAACGAAAATCACACTCAACTATAATTAACTGAAAACCCAAAATAAAAATTACGATACAAATGCAAGAATATTACCGCAATATCACCCGACTCAACCCTCCTAGCATAATCCTCAGCCGCCACCATTGCGACAGCGGCCTTTCTCTGAAGCGCGAGGCGCTTGGCCTGAGCCGACTCATCCACTGAATCACCGCCGCCGCCTCCATCTCCGGGGGGAACGGGCGCGACTTTAGGTACGGAGACCTGGACGGTCCCCTCTCGAGAAAGCCTAACTCCCTAGGGGTCTTTCAAAAAGCCTTGGACTTGAATCACTTCCTGCAAGAAGCCATTCTTGGAGTTGGTAGAAAGGAAATTCCGAGGAAACCCTAGCGGACAGAAGCAGATTCGCCGACTACAAAACAGAGAGAAACCATAAAAAACAATAACACGAGGGGGTTTGGAGAGCAAGTAAAAAAAAAAAAAAGGGAGAAGGCCCTTTTAATTTTACCATGTAATTGGGCAAGCTACGTGAAAGGCCATAGTGAAGGGATTTTGGGAATTTTGAATTTTTTGAGTTTTTGAGAGATCTAGCAATCTCGCTCCCAAAAGTATTACTAAAATTTAAATAATACAATAACATTAATAATTATAATAATCTATATATGGACAACTGGCATGGGCAAGGCTTCTGTATTGGTACGAGGCGCTGCCTCTTTTTAGTCGAATTCCAGATTTGGTCATTCTATTATGTTTAAATTTGAAATTTAGTCATTACTTTAATTTAACATTTTTTATTAAGAAGGAAGATATTTACATTTTAAGACAAATATCGAGATACGAACCTATACAAAATAGAATATCATAATTATTATTGGCCACTCGGCCAATTAATGGATCTCTAATTTAATTTGTATAGTCAAAATCCTTTATTTCTAAAAAAAACATAAAGTCAAAATTTTCCCTTAACGTTTGACTGGATAGTTATTTTGGTCTCATATTTTTTAACCAATTTAACCTTCAACATTTTATTTTAGGTCAAAATGACCAATCTCCAGCGCATGTGACAGCCTCCGGTGGCCGAACGACTACGGTCAACTCCAGATCCGCTCTTCTCCGATCGGGAAATCCAACGGGGCCCTCAGCTCGCGACGGTGGATGACGATTCATGTCGTTTGAATTCTTTCGAATCTTCTTTCTTTTCACCCCAATGAGTGGAGACGACGACAGAGACGAGACGACCACTAGTTGATTCGTCTCGACAAGCTGAAGACAATAGCGGCAGTGAGACGAACAACGTCATGGACGGTGGTGAAATCCCCCTTGAACATATTCTCTCTCTAAAAACTCAATTTTCCCCTTCTTTCTCTCCTTTATTTTAAAAATTCTCTTGGCTTTTTCCCCTCCCAATGCTCAGCACATGCCATTAATATTGTCTACCAACTAAAAATGGGCAAATAACACTTAAGGTCCTCTAGCTTAAACCCTTCCACAATTCGGTCACCAATTCTCTAAAAGAAATTCCAAGTTCTCATTATTTTTAAATTAAATCCTTTAATTTAAAATACCAAACTCGAATCCTAGATATGAATCATTAACCCAAATTTTATTAATCTGAAATTCGGGTCGTTAAAGATAGGGGTGATAATGAGCCAGACCGGCTCGCGAGCTACTCGAGCTCGGCTCGGTCAAAGCTCAGCTAGAGTGACCTCGACTCGGGCTCGACTCGAGACCTTAACAAGCCGAGCCGAGCCGACCCAAGCTTGGCTCGAAAAGCTCATGAACAGGCTCGGAATAATTATATATATATATATGTTATATATACACTAAAATTAATCTCTTTAGCAAAAGAAAAGCAATAAAATAAATTAGGGGAAAATCCACTAAAAATAAATTAACTAAAATAAATTAGGCACTCTTTTCCCCTTTCTCGATATTGAATTTCGTTACAGTGTTGGTTATGAAAGAGGGTTTTTAACGAGGCCCTATCTTTTATAAAAAAAATTATAGCAAAATTATCCATTTCAAGTCAAGCCGAGCCTGACGAGCTTCGAGCCCGAGCCGAGCCGAGCCGAGCCTGGCCAGGCTCGAGCTCAGCTCAACTCGTTATCACCCCTAGTTAAAGATGATGAACTTGTGATCATAATACAGTAATCATTTCTTTTACTTGTATATGTATGAATAAATCGAGTTTGGTAAGCATTGTGTTAGGTGGATATGGGTGAATCATGAAATGGAACTATATGATAGGGGTGTTCATGGTAGGTTATGTTAGAAATTTTGTATGCGACAAAATAACCAAAGCGATAACGACATAGACCAAGACATGCACATAAGACAAGATTTAACGTGGTTCAGCATAGCCTACCTCCACGGACGAGAGAAACGAACAATCCACTAATAACGTAGAGAACCCGAAGAGTACAAATACATGATAACCCATGTAATCCCAAAATCTGGTGTATAAATCCGATGACCTGGTGGAACCAAAACACTCTTCCTAACATCCCTACAATACCCATATCTACAACGTAGGCACAATAGTTGTAGAGAACCTAAAAGTGGCTACATCTCTCCATATAATAATTCTCTGTAACTCTCATTCTCTTGTTCTCTCATAATTCAAAGGGTTACACCTAGTATATATTTATAGACCCAAATACTTGGTCACCAAGAAACCTTATTCAATAAGATCTCCTACCTAAAATAGATATTTACTTATTAAAGTAAATCATAATTGCCAAGTAATCTTCAACCACTAGAATTACAATAAAACCCAACTTAATTACTAATTAGAATTTGAGTCAAAATATAACAAATATCCCCTTGACACAAATTCTATTCGAGCATTGGTCTTCAAGTCTTCAACACCTTCAATTTTTACGTAAGTCAAATATCAGTTGAAGCACCACCGCCAAGTCTTCAACAACTTCAATTCTTACGTAGTATCCATTGAAGCACCGTTGAATTTTGAGAATTACTCCCCCTACAACTGAAAGCTCGTTACAACAGTACTGGCATGTCTCCAACATCTCACCGCAAAGTCCGTAGTAAAAATTCCTCCACAATCGCGCAGCTCTAACCATAGCTCTGATACCATTTGTTAGAAATTTGGTATACGACAAAATATCGAAAGCAATAACGACATAGACCAAAACATGCACATGAGACAAGATTTAACGTGGTTTAGCATAGCCTACCTCCACGGATGAGAGAAACGAGCAATACACTAATAACGTAGAGAACCCAAAGAGTACAAATACATGATAATTCATGTAATCCCAAAACCCGATGTACATATCTCATGACCTGGTGGAACCAAAACACTCTTCCCAACATACCTACAATACCCATCTCTACAACGTAGGCACAATAGTTGTAGTTCTTGTTAGAACCAAACCATAATAGATATGAAATCTAAACCTAGGATCTATCATGTCAAATCATCAAGAAAAATAAACTAAATGCGGAATCATACCTGAATTAATCGATAGATGAAAACCTTGAATCCTTTGATAAAGATTGCCTAAAAGGTGGTTGTGATCTTCCAAGAAGATAGGTTAGCCATTGCCATAAAAACTCTCTGACGACAAGAGTAATACAAATTAACCTATTTCTTGGGGACCACTACCTCTTTATGTAGTTGATTATTAAATCAACTATTAATTATTTATAACTCTGCCCCTCATTGAATTATAAATATATCTTACGGTATCTACATTTTTATTTCCATGACACTTTAATACCTATGACACGCCTAACATAATTGGTCACTTGATTTTGTGTCATACTTTATAATAGCATCATACATTTTACATATGTGCCCACAATTGCGGATTTTAATCCAACAATCTCCCACTTGGGCAACATATGTTTCCTGACAAATGTACAACCTTATGAGCTCAAAATTGCTATTATATAATAGGTATTCTATAACAATCTTATCCATCAACTATATCCATATATGATCAAAGCAGCCTTTGCCATATTTATCATGACTAGACCCATCAATGGTCACATATACAAATATAGTCAAATGACATAGTTCAATCATGGATGTGTAGCATGGAAAATTACATGAAATGTGAACTGAACATGTCTATTTCGAACTGGTCCTCCTAAACTTTAGTGAGATCAAACTTTACTGAATTCAGAGTGTACATAAACCAAAAGAACTTTATTTTTGCAGAAAATAATCTTAAAATGTCCTTAAACTAAAGTAATCGAAATTGCGTCTAAATTGAATGAACATTTTTTTTAAAATTACAAACTCCCACTAAAACCAAATATCCTTAAATAACATTACACCCACATGAGTAGTGTGCTCATGAAAGACCTAGGGTGGTAATTTCTTAATAAGCGCGCAATTATGGAGTTTGAACCAGCATGCTCTATAGACACACAACCACTCTGAATTTTCTTTAACAACTAGGAACTTAATATTTATGTGCTTCAAATTTAAAATGTTCCAATTTTTATAGAATAAATAAATGCATATTTATTGTCATAAAATAACCGAAGTGGCCTTCCTATTCAATCTATAATTAGCAGCCCATGTGACAAAATTCTTTTGCATCAATATTCTAATAGAATCGAAGTCTGTAAACTTGATGATCTCTAACTTACCAGAACTTCGATATGTGAGCATGTAATTTTTGTTCTCTAAAGATATCTCATAACCCTACTGGCTGCTATCCAATAGTCCATACTAGATTTTCTTAAATATTTGTCTAACATTTCAACAATGTACGCAATATCCAAACACATACATGCTTGAACATAAATTGGATTCTCAATAGCTTATGCATATGGAATCATTTTTATTTTCTAAATTTCAAGGTTACTTTTAGCGCATTGAGTAAGAGAATATTTGTCTTCTTTAGCAATATGAGTATAACTTGGTTTACTCCCACTGAACTTGTAGTACATACAATTTTCAACCAAATTTATCTCAAAACCAAATGAGATAATCAATATGAAATTTATAATTTCATTAATGAGAGTCCTACTTAAGCTCATAGATGGATTTCTTTAATTTACATATCATTGATATTGTATCATAAGACACAACTCTATGATTGTACCATATAAATAGTTTCTTCAATGTCGCCATTGGAAAAAACAAGCTTAACATCTATCCAATGTAGCTTAAGACTAAAACGAGCAACAAGTGTAATAATTATCTTGAAAGAGTCTTTCAATGAAACATGAGAGAATGTCTTTACAAAATCAATGTCTTTTTTAGAGTATATCCTTTACATACATGATGTGCTTTATACTTATCCACATTACCATTTTCATCCCTATTGGTTTTAAATATCCATTTACAACCAATTGGTTTGCACCTTAAGGTAATGAGACAAGTTCCTAAACTTTATTGTCTTGCATAAAATTATACTCTTCTTGAATGACATCAATCCACTTTTGAGAGTTAGAACTTTTATGGCCTGATAAAAAATAATTGATTCACTTTCTATTATTCCACTATTATCCTTATTTTCTTGAGGAAATACAATATAATAATCTCTAATAGTATTTCTCCTTCCTCTGGTGGACCTCTTTAATGACACTTGTTTTTTTTCTTTTGAGGTTGTTGAGTTTGTTCTTTTGAAACAATTATCTTATCTTGAATGAGAGTTGTTCAACATTGTTTTGCTGAGGTACTTGATTCACTTCTTGATAATGATAGGTGTGAAAACCTAAACATTGTCAAAAGTGATAGTTGGAATTAAATTATAATCAATTCCTCCTCAATAGCAATGCATCTAACCTTATTTCTCCCTCCAAACTCAACATCCTAAAAAAGTTATAAATCTCTCCTTAAAATAATCTTAATTGTGGGATCATAAAATTTACAGCCCATAGATCACTCAAAGTAACCAAAGTAGTTGCTCACTTTTGAAGTTTAATTACTTCACATGTGTCCTAACTTGTTACAAAAGAAATCAACCATTTGTAACTTATTGTTATTTCTTTTGAGTTGAACCTTAGCTACTTTATTCTAATATTTTTTATTGCCCTTATTCTTAAAGACACTAACTAAATAAGCACTGACCAAATGATTATTTTACACTTATAATGCTTCAACCTTTCTTCCTCTTGAATACAATGAGAAATGAGCCCAAATAGAGTTTAACCATTAAGAAATAGTTAACTGTTAAATTTTTAAACGATTAACCGTTACTTAACGGTTCGGTTACAGGTTAACATGTAACCTATTACAATTTTTTTTCACATGTTCACTAATTCTTTTGAGAATAATGAAATTATATCTCCGATAAATATTATATTAAAATTTTCAAGAAATAAATTTTGAATTAAAAAATTTTAAGGCTTAGATGAAAGATAGGTGCCCAAAGTATACATCTTTTGAACTTTAGGTGCCTAAAGTATTTTTTTTTTTTGTAAAAATAGGTGCCCAAAGTTTCAACCGTTGTAATTTTAAGTGTCTGACCATTAAGGGGTATTAAAAAAGTTTTTAACCAATCAATGCTTGACATGTGGCACTAATTTTATTTTTTAAAAAATAAGAAAAAAACCCAAAATTTTTAGTTTTTCATAAGATCCTGAAATTTTATAATTTTTACAAAATAGTCCCCAAATCCCTAAAAATTCCCAAACCCAAACCCCTAAATTATCATCGCTTCCACCACCAATCGTCGCACCTGATCACACCCCTTTGGTCATCAGACCTAGGCGGTCATTTCCCCTAACATGACATCGTCGGAAATGGCGAATGACGTACCAGCCAAGAGTCGAACGTCGAACGCAAAATCGACGTTCGGCTGGCACGTCGTTTGCCATTTTCGGCGATGTTATGTTGGGGAAATGACCGCCTAGGTCTGACGACCAAATGGGTGTGCTCAAGCACGGCGATCGGTGGTGAAAGCGGCGACGATTTGAGGGTTTGGGTTTGGGAATTTTTAGGTATTTGGGAACTGTTCTGTAAAAATTGCAAATTTTGGGATTTTATAAAAAACTAAAAAAATCATAAAAATTTGTTTTCATTTTGAAAAAAATAAAATAAACATGCCACGTGTCAAACATTGATTGATTAAAAAAATTTTAACACCTTTTAACGGTCAGGCACCTAAAATTGTAATATTGTAAACTTTAGGCACCTAAAATTATAATGGTTGAAACTTTAGGCACCTATTTTTACAAAAAAATACTTTAGGCACCTAAAGTTCAAAATAGATATACTTTGGGCACCTATTTTTCATTTAAGCCAAATTTTAGTTACAAACTTCATTTAATGTCTAAATAATTTCATAACGTTTAACCAAATGGTTACTATTGAGCATCATTTTTAGTGGTTGGTTAACCGAAACAGTTTAACTTTAACAATAGGTTAATTAACCGGTAAAATTTAACGGTTATACCCGTTAACGATTACGGTTTAGTTTGCACACCCCTACTATATGATAAGCTTTGTATACTTTGTTAAAATGATGTGCATGAAACAATGTAAGTCTTAAATGGTAAGGCGTGATTTAGATGTCTAAATTGTCAATTGGTAAGTTTTTGTTCTCTAAGTGTTAAACAAGTTAAGGTAAAAGAAACTTTAGTATGCTTTGTGGTTTGCTTGGTGAAAACTCATATGGTTCATGTTATTGTGAAGTAGAAACTATGCATTAAGTACTTAAATTTGATGTTCTTTGATGCTTAATAGGTATGGATGATAAGTATTTGGTTTGGTGTCAATGACAGATCCATAATATTTTTTGAGGGTGGGCACAAGTTAATATTTTTTAGGGTGAGCACAAATCATAAAAATCTCAAATTTTAGGGTGGGCACAAGTAATAAAATTTAAGGACTAATTCATAAAAATTAAGAAAATTGAAGCCAAATGTTAGAACTTTGAAAAGTTCACGGTGGGCACAGGCCCACCCCAAGTACAAACGTGTATCTGCCACTGTTTGGTGTTGTTAGAATGAAGTTTAATAGTTAAAAAAGTCCAAATTGATAGAAAACATATCAGAGTTTTTGAAACTCCAGCTTAAGTATCGAAACTATGAGCAAAGTTTCAAAACTTTGAGTCATTTTTTATACTTAAAATAGTAATGGAATGCCAGGTTTTGAAACTATACCAAGCTATAATCACTCATTTTTATCCGCTGTATAAATATTGTGTTAATCTATTATAGTTTAGTAATTAATATATTATCGTTGCATATATACATATCATATTATGTGCTTATTATATATGTGTGATTAATGTGTGTGTAGAGTGTGTGTGACAGTGCCCAAATCAATCAAAATATGGGTTTTTTATATTTTCTATCTACCAAAACAAATCAAATGGCAGGGGTATATGTATTGAAAAATTTGTAAGACAGAAGTAGTTTTTTTTCTTCAGTTTTCAGAAATACGAAAGAATACCAAAAAAGTAGAGGGTTTTCAGGGTAACTCCCTTCTTTCTTCCTTCATCTTATCTCATGCATGTAAGAAAAGCAAGAAGATAAAAATAAAAAAAAACAAACGTTTTACCTCAGTTTTCTGACAACCTTGCCGGCGATGAACCACCGTGGGGAGCCGTTAGTTTTTTCATTTGTTCTCGGTTCGTAAGGGTGAAAAGGCTTTGGTTTTATGGCTTGGAAAGGAAGGGTAGGGGATTTTAAAGTGGGTTCTCCCTAGGTGGTGGCCGGAATCCACGATCCAGGATGGCTAGAGGTGGCCTATGGCCGAACCTCGCTTGAGATCGGGAGGATTGTGGCGGAGTTGTCTTGAAAAGGGGTGGCTGCTCTAAAAAAAACCAAAGAAGAGAGAGCCTTTCTCATTAGGGTAAAAAAATGAGGGGGATAAATTTGGGGGCTGGTTTTTGAGTTTTATAGAATTAAAATAAAAAGAAAATGGGCAAATTGTTTTATAAATCCTCCCTCGAGTCTGAATTTTTCAGTTATGTTTTGCCGCTGGGATATTTACACCATCAGTCCATCTCTCTTCTTTTTTTTGTTTCAATTTTGCCCCCTAAATTAATTGAATTAGTCTAAAAAATGGCAAAATCACCGCATTAATCCTTCCATGTTTTGAAAGTTTTCAAGCCAAGCTCGCCGCATGGGTTTATTGTAAGTTTAGTCTTTGTAGGTTCATTATGGTTTAGAATCCGATCCCCAAATGTGTTTCTTCTATTTTTTCTAATTTCAGCCTTATATCATTTTATTATTCCACTTCGGTCCTCTTCATAATTAAGTGTTTATGCCCTTTATTTTGTTTTTTTAGCATGTTCATGTTGTTCTTCATACTTATGCATTTTGTTTATATCATGCTTATTTATGTTCTTTAGATATGTTGTATCATGTTTTTTAGTTTTTAACTATTTTGTTTGTATTATATGTTTTTACGTATTATGTTTTAATTTATGTTGTATATTATGTCCACATGTTAGCATGCTCTTTGTTCGTTTCGTTTCTTTGTGATATCATGTTTTTGTCTTTTATTTCTTTTATTCATCATACATATATATTTGTTTTAAGTGTTGTCTTAGTTTCTTAGCACGTAGCAAGTTTGTGAATGCTAATATAAATTTCCATATCCTTGTTGTTCTCTTTTAGGTTAGTGTGTTTTTTATGATGTTTTTTTTATTTTGATGTGTGCATAATTGGTCATATGTTAGGTTTTAGTATGTTACCATGACATTGATGTTATTAATTAAGCATGTTTAGTTTAGTTGTTTATCATGTCTATGTGTATCTTAGTATGTTTTATTTTGTTTTGCATTTTAGGCCAATGTCAAAACGGGTGTTGTCACATATTAATGTCATATCTTTTTATTTTAAGTTGTGTCATATGTTAAGTTTTTAAAAAGGGCATGTTGTTCGGATCTAATTAGTTTAATGTCAAATTACATGTGTATCGTGCACTTGTTGCATTTATGATTTTATGCATTCAAGAATGTTAGGATTATTTAGTTTAGTCTTGAAGACACGTTTTTTCTTGATTCATGTTTACTTTGTTTATTTATTATTGTAGATTGTGTTTTTGTTTATTTATTTTGTTTATTTATTTAATTTTGTAAAATCCATGTGTTTATATTTCCTAATACCATGTCAATATGAATGTTTAATATTGGTTTTCTAAGATTGCATAACGAAATATAAATTGTCAATGCGACGCCCTTTTATCCTAGCGTAAACGGGGCCAGTATCAGGCGTAGTGATGGTGGTTGGACGTTTACTCTCAGATAACGGGGCCTTTAGAATCTACTCGCACTTATAACCAAATTTTAAATTAATCATCACTTTAATCCAAAAAAATCTAATATTAATAAAGCGGTAATTATTAAAGTACCAATTTTGGGCGGTGTGGGGGTGTTAATCCTTCCCCTTCCGTAACCGACTCCCGAACCCAACAGTTTTAAAATCTCTGATTTTATGGTATCCGACCTACCTAAGTGGCCAGTGGCTACTCCATTTTTTTAATAAAACTCGGTTTTCCTAAAAACCCCGCGAAATAAATATTTTTAATACCCGAAATACTCAAACCTTTAAATCCCTATTTTTTAGCGAAAATGGACATCGGTACAGATGGCGACTCCGCTGGGGACAGTTTTTTGTTTTTTAAAAAACAAAATAAGAGTCAAGCTTTTTAAACTAATTACCGCTTTATTAATATCAGAAGTTCCGGATTAAAGTGACTATTAAATTAACATTCGGTTATAATTGGGCGTTTATTTTGACGCATTTAAAATTTGGCATATAAACCCGTCCTTTTTAAGTGGGGGAAAACGCTAATGCTTTCGTGAGGATATCGTTCCTTCGTGCAGGCATAAGCGAATGGCCCCCCTGAATTAAACCTGGTTGAAAGGAGCCTATAATGGGTGATGATCGGGGGCCTTGCTACCCTTAGTAGGGGACTGTTGCGCGTAATAAGTGCTACGCAATTGTGCAAGTATACACGTTGCAAGTTATAGTATAAAAGATATCGTCTCCACAGGGATTGGTGCCACTTCAAGAATCTAGTCTCTTGCACTGTAAAAAGTAAAAACACAAATAAATGATTATAGGAGTTTAACTAATAACTAATCTAGAAAGCAATAAAGTAAAAGAATAGATGAGATCAAATGAGAGAGAGATAGGCCAGGTTATAGTGAGTTGAGGTGTGATAGACGATTGGATCGTCTTGGTAAAAGAGTGCACGGGCAACTCAGTTGCCGTGGCAACTTGCACAACGGGGTTGCCTTGGCAACTAATCGATGGTTGCCTGGGCAACTACTTGGGCGTCTGGGCAGCAACCTTCAAGGTTCGGCAGAGCATTCTTCAATGGTTTCTTCTTATCTCTAAGTCGAAACTCTAGCTACTAGTGCATGCCTTGATAATACATCCCTGCGTGAATCAAGGGTGAACAACAACCAATCTTGCGCTCCTCTTAGCCGTTGAAATCCTTAACTTATTCCTAAGCTGGATTAATCTTCACCATCAATAGATTGAATAAAGATCATATTCATTTGTTTCTTGAATCTAACTCGCAAACAATAATAAGAACCAAGAATGAATAAGCCTTGAATAGAAAAGTGTAAACTCTTATTACCTAAACAAAAACCAATAAGTTCTCACAACCACAAAACACAATAACCATAGCCAAATAGATTTAGTTCATGGCTAGGTTCCAAAGAAACACAAGATAATTAATCCCTAGCATGAACCCAATCGAACAAGAAAGAAAAGGATGAAGGAGGAGGCTTGTCGAAATCCTCCTTGCCCTTGATGCTTGTCGAAATTCCCCTCTCTTTGCTCTCTATGGATTGTTGAAATCTCCATCTTATTTATAGGGCTAGTCCAAAGTCCTTCTTTGAGGATGAAGTTAAGTTGGAATTAAATTATCTTTAAAGAATATAATTCTTTATTATAATTATATTCCTACTAGAACTTCTCCTATCTTCTTGGAATTTAATTCTTCTTTAATCTCTGCATGGAAATCAAATTCCTTTGGGTTTGGGCTTTGCTCCACGTCATCTTGGGCTTGTCTAGTCATCAATTTCGACTACCATATCACCTTTGCTCTTATCGACAATTGTCATGGCAACTGGCTCGGTGTCTCCTTCATGTATTGCCCTGGCAACTAGCTCTAGCCTTGCTTTGGCAAGTGATCCTGCATATACACACAAAACACACCAAAGCAGCATCTTTTCCAACAAAAACTACCAAGTTATGTAATCAAGCTCAACGTTGGAAGGAAACATGAATTAATGCATGAATGGCTAATTATGCAACTAATATGAGCCTAAGTCTAACAATAATATGAGTAAAAAGGGTAAGAAAAATAGTACTTTTGAACACTTATCACACCCCCAAACTCGAACTATTGCTTGTCCTCAAGCAATGCAAACTCATAATTACCTGCCAAGACTTCAATTTTCACAAACTTAGCTTTGAACTTGATTTCAATTCTATGAACCGGGGCACAAAGTATGATTGGCTTTTTATTTTTCGGAAAACTTCGGAGTTACTCGGAATCAAACTATAATGCTTGTGAGTGGGTGCGGAGTTGTGTGCAAGTTGATTTTTCGGATTCTATGCAAACATTAGGTTTTCAAATTACTTCATTGGGTTCTTTCTAACATGTTTTAACTAGAGCCAGTTTTGGGCACCTTTAGTGTTTTGTTTTTAGTTTTCTTAAGTTAATTTATTCGACTAGAGCCGATTTTGGGCACCTCTAGCGATCAATTTTTTTAACACATACTAGAGCCAGTTTTGGGCACCTCTAGTTATAAATTTTTTTAGCACATGCTAGAGCCAATTTCGGGCACCTCTAGCATTCATCCAATTTTTATTCTAATCCTCCAATTTGTTAATTATCAACCTAAGTTCACTAGAATTCCTTAAATCAATCAAACCACAACAGTGTTTCATCAGATTTAGCATCATAGTAAAATTCTAAGTTTTTCCATGGTTATCCTAGAATAAAAATTCTATCAATTAAGTGCATTGGAAAGTCATCATCGGATATTCATCAAATCTAAGCAATTCTTGTTCCAATTAAAGGCATGACAAGTAATTTATGTATCCTAAATGTAATACTTAAGATGAATGTAACTAAACATGGTAACTACTAATAACAATCCCCCCAAACTCGAGTGAGGCATTGTCCTCAATGCATGCATAAAAATAACAAAAAATAAAATTACATACGAGGACTTACTCCGAGAGTTCGTCATCGTAGATGATTAGTTTCCTTTTGGTCGGTGTCTTGATTCTCTTGCTTGAACGCGATGGTTGTTTTCTTGTTGCCGGTGGTGGAATCGATCCTCGTACGGGGTTGTCCTCATCGTCCTCTTCATCAATGTCATTGGCTTTTCGCTTGGAGGATTCAATTGGTGCGGTCTTTGTTGGTTTAATGGAGGACTCGTCCGAATCTGAAAAATCAGAAAATGATTCCGTAGGAGTTGATTCGGGCATAGGTGCTTTACCTTTGGCTTTTGCAGTGGTTGCCGGGATGTCTTTAGCTTTGGTTGCCGTGGCATCT
Organism: Hibiscus mutabilis; assembly: GCA_019671005.1. Classification (NCBI taxonomy): domain Eukaryota; kingdom Viridiplantae; phylum Streptophyta; class Magnoliopsida; order Malvales; family Malvaceae; genus Hibiscus; species Hibiscus mutabilis. Next base: position 51,158,123 of record CM033719.1, read on the forward strand.
TCAGGGTTGGTTGCCGTGGCATCATCTTGTGCGTGCACGATGTAGGTTGCCGCGGCATCATCTATTGCAGTTGCTGTGGCGACTGCTTCATTGGTTGTCGGGGCAAGGATCTCGGTAGGAAATTTTCTTAGACATCCTGGTCGTGAGTCTTGTTGTGGAAAAGAAAACAAAGAAAACCTGGAAACTAAAGATAATGAAGAAAAATAAAATATCTCCTAAAAATAAAAATAAAAAGAAAAAAGGAAAAAAGAAAATATTGAAAGGAGAGCATGCTCATGCATCTCCTAAGTTGACCACTTCTTTGTTACGTTCCACATGGGCACCATTGTAGTGCTTCAATCTTTGTCATTAACTTTGAATTCATGGTTGTCAGATATGGACTTGATTATCACAGCACCATGGGAGAATGGTTTGACGACTTCGAATGGTCCCAACCATCTTGATTTTAGCTTTCCCGGGAAAAGTCTTAGCCGAGAATTGAATAAGAGAACTAGTTGCCCTGGCGTGAATTGCCGTGGCAATAGTTTCTTGTCATGCCATCGCTTTGTTTTCTCATTGTAGATTCGTGCATTGTTATAGGCGAGTGCACGGAATTCTTCTATCTCGTTGAGATCCATCAAACGCTTTTGTCTGTCACTTTCCCAATCCATATTCACGACCTTGAGTGCCCAGTATGCCTTATGTTCGATTTCCACCGGTAGATGGCATGTTTTGCCATAGACAAGTCGGAAGGGGGACATACCTAAGGGTGTTTTGAATGCAGTGCGATATGCCCAAAGTGCGTCATCTAGTCTTAATGACCAATCCTTCCTAGAGGGATTTACAACTTTCTCGAGTATACCCTTCAATTCCCGGTTGGAAATTTCTGCTTGCCCGTTGGTTTGTGGGTGATATGCCGTGGCGATCTTGTGTGATATGCCAAAGCGTTGCAACATCTTGGCAATTAGTCTGTTGTCAAAATGCTTGCCTTCGTCACTGATAATTGCTCTTGGCATCCCAAACCGTGTAAATATGTTTTTCTGCAAGAATCGTTGCACGGTTTTGGAATCGTTGTTGGGAACTGCAGCTTCCTCAACCCATTTAGACACGTAGTCGACGGCAAGTAGAATGTAGAAGTTGCCAAATGAATATGGGAAAGTTCCCATAAAATCGATCCCCCACACATCGAACAATTCCACCTCGATGATGTTCTGGAGTGGCATCTCATGTCGTCTAGAGATATTGCCCGTCCTCTAGCAACGATCACATTGCTTGTAAAAGTCTTGGGCATCTTTGTACAATGTTGGCCAATACAAACCGGATTGCAAAACTTTGGCCGCGGTACGAGTTCCTCCAAAATGTCCTCCATAGGGTGAAGAATGGCATTGCCGGAGTACATTCTGTTGCTCTTCTTCATGGACACATCGGCGTATAACCTGATCTGCACATTGTTTAAACAAAAGAGGCTCGTCCCAAAAGTAATGCTTAGCATCATGGCGGAACCGCTTATTCCCTTGGTGAGTAATGCCATAAGGTAAAATACCATAAACAAGGAAATTAACTAAATCCGCGTACCAGGGTATTGCCGAGGCATGTGCTGCCGTGGCGACTGCTCCCAAAATTGCCGAGGCGTGCGCGTCAATGGTTGCCGAGGCGTCGAGGGTTGCCGAGGCATACGCGTCCATGGTTGCCGAGGCAACTAAAAGTTGTTCATCCGGGAATGCATCGCATATCTCTAGATTCGCGTCCTCCTCCCTATTGCGTTCCAAACGTGATAAGTGATCGGCCACTTGATTTTCTGTTCCTTTCCTGTCCTTAATTTCAATATCAAATTCTTGTAAAATAATATCCAACGAATCGAACGAGGTTTGACATCCTTTTTAGCAAATAGATATTTGATTGCCGAATGGTCCGTATGAACAATTACCTTTGTACCAATCAAATAGGATCGGAACTTGTCAAATGCGAAAACTACAGCTAGTAACTCTTTCTCCGTTGTTGTGTAATTCACTTGAGCACTATTAAGAGTTTTACTAGTGTAGTATATCACATGGAAGGTCTTACCTGTGCGTTGGCCTAGGACTGCTCCTACCGCGAAATCACTTGCATCACACATGAGCTCAAAAGGTAGCGTCCAATCTGGTGGAACGACAATGGGTGCCGAGGCAAGCTTTTCCTTTAGGGTTTCAAATGCTTGGGTGCAAGAATCATCAAAATCGAAGACTTTATCCTGTTCAAGAAAATTGCACAAGGGTTTAGTGATTTTAGAAAAATTATGAATGAACCTCCTGTAAAAACCTGCATGTCCAAGAAAACTTCGAATTCCTTTAACCGAACTTGGTGGGGGTAATCTCTCGATCACGTCCACATTGGCTTTGTCTACTTCAATTCCCTTGGATGAAATCTTGTGGCTGAGCACTATTCCTTCATCTACCATAAAATGGCACTTCTCCCAATTGAGTACTAAATCAGTTTCTTCACATCTTGCCAGCACCCTCTCTAAATTGCCGAGACAGTTGTCGAAGTCATTACCAAAAATAGAAAAATCATCCATGAAGATCTCAAGGAAGTCTTCGACCATGTCTGAAAAGAGTGCCATCATGCATCTTTGGAAGGTTGACGGGGCGTTACACAATCTGAACGGCATCCTTCGGAAGGCATAGGTACCGTATGGGCATGTGAAGGTTGTCTTTTCTTGATCTTCTGGTGCTATGGCAATTTGATTGTAACCTGAATAACCATCAAGAAAACAATAAAAGGGTTTACCTGCAAGACGGTCAAGCATTTGATCAATAAAGGGTAATGGGAAGTGATCTTTCCTAGTGGCTTTGTTTAGCTTTCGGTAATCCATACAAACCCTCCAACCGGTCACAGTCCTGGTTGGAATGAGTTCATTGTTTTCATTACTTACCACCGTTATACCTCCCTTTTTCGGTACGCATTGTACCGGACTTACCCATGTACTATCAGAGATAGGGTATATAATGTCGGCGTCGAGCCACTTGATGATTTCTTTCATTACAACCCCTTTCATGGCATGATTCAGTCTCCTCTGGGCCTCAATTGAAGGTTTGTGATCATCTTCCAACAAAATCTTGTGCATGCACACTGCCGGGCTAATTCCTTTCAAGTCAGAAATTATCCACCCTATTGCCTTTTTGTGTAGCTTCAACATCTTGATCAGCTTCTTTTCCTGCTCAGGCTGTAACTTAGAAGAAATAATTACATGCAATGTATTATCGGTTCCTAAGTATGCATATTTTAGTTGCTCTGGCAATTGTTTCAACTCAAGAATCGGTGGTTGTTCAATAGAGGGTTTTTCGAGCTTACCTTCCCTACCTGAGTAATCCAGTGGTTCAAAGTATGTACCTGGTCGATTGACTAGCCAATTTGCCTCTTCTTGTTGTTCCTCATCGACCGGTTCTTCATACTCCTCAGGTTCTTCTTGATCGGTAATGTAGTTGCCGAGGCAACTAAATTCCTCATCGAAGTTAAACTCTTCCGTGGCATGAAGAAGTTGGCATTCTTCTGGATCATCGGCATGCCGTAGTGTTTGAAACACATTTAGTTTAACTTGCTGGTCATTCACCCTCATTGTGAGTTCTCATTTTTCAACATCGATCAAGGTTCTCCCTGTTGCTAGGAATGGTCTCCCGAGAATGATGGGTGCATGCTCATCTGCTTCACAATCCAAAACAATAAAGTCAGCGGGAAAAATAAATTTATCAACTTTTACCAGTATGTCCTCGATTTTTCCCTCTGGATGCACATAGGATCTGTCGGCTAGCTGCAGCATAACTGTTGTAGGTCTTGCCTTCCCGATTCCTAGTTTCTGGAAAACCAATTTAGGCATCAAGTTTATGCTAGCCCCAAGGTCGCATAGTGCTTTCCCGACATAGTGGTTTCCAATGGAACAGTGTATTGTGAAACTTCCGGGATCCTTCAACTTGGGTGGCATACGATTGTGCAACATTGCCATGCATCCCTCTGTTGCGGCAACTGTTTCAAACTCTCCTAGCCTTGTTCTCTTGGACACAATGTCTTTAAGAAACTTGGCATAGTTTGGCATTTGTTCAATTGCTTCCACCAGTGGCAAGTTGATGTGGACTTGCTTTAGGATATCAAGAAACTTCTTGAATTGGTATTCTTGCTTTTGTCGCTTCAACCTTTGTGGGAATGGTGGTGGAAGTCGGATATCTTCGATCCTTTCATTGGTTTGAAACTTGATTGACGGCATTGTCGGGACAATTGGAGTTGCCGAGGCGTTATCAATTGGGGTTGCTGAGGCATGCTTATCGCAAGTTACCGAGGCGTCTTTATCGTCGGTTGCCGAGGCATGCTTATTGTCGATTCTTTGCGGCAATTCCTGTTCAAAGATCCGAGGCTTTGCCGCTAGGTTCATCTTGATCTTTTTGTGGAGTTTTGTTTGATGAGCGGTTTTGAGCCTCTCTAAGTTGTTGGCCACTTCTAGTGGTGATTGCCTTACATTGCCCATGGCGATTCCTCTTGCGACTTGATGTCGCTAGGTAAACCTCCTTGCGGTCTAGTATTCAGATTTTGAGCAAACTGTCCGACTTGATTTTCCAATGATTTGATTGCCGCCTCTTGGTTTTGCAATCTCATCTCGGTCCTGTTAATAAAAACATCAGTTCTTTTTATGAAATTACTATTCTCAACCATATAAGATTCAGTTTTCATCATAAAAGCATTTAGAGAATTTTCCAAAGAACTAGATGTCGCCGGTTGTTGTTGCGGCAACCGCTGTTGCGTGGCATATTCTGCTGGAATCCCGATGCTTGTGCATTCTGATTGTTCTGGTTTAGAGCATTGTTGGGATTACTCCATGAAAAATTTGGGTGCTTCTTCCAAGCTGGATTGTATGTATTGGACATCACATTGTTGTTCCGATTGTAATTCCTCACATAGAAGCTGGATTCCGGATTCTGCATACATTCAGAAGAATTATGGTTATCACCACATAACTCACAAAAAGAATCCATTACCTTGACTTCATGTGTGTTGTTTGGTTTTTGCATGTTCTGGACCATCTTGGTTAAAGTGGCCAATTGTGCCGAAATTGAATATGATGATCCTAGTTCATGTATTGTGGCTTGGCTTCTAACTCCCCCTCTTCTAGTAGATGGGAATTGATAATCATTCTTGGCCAGCCTGTTTAAAATTTGCATTGCTTCCTCCGGCGACTTATCTAGGAGTATGCCGTTTGCCCAGGCATCTAGCATCATCCTTGTTGGTGTATTCACGACGTTGTAAAACATTGTTACTTGAGTCCACACCGGGAATCCGTGTAGGGGGCATTTGTGTAGAAGTTCTCTATATCGCTCCCAAGCCTCGTACATGGATTCATCATCTGCCTGCCGAAAAGAAGTAATGTCGTTACGAAGCTTATCAGTCAAATTTGTAGGATTAAATCTAGCAAGGAAATCACGACAAAGATTAGTCCAAGATGCTATTGATCCGGCAGGAATGCTATTCAACCATACTTTCGCCCTATCCCTCAGTAAATAGGGGAATAATCTTAATCGTAAGACATCGGGGGTGACTCCGTGTATTTTGAACGAGTTGCAAATCTCGAGGAAAGATTTCAGATGTTGCTGTGCATCTTCAGTTGCTGAGCTGCCAAATTGACCTATTGTGTTGATCATATTAAACATTACCGGTAACTCAAAGTGGTCGGTTTCAATTTCAGGTGCGACAACTCCTGGATTAAGTCCATCAAGATCTTCTTCAAGATAGTCTCGAATAGTTCTGTTTCGTGCAAGAATCACTCCTCCTCCTGCTAGAACATCTTGATTCATATTGCCGTCTTGATTAGCCATTGCTACTCTTATCCTTCGTCTAAGTCTTTGTAAGGTTCGTTCGATTTCTGGATCAAAGGGATATTCTGGTGAAGCCGGTCTCGCCCTAATAATATACCAATGCAAAACCAAAGTTTGTTAGCCCTTTGAATTTTAAACAAGAAAAGTAAAAAGAAAGTGCAAGAAAATAAAAACAAAGTCGCTATTGCCAATCCCCGGCAACGGTGCCAAAAACTTGTTGCGCGTAATAAGTGCTACGCAATTGTGCAAGTATACACGTTGCAAGTTATAGTATAAAAGATATCGTCTCCACAGGGATTGGTGCCACTTCAAGAATCTAGTCTCTTGCACTGTAAAAAGTAAAAACACAAATAAAGGATTATAGGAGTTTAACTAATAACTAATCTAGAAAGCAATAAAGTAAAAAAATAGATGAGATCAAATGAGAGAGAGATAGGCCAGGTTATCGTGAGTTGAGGTGTGATAGCCGATTGGATCGTCTTGGTAAAAGAGTGCATGGGCAACTCAGTTGCCGTGGCAACTTGCACAACTAGTTGGGCAACTACTTGGGCGTCTGGGCAGCAACCTTCAAGGTTCGGCAGAGTGTTCTTCAATGGTTTCTTCTTATCCCTAAGTCGAAACTCAAGCTACTTGTGCATGCCTTGATAATACATCCCTGCGTGAATCAAGGGTGAACAACAACCAATCTTGCGCTCCTCTTAGCCGTTGAAATCCTTAACTTATTCCTAAGCCGGATTAATCTTCACCATCAATAGATTGAATAAAGATCATATTCATTCATTTCTTGAATCTAACTCTCCCGATATTAGATAAATAGATGAAATCACGAGATCCTCTCCCAATTCACTCGTAAACAATAATAAGAACCAAGAATGAATAAACCTTGAATACAAAAGTGCAAACTCTTATTACCTAAACAAAAACCAATAAGTTCTCACAACCATAAAACACAATAACCATAGCCAAATAGATTTAGTTCATGGCTAGGTTCCAAAGAAACACAAGATAATTAATCCCTAGCATGAACCCAATCGAACAAGAAAGAAAAGGATGAAGGAGGAAGCTTGTCGAAATCCTTCTTGCCCTTGATGCTTGTCGAAATTCCCCTCTCTTTGCTCTCTATGGATTGTCGAAATCTCCATCTTATTTATAGGGCTAGGCCAAAGTCCTTCTTTGAGGAGGAAGTTAAGTTGGAATTAAATTATCTTTAAAGAATATAATTCTTTATTATAATTATATTTCTACTAGAACTTCTCATATCTTCTTGGAATTTAATTCTTCTTTAATCTCTGCATGGAAATCAAATTCCTTTGGGTTTTGGCTTTGCTCCACGTCATCTTGGGCTTGTCTAGTCATCAATTTCAACTACCATATCACCTTTGCTCTTGTCGATAATTGCCATGGCAAATGGCTCGGCGTCTCCTTCATGTATTGCCCTGGGAACTAGCTCGGCGTCTCCTTCATGTATTGCCCTGGCAACTAGCTCTAGCCTTGCTTTGGCAAGTGATCCTGCATATACACACAAAACACACCAAAGCAGCATCTTTTCCCACAAAAACTACCAAGTTATGTAATCAAGCTCAAAGTTGGAAGGAAACATGGATTAATGCATGAATGGCTAATTATGCAACTAATATGAGCCTAAGTCTAACAATAATATGAGTAAAAAGGGTAAGAAAAATAGTACTTTTGAACACTTATCAGGGACAACAAGGACAATTCGGGTACCTCCTAGCACCAACACTGCATGTAGAGAACATATAGAAACCCACCCCTTTAGAGCCATGCGGATAGCCTAGGTGTTTTAGACAGGATGTAAATAGGGTTGTTTTGTTTGTTTACCTTATCTGAATTACTCTTTTATTTATGTATTTATTTATTTTATCCGGTAATGACTCATTTTCTTTTTTGTTTTCGCTTTTTTCATACATCATTGTATTTGCATCACATAAAGATATTGGATCAAGTGGTTTGCCCGATTAGAAAATCTTTAATCATGGAAAAAAGGTATCTAAGAAGGAAGAGCTCAACTTATCCGTCAGACATTGGCCAGAAGTCAATCAAAGGTCCCATGGGAACAGTTTGCCAAGCGAGCACATAGTGGCAGGGTATACCTACGTGAGCCCCCAACAGAATGACTTATGGGATCTTCAAAAGATTTAGAAAGGATGGGACCGAAGATTACAAGACCTATTCTATGATAATTATGGCGACATTGCACAGTTGGTGTATGTTCGGGTCAACCAACCTTTACTCTGAGCCATCTTCCAGTTTTGGAATCCCGCTTTTTGCTGCTTTACATTCAACGGGCAGGACATGATGCCTACGGTAGAGGAGTACGCCGCTTTACTTAATTAGAAGAATATCCAGAAAGATTGGATCTATGCGAAGCCGTCAAAGAACCAAAATTACACTTCGAAGCTCAAAACCTTTGCTGGTATGAGTGACGATTGTGTTAATGGCCTAATTCAGCTCTAAGGAGACAGCTCAGTCTTTGCATGGGAGAGTATCCGAGACATCATACCCGCGCACTCAAACGAGGGGAAAAAGATGGACCTTTTCGCATTGGGAATATATGGCTTAGTCATCCTTCCGAGGGTCATCGGAAACATCGATGTAGCTATCCTGAACCTATTTGAGCGTATGAAGCGGAAGGCGAATCCAGTACCAACCATTCTAACCGAGACTTTCATTTCTTTAAATGCCAGTTGGAAGCACGGAGAGGGATGTTTCAGAGGGTGTGCACAGTTGTTACAGGTTTGGATTCAGAGCCATATGTGGAAGACACCGACGAGGGTTCTACTGGGAATATCATTTCGAGACTTTTCACCATTGCGAGAGTATTTAGCAAAAGAATGGCGAGAAGACTTGAAAACGAAGAAACGGTCCCGTTTCTTTCGGAACCTTCAGGACGAAGACATAGTGTGGAGAGTTCCTTGGCTCGACAGGGTTAGTTACTTCCTATATAGCTGTGGCGATTATGACTGGCTAATGATGTTAGGACTACATGGTGGGATTGCTTGTGCTCCGCTTTTGGTGTCCCGACAGTTTAGATTGCGACAGTTTGTTCCTGTTACCGCCGGTTTAAGCCAAAGTAAATTTCTTTTCAAAGGCGAGTTCAGGGAGAAAGTTTAGACCATCATGAGGGCTTGGGACCACTGTTATCGAATCATGGCAGAGGGAGACATCGAGTGCATGTTCACCCCGAATTAAGATCTTTGGAGACGCCTTAGGATTAACGACGAGATTCCGAAACCCGACCAAGGGCCGACCATGTCACTCGAGGTGCTTATGAGGATAGTACCGTCTGAAGCCGACATTTTGCGAAGTGAACTCGAGGAAGTTAAGAAGAAGATAGAGGCTTTACAGACACATCATACAGATGAGCTCTACAAGGTAAGCTTAGATGTTGACAAACGTGACGAGATCATCAGGCAAATGAAGAAGTTAAATACAGATCTAAGCGAAAAGAACGCTCTTTACCAGAAAGATGCTCTCCAACTCTAAGCGAATGTGTAGAAGGATGGTCGAAGCCAGTTCTTAGCCGTGTAGAAAGAAAAGATGAACGGTATGCGTCTAGTCAAAGAAGAATGAGAGAAAGGCATGCGAGCAATTGAGAAAGAGATAGAAATTTGCAAGTTAGCCATTGAAAGTGAGAGGCGGTCTTTTAGGGACACCATTAACCAAGAGAAAGAAAGAGCTAGGTGAGAGATTGACAAAGGCAAGCAAGCAATCATCCACGAAAGGGAAAGCACTGTCATTTGGAAGAGCAAGTCCATGGGAAGCAGGAATAGACTGTTAGAGGTGCAAAGCCTATACAATGACACTGTCCAAAGCCTAAATCAGAGTCAAGATCAAAATATAGAGTTAGAAGGGAGGTTAGCAAAGATGGAGCAGTCCTTTTAGACTTATCGTCAAATAAATGGTTTCATCGAACTACAAGAAAGGGAGCGTGAAATTGGTATGTTACGAGCCCACATTAAGTCGCTCGAAGCAACCGTTTAGGATTACAAGGACAGAATCAGGGTATTCGAAGAAGTTGCAGCCGGTGGAGACAACTATTGGCGAAGAAGACTTCGTGATGCTGCCCAGATGGTTCAAGACAGAGACCAGTATTATGCGACCCTGATGGTGGACATACAACGAGTTGCAAGGCATGTGAATGACTTAGCTACTAAAGCCAAAGCTCTCCGACCATTCATCACCCCAGACATGGATGAAGCACCTAGGTTCATCAAGCTGCCCAAGGCTATTGAGAAGCTAGGAGATCGAGCTAGGGCTTATGTGTAGAACTTTGTTTTGTAATCATGACTTTTTGTAATAGGGACCCTTTTTGTAATGTGAACCATTTTGTAATCTAGATCCTTTAGTTCCCATGAAAGTAGTTCAAAATGGTGATTACCAGCGGAATCAGTACCTTTATTTGCATACATTCTTGCATTGCATCATGACATTTGCATCATTATACATGCGTTTTTTTTGCAATTATATTAATAGTATAAACATTGTGGTAGAGAAATTAAAGGTTAAGCCGCAACCATTCAACATCCATATCTTACCTGGTTTCAAAGTAAACTCATAGAAGACAGAATAATTAGTCTGGAAAAGGGGTAGAGAGATTTAAAAGCACGTTTCGATGAAGCTAGAAGAGCCTTAGTGATCAGATCGCTCAATCACAAGCATCAATAGTATATGATATTACTGCATTACTGGCAAAAAGCCTTGGAAAATGAAAGGCTGAAGAAAAAGTCGCTCAAGAGCCGGAAGATACCACATCTCATAGCAAGGTTCAACCGAAAACGTCAAGCCTGGCCAGAAGGGTATACATTGACCCTGTTGGAATAACTACCAGTCTTTAGGTATGAGCATCTGAAAACCAACCCATTGATACAGAGGCACTCTATGAAGAGGAGGTGCCAGATCTGAATTTGGTCAAAAAAATTAGAACGAAGGTAGAAAAGAAATTCAGAGCATTACAAACCACTGATGAATCAGAGAATGAGGCTAGTGACCTAAGCTTGGTATCTGACCTTGTTCTACCACCAAAATTCAAAACTCAGAATTCGACAAGTACGATGGAACTTCATGTCCTTTCGCGCATGTGACCATGTATTGCCGGAAGATGGTAGCCTTTATTAAAGATGAGAAACTTTTAATCTATTGTTTCCAAGATAGCTTGACCAGGGCAGCACTCATTCGTATACCCAGTTGAGCCGAGTAAATATCAAGACCCAAAGATCTTTCAAAAGCTTTTATCGAGCAGTACAAACATATAACAGATATGATTCCCAGCAAGAGCATGTTAGAAAACATGGGGCAGAAGTCCAACGAAAGTCTGTGATAGTACGCCCAGAGGTGGCGAGAAGTGGCCTAGCCACCAATTCCTGAGCACGAGATCACACCCCTTTTCGTGAACAGCTTGAAGGAAACGTTGTTTGATTGCCTCATCAATAATACAACTCAGAGATTTGCCAATTTGATCAGGACCGGAGAGTCTCTTGAGCTGGCAATTAAGAGCGGCAGGATTGACAGCGGAGATAACTCTCGGAAGTACAACAAGAAGCATGAAGTAAATACTACGAGTACTTATGTTGCTCCGAAGAACTTCACGGTCTCTCAGCCACAAGCATCTACGGGGAAAGCTCCAAACTAGAACCAAAGAGATGAGAGAGCACCAAGAAAGGAGAAAGAGAAACAAGCTTTCACTTCGTTGCCCGTTTCATACTCTGAGCTTTACTCTCAGCTGCATAAAGTTGATCTGGTCCGCCCATACTATGTTACTCCGTTCAAGCCCTCGTTTTCGTCTTGGTATGATCCAAACACACATTGCGATTATCATGGAGGTGCCCCTGGTCATCCCACAGAGAACTGCCTTGTTTTCAAGAAATTCGTGCAGAGTTTGATCAATTCCGGGGTGTTAAAATTCGAGGAACCGAATGTGGCTGCTAACCCGTTGCCTAATCATGGGAACCGGGAAGTGAATTCCATTGAGGAGTATTCTGCTAGGAAGGTTAAGGAGAATATGTTAGAAATTAAGTCTCCCTTACGGTGGATATTCCAACAATTATGCATGGCCCGCTTAATCAATAGGGGCTTGGTAGTAGTGCAGGAAGGATGCAAAGCTTATTGCAAGTTTCACAGGATGAAGAGCATGACATCCAGCAATGTGAAGAATTCAGGAAATTAGTGCAGCAGATGATGGACAGCAAGAAGATAAAGTTTTTTGAAGAGCCTGCAGGAAGGAAAGGGTCAGATGTATGCATGATAGACATCCCCAACATCAAATATGGGAGAGACAAACCTTTTGTCATCTCTTCCAGGTCAGAGAGAGCAAGTTCGTCCCAGAGAGAAGCTATAAAGGTGACTCCTAAAATCATCATCTCAGTACCATCCCCATTCCCGTTCAAGGACATGCGGCAAACTCCTTGAAATTATGCCGCGAGTGTAACCATACCAGAGAAGCCGGAATCTGGTGAGAAAAAGGAACAAAGGGTAGAAAAAGAGTTTGCACCGAAAGATGAGCAAATAAAGAAAGATGAAAGTGTCAGCGAAGTGAGCCACTTCACGAGGAGCGGCAGATGCTACTCTTTGGAAGCTTTGAAGACTGCTGAAGCTGCAAAAGGCAAAGAAGAAGGTACATCAACCAGTCATGCCCAGATATTTGGTGAAGAACCCCCGCTGAAAATAAATGAACCGATAACTGAAGATCAGGCAAAGGAATTTCTGAAGTTCCTAACGTACAGCGAATACAACGTGGTGGAACAACTACGAAAGCAACCAGTAAGAATTACGGTGCTAGAGTTGCTCATGATTTCAAAAAGCACCGTGAGGCATTATTAAAGGTGCTAAACCAGACGTTTGTACCCGGTGACATCTCTGTATCAAAGCTAGACAGAATAGTGGGGCATATCACAACATACAACCACATCACATTTAGCGACAATGAGATCTCGGAGGGAGGTATGAGGTCCACCAAAGCTCTCAACATTACTATTCACTACAAAGGGTATGTGCTGCCAAGAGTACTGATTGACAATGGGTCGGCATTAAATGTACTGTCGATGGTGACTTTGCAAAAGCTATCGATAGATGATTCCCACCTGAAACCTTGTCATAACTCCACGAGAGCTTTTGACGGCACGCAAAGGGGAACGCTTGGAAAGATTGAGGTGTCTTTATTGATTGGGCCGATTGAGTACATGATCGACTTCGTAGTGATAGACATAAAACCGACATACAACTGCTTATTGGGAAGACCCTAGATTCACTTTGTTGGAGCCGTCCCCTCATCACTCTATTAAAAATTAAAATTTGTGATTGAAGGCAAGTTGGTCACTATGGAGGCCGAACATGAGATCATCGCCTCGGTTACATCAGATGCCCCCTACATACAGAATGATGAAGATGCCGCGGAATGCTCTTTCTGGGCACTAGAATTGGTGAATGCTACATTTGTCGTGGAAGGTAATCAAATCCCTTGCCTCAGGTTATCTAACTGCACCAAGATGACCGTGTTTGAAACTTTAGGCCATGGAGCCAAAACTGGAAAGGGGCTAGGGAGAAGATTGCAAGGGAGCCTATGAGCCATAAATGTCATCACCAAGACGGATCGCTTTGGGCTCGGCTACAAACCAAGTGTTCAACAGAGGAGGGAAGAGTATAAGAGGAAAGAATAACAAAAGAGGGCCAGACTCAAGGGAGAAGACATTCTACGGAGACCGATGTCTTTCCCTCATATGAAGAATGTTTTTGTCTCTAGAGGATTCGACTGTACGGGACAGAAGGTCGAAGAAGAAATTAGAGAAAATGACGGGCTGAATCAGAAAGGGGATGATTAGTGAATCGCTTGAAGGGATGTCCATCAACATGATAGCTGAAAATGACAATGGCAGCAACATGTTGACCAATATCCGCCCTTGCCGTCCCGGGGAAACTCTTGATAACTGGAGCTACGTTGATATACCCATAGTCTTTAGGGCCAGATCAGAGTAATGCTGTGAATTAACCTTTTTGTTTTTGCCCATAAGCAATGGGGATCTTTTGTATAGGGCACCTATGTTAACTTTTTGTTTGAAATGAAAAAAATATCTTCCTCATTTTCTCAAATGGAAAACATCCCATTTACTTCATTCATTCATCTTTTATTCATATTCATTCACTTCATATAAAATCATTCTCTTCCCAATACATTCGTTCTCATTTCATGCAGGGTCCCCATAATTAACTGTATGCATGATGCTGAGTCCAATCTCGAGGTAGATTTTGAATGCCCCGAGATCTCAACAGAAATTGAAGAGGAGGACGATGGGGTAGAATGCGAAGTCCCTGAAGAGTTGGTAAGGATGATGGCCAATGAAGAAAAGCAAATCATGCCTCACCAAGAGGAAACAAAAATTGTTAACTTGGGAGCCGATGATGAGAAAAAAAGAAGTAAAAATTGGGACTACATTTTCCTCGGAAACCAGGCGCGAACTGATAGCCTTGCTCCAAGAGTTCAAGGACGTCTTTGCTTGGACTTATCAAGATATGCTGGGTTTGAACACGGACATAATGGTACACAAGTCGCCAACGAGGCCAGAATGCAAACCAATTCAGCAAAAGCTCATAAGAATGAGGCTTGACATGCTGTTGAAGATCAGAGAAGAGGTGAGAAAGTAGTTTGATACTGGCTTTCTAAAAGTTTCCAAATACCCTGATTGGGTTGCAAACATCGTACCGGTGCTAAAAAAAGATGGGAAGGTCCGCATATGTGTAGACTACATGGATCTCAATTGAGCGAGCCCTAAAGGCAACTTCCCTCTGCCACATATTGACACGTTGGTTGACAATACCACGGGACACTCATGGTTCTCATTCATGGATGGTTTCTCAGGATACAACCAGATAAAGATGGACCCGGACGACATGGAGAAGACCACATTTGTAACCATATGGGGCACGTTTTGCTACAAGGTGATGCCCTTCGGACTCAAGAACGTAGGGGCGACTTATCAAAGACCAATGGTGACTCTTTTCCATGGTATGATGCATAAAGAGATAGAAGTATACGTGGATGATATGATCGCTAAGTCTCGAACCAAGGAAGAGCACCTTCAAGACCTGAAAAAGTTATTTCAAAGACTACGAAAGTATCAGTTGAAGCTCAACACAGCTAAGTGCACCTTCGCAGTCACATCGGGAAAACTGCTAAGGTTTGTAGTAAGAAAAAGAGAGATTGAGATTGATCTAGAAAAAGTAAAGGCCATCCAGGACTTACCAACTCCCCATACTCAGAAAGAAGTCTGAGGTTTCCTGGGTAGGTTAAACTATATCTCTCATTTTATTTCTTAGTTGACGGATAAGTGCGGCCATGTCTTCTAATTACCTAGAAAGAATAATTCTGGGGTTTGGGACGAGAAATGTCAAGAAGCTTTGGAGAAGATTAAAAGGTATTTGACGAATACTCCGATTTTAGTCGCACCGGTACCAGGAAGGCCTTTGATCCTCTACCTGATAGTTTTTGAGAATTCAATGGGTTGCATATTGGGGCAACATGATGAGTCTGGGAAGAAAGAAAGAGCCATCTATTACCTAAGCAAGAAGTTCAATGATTGTGAAACTCGGCACCCACCAATTCAGAAGCTATGTTGTGCTTTGGTTTGGGCTACCAAAAGGCTTAGGCAGTACATGTTATACCATACTACATGGTTGATATCCAAGTTGAACCCCTTGAAGTTCCTAATAGAAGCGCTGGCATTAACAGGGAGGATAGCCCGCTGGCAGATGCTATTATCTGAGTTCGACATTGTGTATGTGAGTCAAAAAACCGTGAAAGGAAGCGCCATAACGGATTTCTTAGCTGGCTGTGCTTCGGAGGATTATAAATCATTGAACTTCAATTTCCCAGGTGAGGACTTGATGTGCATTATGACTGAGGAAAATGTTTCAGATGACAGCTCGTAGAAGCTTTACTTCGTTGGAGCCTCCAATGCCCTTGGCCATGGAATATGGGCCGTATTAATTTCTTCAGAATAGGTCTATTGTCCCTTCACCAGTAGACTAGAATTCTTCTGCACAAACAACATAGTTGAATACGAAGCCTGTGTTATGGGATTGAATGCAGCCATTGAAAGAAAGATCAAGGGACTTCGAGTATTCGGAGATTCATCCTTAGTGATCTATCAGTTACAAGGAGAATGAGAAACTAGAGATCCGAAGCTAGTCAAGTATTATGAGTTGATCCAAGAGCTCGTTAAGGAATTTGAAAAGGTCAGATTCACTTACCTTCCCAAAGAAGAAAACCAGATGGCAGATGCCTTAGCAACCCTGGCCCCCATGTTCAAAGCAAATACGAGAGTAGAAATGAAGCCGATAGAGATGTAGACTTTTGAAAGGACGGCTCACTCTTGTAATGTGCAAGAAGAAATATATGGCAACCCATGGTACTATGACATCTTGCAATATATCAAGCTTTAAAAGTATCCTGAAGGGGCAAATAAAAATGATAGAAAAACACTCAGAAAGATGGCAACGAGATATATTCTGGACGGGAAGATTCTATACAAAAGAAGCCATGACCAGACATTATTGAGGTGTGTAGATGCCCGGGAGGTGAAAGAAATTTTGGCCGAAGTGCACGATGGTTTGTGTGGAACACACGCCAATGGTTTGTCGGTAGCCGAAAAATTATGAGATATAGATATTTCTGGTTGACCATGGAGGGAGATTGCATAGATTACGCAAGGAAATTCCATAAATGCCAAATATATGCCGATAAGATCCATGCTCCTCATTTACCTCTATACACCATGAATTTGCCATGGTCGTTCGCAGCATGGGGCATGGATGTCATTGGGCAGATTCATCCGAAGGCTTTTAACGGACACCGTTTTATTTTGGTTGCCATCGACTACTTCACTAAATGGGTGGAGGTAGCATCTTATGCGAACATTACAAGAACGACGGTGTGCAAGTTCTTAAAGAAGAAGATTATTTGCCTATACGGGTTACTAGAGAGAATCATCACCGATAACGCTTCCAATCTGAATAACAAGCTGATGACTAAGGTGTGAAACCAGTTCAAGAAAACACACCATAACTCCACGGCCTACCGCCCTAAGATGAATGGGGCAGTGGAAGCATCAAACAAGAACATAAAGAAAATTATTGCGAAGACAACCGACACCTATAAAGATTGGCATGCGAAGTTTCCATTTGCTCTATTCGCCTACAGGCCATCTATTCGCACATCGATAAGGGCAATGCCCTATTCTCTAGTGTATGGCACATAAGCAGTACTCCCCATTAAGGTCGAGATTCTGTCACTTCGGGTTTTGAATGAAATAAATCTGGAGGTATCAGAGTGGGTGCAAGCCAGATTCGACCAGTTAAACCTCATCGAAGAAAAGAGGCTGAAGGCCATCTGCCATGGTAAAATGTGCCAGAAACGAATGGTGAGGGCACATGACAAGAAAATGCATCCGAGAGAATTCAGAGAGGGAGATCTGGTGATTAAGAAGATCCTCCCAATTTAGAAAGACTCTCGAGGAAAGTGGACGCCTATCTGGGAAGGGCCATATGTCGTCAAGAAAGCCTTCTCGGGAGGAGCATTGATCTTAACTGAAATGGACGGAGAAGAGTTGAAAAATTCTGTGAATTTCGATGCAGTTAAGAGGTTCTATATTTGAAAAAAAAGAAGATATGTGAAGCGAAAACCTGAAAAGGTGTTTCATCTGAATAAAAAAGAAAGAGAAAGAAATAATAATAATAATAATAATAATAACAATAATAATAATGGAGAGCTTGAGGTGAAAACCCGAAAAAGGGCGTCATGAAGCAAATGTGGGGTCCGAGTTGAAAACCTATTAAGGGCGGCTTAGATAAATATTGAGATTGGGTCACTAACAAGTAGAGTAATCCCCACGGACACCAGAAGAAAGAGCTTTGGGAAAAGATTATACTTCGGTTGACAAGATCGCATATCATTCATATTATGGATACTTGGGGTTTTGCATTTCATATTTTGCTTTTCCTTTTCCTCATGTTTGCCACGACTTTCTTAAAACTGTTCCAAATCTTTAATAGTAATAAAATCATATTTTTGTGCCTTCCATTCTTTTTCTTCTCATTCATTTTCATCATGCAAGCAAGTTAACATAGACTTATGATGATCAAAAGATTTCTGAGCATTACTATGATCTAACCCTGAGAATGCAAGTGATTAGAGAACAGAATTAACTTTGATCTTGAGCTTCCCACATAATGTATGTCGAGGCACAAATGAGTTGAAGACTTCAAACATCAGAATGAGATAACCAATGTAATGCACCATTCATGCTTGTCTGAGAAAGCATTTGAGACAACAATAGAGATCTCCCAGGTGAAAAACTGAAAGGCGCCTAAAAAAACTCTAAAGTGAAAACCCGAAAGGGCGCTTTAGAACTCTGAACTAGAAACTCATAAAGGAAAGGCTGAAAAGGTTGAACCTGACAGTGAGATGGGGGTACCATCACCAGAAAAAAGAAGAGAAAGCAAGCAGAAATTCGAGATTGACTGATTGCGGAAGCAGACACATCGAGATATTGACATTCATGCATCATGAATAGTTAGACATCCCTAGGATTCAGAACATACTAACTCATAACATTTTATCCATTTCAAACAGGTATTTGTAGATTGCCATTGACTTTTGATATGCCCCTTAGTAGTGAAGAGGTGGATTTATCTAACGAAATATTTTGGCAGCCTTAGTAGCGTGAGTCCAGCAAGGTAGGTAGCCGTTCACGGCGTGAATCCTCAAATCTGACGAAAGATTTTGTCAGCCTTAGTAGCGTGAGTCCAGAAAGATCGGTGGCCATTTTGGCATGAATCTCAAATGCGAAGATAAAGGTTCTATATAGGAATGGCCTATATTTTCGAATACTTACGGTGAGAGGTTCTATATAGGAAGAACCCATAGCTCCGAGATTTTAGAAGCTAAAAGTTCTATATAGGAAGGACTTGCGGCTCCAGGGTTTGAAGACTAGTAGTTCTGTATAGGAATAACTCTAGTCGAAAGAATCCGTCTAGGACGCAGAAGGTTTTATATAGGAGAAACCAGCGTTGAAGGCGAAGAGTTCTATATAGGAAGGACTCCGAGCTGGACCGTCTCAGAGTGAAAAGTTCTATATATGAGAGACTTGTAACTCAAGACTTCAGAATGAAGGGTTCTATATAGGGAGGACATGTAGTTCTAAGATTAGAAGGTGAAGAAGTTCTATATAGGAAGAACTTACGAGCCTGAAGATTCGGCCGAGGAAAAGCGGAGAGTTTCGGAAGAACACGTGATTCCAAAGCTGTAAACAGGGAAGTTGGATAAAAATGAGTGATTTTGATCTTTGCTTTGTTCTCGTTTCACAAGAACAAGCAAAGAGGGGCGACTGTAATCACTCATTTTTATCCGTTGTATAAATATCGTGTTAATCTATTATAGTTTAGTAATTAATATATTATCATTGCATATATACTTATCATATTATGTGCCTGTTATATATGTATGATTAATGTGTGTGTAGAGTGTGTGTGACATATGTGAGTGCATGTATATTATACATATTATGCATATATATGTGTTATTATTTATTATAGAATATGTGTTTATATTCTCTGTGTGCATTGTGTGTGTGTGTGGATGTTTATGTTAATTATATGTATAATTATGTATGCAAGTATGTTAGTATGTTATGTTATATAATGCATGTGTGTATATGTGTGTCATATGTACGTACACTTTATGTGTGTGCATTATGTATGTATACTTATATGCGTGTATGTTTGTATATTATTAATTAAAAATGTGCTACATATATTAATGTTTGCATGTGTATGTGTACGCATGTGTGTGTATGCATTATTATTATTATTATTATTATTATTATTATTATCATTATCATTGGGCCAATTTAAAATAAAATATAAAATATAAAATCCAAACATATTATAACAGTCCAGTCCATATATTACAAATCTAAAAATTAAATTTACAAGGCCCGTTTAGACCAAAACCTTAACACATATCAGACCATCTAAACCCTAATTGTTTTTATCTCTTGCGCAGCTAAAGAAAGGCCATTGGATTGGATCCAAATCCAACGGCCGAGATCAAACCATGGCACCTCTCTAGCTGGCCGCGTGGGATCACGCGCAAGCCTTTCAGCCTCCCACGCGCGCGTGCATCCCACGCTTTAGACCCCTCATATGCCATCTTCAACGTGGCGAAATCTGGTGCATTCCTTCCAGCTTCTAAGTCACATCTGAACCGTCCACTTTCCATGCAATCTCAGCCGTTGGATCAGATATGATCCAACGACGGATAACAAATCTGCCAGATGACATCTCTCCACGCCGGCACTACTCCGTCGTACCACCAGCTCCAACCGTCGCGTTCAGAACATGCCAAAGACAGAAAAACAGGGGTTATCAGTGCCTAAATCAATCAAAATATGGGTTTTTTATATTTTGTATCTACCGAAACAAATCAAATGGCAGGGGTATATGTATTGAAAATTTTGTAAGACAAAAGTAGTTTTTTTTAGTTTTCAAAAATATGAAAGAATACCAAAAAAGTAAAGGGTTTTTAAGGTAACTCCCTTCTTTCCTCCTTCATCTTATCTCATGAATGTAAGAAAAGCAAGAAGATAAAAATAAAAAACAAATGTTTTACCTCAGTTTTCTGACAACCTTGCCGGCGATGAACCACCATGGGGAGCCGTTAGTTTTTTTATTTTTTCTCAGTTCGTAAGGGTGAAAAGGCTTTGGTTTTATGGCTTAAAAAGGAAGGGTAGGGGTTTTAAAGTGGGTTCTCCCTGTGTGGTGGCCGGAATCCACGATCTAGGATAGCTAGAGGTGGCCTATGGCCGAACCTTGCCTGAGATCAGGAGGATTGCGGCGGAGTTGTCTTGAAAAGGGGTGGCTACTCTGAAAAAACAAGAGAATGGAGAGCCTTTCTCATTAGGGTAAAAAAATGAGGGGAAATTGAATTTGGGGGCCAGTTTTTTAGTTTTATATAATTAAAATAAAAAGAGAATAGGCAAATTGTTTTATAAATCCTCCATTGAGTCTGAAATTTTCAGTCTTGTCTTGCCGCTGGGATATTTACACCATCAGTCCCTCTCCCTTCTTTGTTTGTTTCAATTTCGCCCCCTAAATTAATTGAATCAGTCTAAAAATGGCAAAATCACCGCATTAATCCTTCCATGTTTTGAAAGTTTTCAAACCAAGCTCATCGCATGGGTTTATTGCGAATTTAGTCCTTGTAGGTTCATTCTGGTTTAGAATCCGATCCCTAAATGTGTTTCTTCTATTTTTTTCTAATTTCGGCCTTACATCCTTTTATTATTCCACTTTGGTCATCTTCATAATTAAGTGTTTATGCCCTTTATTTTGTTTTTTTAGCATGTTCATGTTGTTCTTCATACTTATGCATTTTGTTTATATCATGCTTATTTATGTTCTTTAGATATATTGTATCATGTTTTTAGTTTTTAACTCTTTTGTTTGTATTATATGTTTTTACGTATTATGTTTTAATTTATGTTGTATATTATGTCCACATGTTAGCATGCTCTTTGTTTGTTTCGTTTTTGTGATATCATGTTTTTGTCTTTTATTTCTTTTATTCATCATACATATATGTTTGTTTTAAGTGTTGTCTTAGTTTCTTAGCACGTAGCAAGTTTGTGAATGCTAATATAAATTTCCATATCCTTGTTGTTCTCTTTTATGTTACATGTAGTGTGTTTTTTATGATGTTTTTTTTTATTTTGATGTGTGCATAATTGGTCATATGTTAGGTTTTAATATGTTACCATGACATTGGTGTTATTAATTAAGCATGTTTAGTTTAGTTGTTTATCATGTCTATGTGTGTCTTAGTATGTTTTATTTTGTTTTGCATTTTAGGCCATATGTCAAAACGGGTGTTGTCACATATTAATGTCATATCTTTTTATTCTAAGTTGTGTCATATGTTAAGTTTTTAAAAAGGGCATGTTGTTCGGATCTAATTAGTTTAATGTCAAATTACATGTGTATCATGCATTTGTTGCATTTATGATTTTATACATTCAAACATGTTAGGATTATTTAGTTTAGTCTTGAAGGCACATTTTTCTTGATTCGTGTTTACTTTGTTTATTTATTATTGTAGATTGTGTTTTTATTTATTTATTTTGTTTATTTATTTAATTTTCTAAAATCCATGTGTTTATATTTCCTAATACCATGTCAATATGAATGTTTAATATTCGTTTTCTAAGATTGCATAACGGAATATAATTGTCAATGCGGTGCCCTTTTATCCGAGCGTAAACGGGGCCAGTATCAGGCGTAGTAATGGTGGTTGGGCGTTTACTCTCGGATAACCGGGCCTTTAGAATCTACTCGCACTTATAACCAAATTTTAAATTAATCGTCACTTTAATCCGAAAAATCTAATATTAATAAAGCGGTAATTATTAAAGTACCAATTTTGGGCGGTGTGGGGGTGCTAATCCTTACCCATCCGTAACCGACTCCCGAACCCAACAGCTTTTAAAATCTCTGGTTTTATGATGTCTTGCCTACCTAAGTGGCCGGTGGCGACTCTATTTTTTAATAAAACTTGGTTTTCCTAAAAACCCCGCAAAATAAATATTTTTAATACCCGAAATACCCAAACCTTTAAAAACCTATTTTTTTAGCGAAAAAAGACATCGCTACACAAGCGTTTCGAAACTCTTGGTCCAATTTTGACAGTTTTGCATTTTAGTCACTAAATTACATATTCATGATTTGAAGTCTGATTTGGACCTTGTTTGGGATTAAGATTGAGTTGAAAATTACACAAAGTTCATAGAATAAGTAAATAGGATTGTATGAAGGAATTTTATAAAATCCATAAACTTTTAAGAAATTACATTTTGGTCCTTTAACTTTTAAAATTTTACAAATTTGTCATTAATGTTAAAACAAAGTTTAATTCATCTTTAATCCGTCATTAATAATTTACTTTGAATGTTTTATGATTGTTATTATTTTGATTTGATTCTCTGATTCTTTGTTTTTGTTATTGGTGACACTACCGACTCTGTTTTCTTTTGGACTGGGTAAAGGGTGTTACATTTGTTGCTCTAAAATTTTAAGATATTATATTTTTCTCCCTCAACTTTTTAAAGTTTACAAATTAGTCCTCAATGTTAAAACAAAGTTTATTTCATCTTTAATCATTCACTAATGATTCATTTTGATTGTTTTATGATTAATATTATTTTGGTTTGATTCTCTGATTCTCCATTTCTGTTACTTGTGACACCATCGAATTGGTTTTCTTCTAGACTGGGTGAAAGGGTGTTGCACACAACCTTCGTGATCTCCTCATAAAATGTCTTTGGTAGTAGTGAGTGTTGTATGAAATTCACGTTTATGGCTTGAAGAACCGAATCGATAAACATTTTTTATCCCCTAAACGATAGAAATCTCATAGGCCAACCCTTGACTCTATCTCGTACTTTGTTAATGAGATCTTTAAAAGCTCTATTTTCCCCTATCTATTAGAGTTAGAAGTCCTAGATATTTATTTGGATCCAACAAAACTTATACCCCCAAAAGCCTCTTGATACCATCTTTCATCTTGATGGAGGTGTTCAAACTAAAGAAAAGTGCCAACATTTGAAGTTAACCTTTTTGTTTGTGTTAACCTTGTAAAGTCTGAGAACTTTAAGTTTGTTCCTCATTATTTTTATTAGCTTTTGAAAACAAGAAGTTATCATCAAAAAAGATTAGGTGGCTAACAAATGGCCCTTTTCTACTTGTTGTACGCCAAGATCCTTGTTAACCAATTGAATTTTTTTGTAGAAGATATTATAGTCCTTCAACACACATTAAGAAATAGAACATGGGTAGTGGGTCTCCTTATTAAAGACTTATGGTAGATTTGAAAGTATTCATTACATCACTATTGCTAATAATTGGGTACGAAACAATTGTGACACATTGCATAACCAACTTGATCCAAGCTTGAGCAAACCACTTCTTCATAGTTTCCTCTTAGAACTTCATCTCAACTTTATTGTAGGCCTTTATCATACCTAGATTAAGTATGAATATGCTTATTTTCATTTTTTTTGTATTTCATAACATGCAAAGGTTTATTAGCATCCGAAATGTTGATCTTGATACAAAGACATGGTTTTCACTAATGCACTTAGGGATGACCTTTTTAACCTATTTGATAGGCTCGATGCACTTCAACCGAATATCGCCAAGGAAAGTTGTGAAGGTCTCCTTTGAATTTGGGGCGGCAAAAACTGAAATAAAAATGAAAATTTGGCACAATCAATTTTAGAGTGGTTAAACCTTCTCAACCAATGTCTACATCTACTAGCTTAGCATCAACACTAAGGATTTTCCGATTCACTCATGAACTCTTTCCTTTTTACAGGCTCAATGAGACAACCTTTACACCCCTATCTTTTCAAAGGCTAAGATAGAACCTCTCCATAGTTTTTATAAGGCTCAACTAGAACATATCCCTCAATTGCGAGGTCTTGACATTTGTAGACAATATGCCTCTCTATGTGGGTGTTTACACTTTTTGGCTCACTAGGATTGGCTAAAGAATTACAAGAGATTACAAAGAAATAAACAATGAAAAACTCTACTCTCTTGATCTTTAAGCTTGTATGTCCATCCTCTTGTTCTTCAAGTGTCCTTGGCTTGTATTTATAGAGTGGAATGTGAAACTAGCCATTTATATCCGTTTGGGAAGGTTTGGAGCCGTTGGAGGGTGTTTTTCCTTCATAAAAAGTAGTTCTGTCTCGTGGGTATCAGTACTCGAAAGTGGGTATCGATACTCCTTCAAAATATAGTCGTTACAGGCTTAAATTTTAATTTTTTGCAGCTCGGTATCGGTATGTGAATAGTGCGTCGTACCTATACGTGAACAGTATGTATCAGTATGTGAATAGTGCGTACTTGTACGTGAACAATGCGTGCCTGTACTCTCTATTCATGAACAGTGCCAAATAGTGTTTTTATATTTTTTAAAACCTTTAAAAATATCTCTAACACTTTAAAAATATTTTAATCAACTCAAAAATATTTTATAATTATAAAACTATTAATAACACATATTTTTGAGGTTTTGGAACTTTGAAACATATTTTTCAAGTTTGTTGGACTTTGAATTATTTTTTAAATATTGTTTAAGTCCAAAAATATTTTTCATTAAAGTTATATCAAAATAAATATCTCAACACTATTAACAAGTACATTCGAAATAGTTTTGAACAATACATTACACAAGCTAATTGGATCGTTTAACATTGTTTTTTTTAAAGTATTTTTGGAGGTCAAAACACTTTTGGTGTCGTAGGCAATGCTAAACAAATAATTTTTGGAGAAATGTGTGTTTGAAAAGTATTTTTCAATACAAACACAAAACTATAATTTATAACTTTTGTATTTAAAAGATGGTGTTTGAGTCACAATTATATTTCTAACACTCATTTGTCATCCAATGGTGAAATATTTGATAGTTTATAGTTTTTTTTACCAATACATTATTATATGGTTAATAAATTATTTGTATGTTTGAGAATTTATATCGCATGATATCAGTTTTATTTTACTTTCTTAGAAGTTTATTTAAACTTTATATATATTCATGGCGATTTATCTTAAATACGCATATTAATGATCACACGTTTCTTTATTTTTAATAAAAATATTTTATAGATTTTATTGGTCACAATAAATTGTTTTTTTAACAATTTCCACAATAAATTATTTTTATCCTATTTTAAGTTGATATTTCTTATATATTAATATAATAAGTTTAAATATCATTTAAATATATATATATTTTAAGTATCATATCTAAAATGGACCTTTTATCTCTGTTAAAATACATTTTAGAGTATTGTTAATTACTTAAATCTTAAATTCAACTACTCAACTACACTTTCTTACTATACTTTCTCATTTTTTCAGTAGTCTGTAGCATCTGTTCATACATATTCTTGACCCTTTGATAATGCATACACTTTAGGGACCAAAATTTTGAACCCGGGTCTTCTAGGCTGAATGTTAAATGATGTTTGAAATGTGACCTTTTTTATAAGGGAAAACCCATCCACATAATAGGGTTGTGTAAAAAAACTGATCTGAATAATTTGATATGTTTATCTAATGAGATGATCTGAATAATTTGATATGTTTATCTAATGATATGATCTGAAAATTCGAATATCCGGTCTATTTTTTATTTTCGGATAATTCAAATTAGATATCCGGGAAAATAGATAATCGAATCGATACAGATCAGGATATTTTGAGTTTTAGATTATCCAAAAATCTGAATAAAAATAAAGAATCTTTTAGTATATTGGGGTTAATTGTTATGTTTGTTATTCCTCTTTTGACTGTAGTCTAATTTTACATAATTACTTAATATTTTGATCCTTTCAAGTTCTAATTTTATTCAACTTGATCCCTTGCATGACTATTTTCATTTTCCCTTAGTTTTATTATTTATTTATTGCATTATTTATTTATCATTATATTTTTATTTTTTATTATAAAACACTATTATTATTTTATCGGTTGTTAGTATATTATTATTATTATTATCATTATATAATATATTTTCCTCTATTTTATTATTTTTATTATGATTGTTTGTAATATTATCATTTTATTTATTTTAAAAAAAATAAGTATATTATTAATATTTTAAAAACTTGAGACCCGATCCTAAAACTTGATATCTAAAAAATCGATATTAAGTTATTTCGGATCATATACGATCACGATTTTATCAATCCAAAAAATCGGATATCTATTTTTTTCAAATCGATTTTGATCCAAATCCGAAAATACACACCTCAACCACAAAGTGTTGCAGTTATTGCGACTTGAAACTGGGACATGGGCACCGAGAGTTTATCCTCTACCATCAAGTCAATAGTTGGGGTTCAAAATGTGACATTGTAGTACTCATTTTTGGTCCAGACAAAAGCCCAAACCAAATCATACCAAACAATTCAAACCCAACCAAATTTTATTTTTAAATATCAGATCTAAAAAACCAAATCCATTTTTATTAAATATAGTCCAAATACAATCTTCAATCCAATACCTTTACAAACTCATTATCCCAAAGCCCATATGCCATATAATTACCCACACCCAATACAAAATAAATTAAAAAATCCTAAAATATTAAAATACTCTATTTACCCTAAATACCCCTAAACCTAAAAATAAAAGCCCTAATAGCCATTCTAGTCTGCCAGCTGCCGCCCCCATTCGACCTTTCACTTTCCCGCATGTGAGGAGCATGCGCCGGCTCCTCACCTTTCGTGTCGCCACGCACGCCACCCTGGACTGCCACCGCCACCTACCATCACGTGGCCACTGCCCAAGTCGCTCCTGCAAAAATTAGAAAAGAAAGATTATGATCTGAAAAAGTAGATCCAAGTGGCCATGTTTTTATTTAAAGTATGTAAGCAAATGGGTTATAAAAACTACACCCATGTAACAGATCAAGGAGGTTGAAAATAAAAAAAGATTCAAAGTTCAAAAAAATGCAGCTTTCGTTTATTTCTACAATCTACCGAAACGAATAGATACAAAACAACAAAAAGAGAGAGATCAAAGAAGAAACCAAATCTGAAATGGTAAAAAAATATACCTTTATTCTTCATCTTAGATCTACGCGTTTAAAGTCTTTTTTGAGCAAATTCGAGGCCGGATTTGAAATTAGAAAGTGAAATAGCGTAGGAAAATGACGAGCTTTGAACGTTTCGGCCACCGTAAGCGACTCATGGAGTTCGGCCAACTCCTAGGCAGAGAGCATCAGAGAAGTTGAGAGCATATTGATTTTTTTAGATCTGATAACTAAATAAATTTTTTGGGTCTAATATGCCCAATCAAGGAATAACCAAAACGATGCCATTTTGGAGGGTATAACCCGCGTGTCGACTCGACCCGAAGAAAGAGGATCCGCGCGTTTTTGATGGATGGGAAAATTACGCTTCTGATCCTCCATTTCTGTATCCTTCACTCTTTTGCCTTCCAATTTTCATTTCGCTTTAGTCACTTTATTATTATTATTATTATTATTATTATTATTATTATTATTATTATTGTAAATATTACTATTACTATTATTATTAGTTATTCTAAATACTATTATTTTAGTATTAAATATATATATTATGTGTATTTTTTTACTTATAAAGTTTCATTTATATAATATATGTGTTATGTAAATATATTATTATTATGTAATATATTTATGTATATATTATTATATATAAAAAATATTATTATTATGTGATGTATGTGTGTTATGCATATTCTTATGTATTTTAATATGTTATATTATATTATGTACATTATTATTATTATTTATTGTTATATAATATATGTATATTTTTATATCCATATAATATTTTTTTTCATTTGAGTATTTTATGTATTTTTTTTCAAGATATAAAATTCATTTCGAAAATTTAAGAGAGTATTTCCAATTTATTTCGGGAACCAACGTCTTGACTCATTCATGTGTCATCTTCCTCGATTTTTTTAAATAAGGAAATGTTTTCCTTATATCGCTTTTAGGGGATTAAATATTAAATTAAATCGAATCTTTATTTTCCTTAATAAAATAATGTGAACTCTTTAAGTACCAATTTTGAACATTGTGGGGGTGCAAAACCTTCCCACTTGTAACCAACTCCCGAACCCATCTCTGGTTTATCTTTTTGGTGTCCGGTCTTCCTTATCCAAGTGGCTGATGGCGACTCTAATTTTTCTATTTTTATGATTAAAAAACATGAGTTTTCATGGAAAAATGGTTTTCCCGAATAAGCCTAGATTTTCAGGTAGCTATAGCTTGGCGACTCCGCTAGGAAGTATTTTTTTAAAAGAGAAGTTAGGCCTTAGTCGGGTTCATATTGTAATTATTAAGTAAAATTTAAATTTGATATAATTTAATTTTTAATTTCTGAATTTTGTTTGATATGAACTGTCATCATGTATTAGCTTTAGAACCCTTAAGTGGGAGAGATGTTGCCGGGGCATTACAAAACCCGAATGGCATTCTTCTAAAGGAAAACATCCCATATGGACAATTGAACGCAGTCCTCTCTTGATCTTCTGGAGCTATGGCAATTTGGTTATATCCTGAATAACCATCTAGAAAATAGTAAAATGCCTTACCTGCTAGTCTGTCCAACATTTGATCAATGAAGGACAATGGAAAGTGGTCTTTCTTGGTGGCATTGTTCAGCTTCCTATAATCCATGCACACTCTCAACGGTCCTGGAAGAAATTAACTCATTGTTGTTATTTTGAACCACGGTCATGACATCTTTCTTTGGCACACATTGCACTGGGCTGACGCACGAGCTGTCAGAAATAGGGTAGATTATCTCGGTATCTAGCCACTTGATAATCTCCTTCTTAACAACCTCTTAAATGCTTGGGTACAATCTTTTCTGACCCTCAATGGTCTTCTTATGATATTCCTCTAAGATGATTTTGTGCATACAAATGGTTGGGCTTATTCCTCGGATATCAACCAAGGTCCATCCCAAACACTTGCTTGTAATTGCTTAGAATTTCCAGCAATCGTTCCTCATGATCATTAGTGAGATCAACAGCAATGATCACTGGCAAGGTTGAGTGTTTACCTAAGTAAGCATACTTGTGATGGTCTGGCAGTGATTTGAGCTTTAGTTCGGGTGGCTCCTCAATGGATGATTTTAGTGCCATGATCTCTCTACCAGTCAACTCTAATGGTTCTGGTTGTCTAAAATAGCTTACTTCTACTAAGGCTGCTCCTTTAGTGTCCTCACTTGTTTCACCTTCACTATCACTTCTGCTAGCATCATCATCGGTATCTTGGCACAGCTGTGCCATGTACACCTTAAAAATGGACTCCATCTTATCAATTGCTTGGCATTCGTCTAATTCATCTACATATTTCAAATCTTGAAACACATTAAAAGCAACCTGGTGATCATTCATGCGCATAGTTAATTCACCTTTATGAACATCAATCAAGGCTCTACATGTGGCAAGAAACTGTATGCCTAATATAATTAGGACATTTAAGTCTACCTCATAATCTAATATAATAAAGTCAAATGGGAATATGAATTTATCTACATTTACCAACACATCCTCAATTTTACCCTTAGGTTGTGCAAAGGATCAGTCCGCCAACTGAAGTGTCACCATGGTCGGCCTTGCTTTTATGCCAAGCTTCTAGAAAACAGGCACTAGCATCAAATTGATGCTGGCTCCCAAGTCCTACAGTGCCATACCCATAAATTTGTTGCCAATGGTACAGGGGATAGTAAAACTTCTTGGATCTTTCATCTTTGATGGCAACCGATTGAGTATCATTGCACGTCCCTTAGTAAGAGCTACAGTTTTGAAATCACCCAGCTTTCTCTTTTTGGACAAGATGTTCTTCATGAATTTGACATAGTTGGGCATTTACTCGAGAGCTTCCACCAATGGTAAATTGATTTGCAATTGTTTAAGTGCTTCTAATAAGTGCTTAAATTGTTGATCTTGCTTGTGCTTTTGTAGTCTTTGTGGAAACGGTGGAGTTGGATAAACATATGCTGGCTCTACCGACTTTTTCAAGGTTCTGCTAATATTCGACTGAGGTCTGGCATTGCTTATGTCTGCTTATTTCTTTTTTGCTTCTTTTGGTTCATCTACTGGTACTTTCTCCTTCTCTTGGCAATTAATTGGCTGCTTGACAACTGTCTCAGCCTTGTATTGTTTGCCACTTCGTAGAGTCACAACTTTGCATTGTTCATTATGGTTTTGCCTCCCATCCTCTGTATCGTTTGGCAAAGCTCCATGGGGTCTATTGCTAAGTGCATTGGCAATCTGTCCAATTTGTACCTCCAAGTTTTGCATAGATATTGCCAAACTATGATAGTTGCATCATTATTCTCCATGTATTCTGTCTAAGTCCCCTTGTTAATCATTTGCCCTGCATAAAAATTGGGTGTATTTACATCGGGACCAATTAGTCCTGGCATCAAATTGTCAATGTTTGGTGTCGAGTGTTCTCTAATAGGTTTCTCTTCCTCCACATTAACAGATGGGCAGCAAGAGCTTGTGGTATTCCATTTTTATTGAGTGGATCATTGTTTAACACACCATTTCCTCTATTGCCATGTTGAGCTATCTCTCAAATCTTTTCTTTAACCTTCGCAGGGTTCTTTTGATTTTCAAATCGTATAGCCAATCTTCCACCATAAGACAGTTTCTGGCCATACATCGGTTAAAACAAAGAAATAAAATAAAGAACAAAAATAAAAAAAGACAAGTAAAAATTTAAAAACAACAAACTTCGTTGCAATCCCCATCAACGGTGCCAAAAACTTGTTCGACTGTGTGAGTGCTTGGCAAAATGGTGGAAAATGTATTGGAAATGTATGAAAACAGTGTCAAGACTAAGTTTTTTGCGTGCAAGTATACAAGGTCTGCAAGTAATACAGTAGTGAGTTGAGTATCGTCTCCATAGGGATTGGCCAAGAGTTTGATTGCTTTGCTTGTTTACTTGTCAAGGAAAAAGTGTTGTTGATTTGAAGTGGGTTTTGAAAATAGTTTAAAAGAAGAGAACTAAAAGGAAAACAACATTGGCACAAGGAGAGTTTAAATGAATGATGAACGTTGGCAAGGGATGCATGTTTTTCACGCTTTTCATGCTAGCCTTTAATAATTTTCTACCTTGACATTATTTGCCGAGCAGATTCAAAGTTGGCATTGCCTCTGTCGATGGCAATGCTCGAAATTAACCATATAAAAACCCTTATATCTCTATAATAAAGTTTTTCATAAATCAATTTGATTAAGTTCCAATCTATACTCCTAAGGGGTAGACTCACTCCCGAAGTAAGTTCATCTACTTGAACATCTCCTGTCGAAGCATCTCGCCTTAGTATCTAGCAACTAATCATTGCCCCCTAAGTCTCTTAAGATATTAAGGTTTAATAAGCATATTGTGCCAATGGTCGCTTGGCACAGAATTTAGAAACCTATAAAACATGTCAGATATGGGAAACAATGCCAAGGCATTTTAGATTATTAAAAACTAAACATGAAAACAACGTTCAAACGCAAACATCCCCTACCAACTATTAAATTAGTTCATGGTGGGGGTATCAAACCAAAAACCTTCATCGTTTTCTAACAACATCATTTAAAAATAAAAATAACTAGACAAAGAGAATTGACTATAAGAGGCTCAGTCGATGTAGCCCTTCAAGGTCTAGGCTCTCGATCAAGCTGGTCGAACCACGTCTCCTTGGTACAGCCTCTCCAAGCCGATCGTTGATGATTGGTCGATGTCGATTATGTGCTTACTTGAGTTCTTTAAATAGGCGTGCAAGGATAACCTAGGACAAACCTTGAAAATTAAATTTTGAATGCTCAAGGGATAAGGGATGTGATTATCTTATCCTATATTTGAATCTTAGGGCTGACGTCATCAAGGTCCAACAACTACTTGGCCGGGCATCAAACTCCTCTTAGCTGTTTCGACAATGTTTTAGTCTATCTCTACCAACAACAACTCGGTATTCTCTCTGGCATTTCTTTCTTTTTGCGCTACACTACTCTATCGTGCCTATAATAATGCCAACAAAGCAACCCTTCACACCGGCATAGAACAATTCCTAACTCCTTATGCAAATGCATGAATTTTAAGGCTAAATGCAACTAAATGTACTTAAAGGCAAGCAAAGATGATGTGAAATAAGCATAAGATTTAGTACTTTTGAGGAGTTAACAATCATGCATACATTTAAATTATCATGTATTTGGGCTAGGCACACAGATAGGTGCATTCATAATACACTCATTTTTGGCTTGAACGTACAAGCAGGTCCAAGAAAGAGACTAAAGAACCTCAACCATAGGGGTAACAACACGATGGCCAACTCCAGTCTCGAATGAGACCAAATACATACCTCTAGACAAAATATATTATCGACAAAATCTTAAACAATTTCTGATTATTGTCTTTTTTATTTTCAGGCTCTGCCTCTTCGTCGGTGGTACGACAGAACCAACTTTTTCCCGATCTCGCCTCTCCGTCAGTGGTGTTGCAAGATAAAATTTTCCTCTGAATCTCATCTCTCTATCAGTGGTGTAGTGGATCCCTATACATTCCAAATCTTATTTCTTTGTCGGTGGTGAAGCAGATCAAATGTTTTGCATATTTTATTTTTTTATCAGAGTAAATTTTTCCCTCCGAATCCCATCTTTTCGCCAGTGGTATGGTGGATCCCACATTTCCCAGATCTTGCCTCTCCACCGGCGGTGCAGTAGATCAAGCATTTTATGGATTATGCCTCCGTCAGTTGTGGTAGACCAATTTAGTTCAGATCTTGTCTCTCCATCAATGGTGTAACGGATCAAACCCTATCCAGTTCTTGCCTCATCGTCGGTGTTGTAGCTAGACCAAACTTCTTTCTCGAATCTTATCTCTTCCTTATAGTTGTAGCTCAAAAAATCAAAAAGGTCAAAAAAAGAGAAGTCAAAAATTAAAAAATTCAAAAAAAATGAGAAATCAAAAAAATCAAAAATCAAGAAAAAATTAAAAAAAGGAAAGAAAAAATAAAAAATAAAAAAAATCAAAGCTTCATGTTTCGATCCTACCTCTTCGTCGGTGTTGCAGCTGGATCAATTTTTTTACCTTTCGACCTTGCCTCTTTGTCGGTGTTGTAGCTCAGCCAAATCTTCAGTTCCTTCTCTTCGTCTGTGTTGCAGCTGGACCAAATATGCTAAAATTTCGATCCTGCCTCTTCATTGGTGTTACAGCTAGATCAAACTTTTTACCTTTAAACTTGCCTCTTTGTCGGTATTTTAGCTTGTTCAAATCCTGGTCTTACCTCTTTGTCGGGTGTTGTAGTTGGACCGAGTGTGCCAAAATGCTGATCATGCCTCTTCGTCAGGTGTTGTAGATGGATCAACTTTACTAACTTCAGACCATACCTCTTCGTCGGTGTTGTAGCTGGGTCAAACCTTACTAATTTCTGGTCTTGCCCCTCGTCAGTGTTGTAGCCAGACCAAATCACTAACTTACGATTCTGCCTCTTCGTCGGTGTCATAGCTGGATCAACCTTACTAACTATAGACCTTGCCTCTTGTCGGTGTTATAGCTTGGTCAAAATTTACTAATTTATATATTCCTCTCATTGTCATGTTGTAGCCAATAAAAAAGAAGAAGAAAAAATAAAAGAAAAGGAAAAAAATAAAAGAATTTTTTTTGTCAGATCTTGTATTCGTCGGTGTTGCAGTTGGATCAAACATCAAAGTCTTCATTCTTTGATCCTACCTCTTTGTCAGTGTTGCAGCTGGATCAAATATAAGAACCTTCATCATTTGATCTTGCCTCTTCGTCAGTGTTGCAGCTAGATCAAATATCAGAACCTTCACCCTTCGATCCTGTCTCCTCGTCAGTGTTGTAGCTATATCAAATGTCAGAACCTTCATCATTATATCATGTCTCTTCGTCAGTGTTGCAGCTGGATCAAGTTTTGCAGACCTTGCCTCTTCGTCAGTGTTGCAGTTGGGCCAAATTTTCTCCAGGTATTGCGTCATTGTCAGAGTCGTAGCAAGCAGAACTCATTTGAGTCCCCTAATGAATCACCCCATTTTGAAGATTTTGTCTCCTCAATTTTGTAGATTTTGCTTATAAGAACGATAGAGAAGATCAAGTGAAGCCCAAAGAAAAAACGGTGGCCAGAGAAAGGAACCCTGACCAACCAAATAAAAATGGTTACTCTTTTGCCTTTGCTCTATTCCTGTTACACAACAATAAGCAAGGAGTAGAAGCTATAGTACCCATTTTGGTTCGGACAAAAGCTCAAACCAAACCACACCAAACAATTCAAACCCAACCAAATTTTATTTTTAAATATCAGATCTAAAAAAACCAAATCCATTTTATTAAATATAGTCCAAATACAGTCTTCAATCCAATACCTTTACAAATCCATTATCCCAAAACCCATATGCCATATAATTACCCACACCCAATACCAAATAAATTAAAAACCCTAAAATATTAAAATACCCTATTTACCCTAAATACTCCCTAAACCTAAAAATAAAAGTCCTCACCTTTTGTACCCCCACGCACGCCACTCTAGACTGCCACCGCCGCATGCCATCACGTGGCCACCGCCCAAGCCGCTCCTGCAAAAATTAGAAAAGAGAGATTATGATATGAAAAAGTAGATCCAAGTGGCCATGTTTTTATATAAAATATGAAAGCAAATGGGTTATAAAAACCTCACCCATGTAACAGATCAAGGAGGTTGGAAATAAAAAAGGGAGATTCGAAGTTCAAAAAAACATAACTTTTGTTTATTTCTACAATCTACCGAAACGAATAGGTGCAAAACAACAAAAAGAGAGATCAAAGAAGAAACCAAATCTGAAAAGGTAAAAAAAATATACCTTTCTTCTTCATCTTAGATCTACGCGTTTAGAGTCCTTTTAAAGCAAATTCGTGGTCGGATTTGAAATCGAGGAGTAAAATAACGTTGAAAAATGACGATTTTTGAACGTTTTGGCCACCGTAAGCGACGACCCTGCCACCGACGAGCGGCAAAAAGCGGCGGCGCATGGAGGTCAGCCAGCTTCTAGGCAGAGAGCATCAGAGAAGTTGGAGCATATTGATTTTTTTAGATCTGATAACTAAATGAATTTTTTGGGTCTAATATGCCTATTTAAGGAATAACCAAAACGACGCTGTTTTGGAAGGGTATAACCCGCGCGTCGACTCGACCCGGAGAAAGAGGATCTGCGCATTTCTGATGGATTTGGAAATTACGCTTATGATCCTATGTTTCTGTTGCCTTCCAATTTTCATTTTATTTCGCTTTAGCCACTCTTATTATTATTATTATTATTATTATTATTATTATTATTATTATTATTATTATTATTATTATTATTATTATTATTATTTTCGTTGCTATTATTATGCTTACAATATTATTATTGTAAATATTACTATTACTATTACTATTATTTTTATTTTTTATTCTATCTACTATTATTTATTATTAAATATATATTATGTGTATTTTTTACTTATAAAGTTTCATTTATATAATATATGTGTTATGTAAATATATTATTATTATTATGTAATATATTTATGTATATATTATTATATATATATTATGTGGTGTATGTGTGTTATGTATATTCTTATGTATTTTAATATGTTATATTATATTATGTACATTATGTACATTATTATTATTATTATTTATTTTTATATAATATATGTATATTTTAAGAGAAAAACTTTAATATACAGTTTGTGTAAACTTTAGTTTACATAGACCTTTTAATTTTAGGGGTTAGGGGTTTAGTTTAGGGTTTAGAGTTTAGGGGTTTGAGTTGTAGGGTTTAGAATTTAAGGTTAGTATTTAGAATTTAGGGTTTGGGGTTTACTTTTTTAGGGTTTAGGTTTAATTTTGATTTATAGTAGTAAAAATAGGCATGCTCCCGTGTATCAAATTTAAACCCATATTTTAATATCCATACAATATTTTTATTTCATTTGAGTATTTTTATGTATTTTCTTGTTTTTCGAGATATAAAATTCATTTCGAATATTTAAGGGAGTATTTCCAATTTATTTTGGGAACCGGCTAGGAAGTGGTGTCATGACTCATTCATGTGTTATCTTCCTCGGTTTTTGTAAATAAAGAAATGTTCTCCTTATACCGCTTTTAGGGGATTAAGTATTAAATTAAATCGAATCTTTATTTTTCTTAATAAAATAATGCGAACTCTCTAGGTACCAATTTTGGGTGTAATGGGGGTGCGAAACCTTCCCCACTCGTAACCAATTCCCGAACCCATCTCTGGTTTATTTTTTCGGTGTTCAGTCTACCTCCAAGAGGTCGGTGACAACTTCAATTTTTCCAATTTTTATGATTAAAAAACACGAGCTTTTATGAAAAAACTGATTTCTCGAATAAGCTCGGATCTTCAGGTCGCTATAGACATGTATACGTGGGTATATTAACAAGAGAAACTGATTTTTTTTCTATTTGATTTGTTCTTTTGGTACAGTCACGACGTACATGATTTTATGCTATGAGTGTGAATTTTTAAGAAGTTATATTAAGATTTTAGGGGGTGAAATTACAAAATTTTATAGAGTGTAAAATTAAATAATTAATGGAAAATACAAAAAAAAAAACTAAACCACATAAGAATTTGGAAGTTTAAGGGGTGCGACCACACCCAACGCCCATTTCAGTCTATCCCTGAGTACAATGTTTGGTGCTGTAATCTACACTGCCTCCAACTGGATGCTTGAATCTTTATGTTCGAACTGAGAAGTTTTATCAAGATTGTTTTAATCAAACGCAAAATTTTTAACCTATAGCTTCACGAACTTTGCAACTTATTAACCTCAAAACTGCCGATTGACTTGGTTCAATCATGTATCCATACATCTGAGTTGTTGTAAATCCAATATATAAACTTTAAGACACATGACATGAACAATCAATAACCACCTGAAGTGGTTTGAGGCGAGCTGTAGTGGACGATTTATATAACTAATCATGACAAGAAACTGTCTAATTATGTCTGGTCTTCTGAGCAAATTATGAAATGTTAGTGTCTTCATGTGATCAGATGAGTGTATAGAAGGAAAATGATGGGCGGTAATGCTTTATTAAAGGAGGATAGGCTTAGAGAAGACTGTACAAGTACACCAGCATGAAAATGGCTATAGATTTCATATTCGGTTCCTTTAACAACAAAAAGTAACAAAAACCCAGATCTCATTTCAACCTCATAATAACTAACAATAGTTATCAAAGTTGAAAACCCAGAAAGCTGACAGTTTCCCTTCTACCATGATGGTTTAGGCATGGACATCCAGGAACAATAGGCACAAACAAGCATTTGAGACATATAAACATAAACAGCAAACGATAAACTCATCAACATCAGATCCTTCCAATCACCCTTCTGTTTCGGACTCATGTTTTCCTTCAACCCTCGCCCAAACTTCTTAACGCCTGAAAAAACTCCAGAAAACGGCAACTGCCCCTTCTCCTTATGCTTCTTCTTTGTTGTTGATCTCTCCATGTGTTCATCGTTTTGACAGGATGAAACAACGAGAATTATGGGTCGACAGTTCCTGCTCCTGCTTTTCAGATGCTGAAATGGACCGTTTTTGTAGTGAGAAACATGGTTTACGCACAGAGCTGCCATTGATGTGAAGAGAGGATTTTGGAAGAAGAGTGGACTATACAAGATTGGTTTTTGATCATTGGGTGTGTTTGACTCAACTTCAGGGAAAAGATAAGCGCGGTCGGTGTCAGTGTAAAGCAGCTTTGCAAGAAAATATCTGAAGGCGAATGTTTACCTTAGAAATTGGAGTTCGAAGGGAATGGATAAGACTGGCCCAGTGGACACTGCTTACTCGATTACTTTTGCTCTGGGTTTTTGGCCTTTTCAAAGTTTCCTGGCCCATCCAATCAGAAACCTTTAAGGGCAGGTGGTATCAAACTCGGGTAGAAGTGCCAACCGGGTCAGTTTGTAAAATTTGGGTCAACTGGTCAAGTCACACACACACATATATATATATATATGGTAATTATTCTATGCACGGACGGTAGAAATAAAATATTTCTATAAATATTTTAATTTTAGGGTTTATGGACTTCATTTAAGGTTTAGTATTTAGGGGTTTAAGTGTAGGAGTTTTGAATTTAGGGGGTGTGGTTTGAATTTAGGATTTGGAGTGAAATTTAGGGTTTATAGGGTAAACAATACATCCCTAACCATCTTACCCTAAAACCTAAACCCTAACCTATAAATATTAAATCCTAAATCCTAACCATGAACCCTAAATTCTACACATATACACTTAGACCCTAAATTCTAAACTCATACACTTAGACCTTAAACCCTAAACCCTAAATCATATCTCTAAACCCTAAAACTAAGACGCTTATGGAAACTTTTCATTTATATATGGGAAAATATTTCATATATTGATCGTGAAAATTTTGATTTTTAGAAGTGAGTCTAATTTAGCGTTAAGATGTTTAATTTAGTATTTAGGGTTTAGTGTTTTATATTTAGAGTTTTGAATTTAGATGTTAAGGTTATAATTTAGAGTTTTGAGTTTTGAATTTAGATGTTAAGGTTTAGTATTTAGAGTTTTGTCACGAGGCTAGTCTTCTGCTAGACAACCGTGCGGCCTTAGCTGCTTTCTCGGCTGAAAACTGGGCTAAGTCACCTGGAAACTCCTAAGTAAAAATACTTAGAAACTACTGCGGAACAAAAGAAAAGCGATGGCAAAAGAACAAGAGAAAGTGAGTGAATACTGAGTTGTATTACTCTGGTAAAGGCTTACAAACTGAAGCGAGTGATGAATGAATCAAATGACCTGGGTTGAGCCTCCTTTTATAGTGAGAGCTCAGTACAATCAACGGTCAAGATTACAATGGATCAACGGTCCAGATGAGAGCCTATCCTATCCTCAACATTTGAATTTTAAATAAGAGATAAAGTGAGAATTATCTTTACAAATAATCACATAAATGATAAGTGAGATACCTTATCGGATTTCACCATGGTAAATACTCTGCTTGCTTGGGTCATTTGGCAAGCCCAAAATGCTGTAGAGATAGGCTTGGGCTACCATGGTTGCACTTGTCTCGGTCGCGGGCTTGCGGTCCGTGACATTCTCCCCCACTAGTTCTAGCGACGCCCTCATCGCTCGGCCAGAATGGTACTGGTCGATCTGCTCATGGAATTGCCATAAGGCATCGGCTGGTTCCCAACTCATCTCACACTCGGGAAGACTCTTCCATTGAACAAGGTACTCATGCCTTGGTCGATTTCCCACTTGACGAACGGCTCTCTCTGAATGGATTGCTTCTACCTCTTTCTCGTATGAGACTTTTACTCTGACTGGCGCTCTGTGTGATTTGCCCCGATCTAGATCATCCTCATCATGGTGATATGCCTTCAACAAACTCACATGAAACACCGGATGAGCTCGGATAGCTGGCGGCAACTCTAGTTGATAGGCCATGGTGCCTACCCGCTTCACAACTTTGAACGGCCCCTCATATCGTCGCACAAGCCCCTTGTGATTTGGGTTGCGCAAGATCGAAGTTAGTTTGGCAAGGACTAGATCACCAACCTCAAAGTACACATCACGACGCTTTCGATCTGCCCACTTCTTAGTTCGCTTTCCCACCTTGCGCAAGCATGCACGGGCTAAGTCATAAAGCTCATGCCACCCCTTGGCAAAATGATAGGCTGCTGGACTCGGCCCCCGGTACCCGGTCACAACTGCGTTTGGTGTAAGCGGCTGCTGCTCGGTTACAATCTCGAACGGACTCTGGTTTGTCGCCTCGTTCCGCTGCAAGTTGTAAGAGAACTGGGCCACATCTAACAGCTTTGTCCAGTCACGCTGATTAGCACTCACATAGTGCCTCAAGTAGATCTCAACGAGTGCATTCACTCTCTCGGTTTGCCTATCGGTCTGCGGGTGGACACTCGTCGAGAAGTTCAAGTTTGAGCCCAACAACTTGAACAACTCTGTCCAGAACCTCCCCGTGAACCTCGTGTCCCGATCACTGATAATGGATTGTAGAACACCCCAGTACTTCACCACGTGCTTGAGAAAAAGCCTAGCTGCCTCCTCGGCTGGACACACCTTGGGTGCTGGGATAAATGCCGCATACTTGGAAAATTTGTCTACAACCACCATAATACTAGACTTTCCGTCAACAACTGGCAAACCGACTATAAAATCCATGGAAACACTTACCCATGGTTTCTTTGGAATTGGCAAAGGCTGCAACAACCCCGCTGGACTCTTCTGCCCGATCTTGTCTTGCTGGCACACAAGGCAAGTCTTCATATAGGCTTCAACATCACTGCCCATGTGCGGCCAATAATAGTGCTCCGCCATCAAGGCCAATGTCCGGTGCATCCCCGGATGTCCCGCCCACATGGAATCATGGCATTCCTTCATGAGCTCCTTTCGAATTCCATCAAACTGAGGCACAAAGAGGCGACTTCCACGAACAAACAACAAGCCTCCCTCTAGCCAAAACCTCCGGGTTCTGCCCTCCTTGGCAAGTTCGATCAATGACTTGGCCGTCGGATCATGTGTCAATCCCTCCTTGATGCGCTCTAGCATCGGTCCCTCTGGCAAACTCGCAAACTCCATGGTATACCTTCGGCTTAGGGCATCGGCCACGGAATTCACCTTCCCTGGTTTGTGCTCCAAAGTAACGTCGAACTCGGCAAGAAACTCCTACCAACGAGCTTGCTTCGAGGACAACTTCTTCTGAGTCAAGAAGTAACTATTGGCGGCATTGTCGGTGTACACCACGAACTTAGACCCAAGCACATAGTGTCTCCATGTGCGTAGAAAATGCACCACCGCTGTCATCTCCTTCTCATGGATTGTGTATCTCCACTCGGTCTCATTGAGCTTCCGGCTTTCATATGCAACCGGATGTCCCTCTTGCATTAGGACCCCACCAATGGCAATGTCGGATGCATCAGTGTGAACTTCGAAAGGTTTGGTGCAATCTGGCAACACCAAGACAGACTCACTCACCATGGCGAGCTTGATCTCATCAAAGGATTTTTGGCACTCCGATCCCCAATCCCACGCCTTGTCCTTCTTCAGCAAGTCGGTCAATGGTGCGGCAATTTTGGAGTAGCTTTTGACAAACCTCCGATAGTAATTCGCCAACCCCAGGAAAGATCTCAGCCCGGTTACCTTAGTTGGCGCCTCCCATTCTTCAATGGCTCAAACTTTCTCCTTGTCCATTCGGATCATACCTCCTCCAACAATGTGGCCAAGGAAAGGAACCTCTTGTCGGGCAAATGAGCACTTCTCCTTCTTGACATACAACTCATTTTCCCGCAAGACTTTGAACACCTCCCGCAAGTGTTCGACATGCTCCTCCAATGTATTGCTGTAGATGACGATGTCGTCGAGGTAGACTACAACAAACTTGTCCAGGAACGGTTGTAGAACCTTGTTCATCAGGGTACAGAAAGTAGCTGGAGCATTCGTGAGGCCGAAAGGCATCACAAGATACTCAAAAAAACCATACCTCGTCACGCAAACTATCTTCGGCTCATCACCCTCGGCTATTCTGACTTGGTAGTAGCCCGATCGCAAGTCCAACTTGGTGAACCACCTTGCACCACCAAGCTGGTCGAACAAGTCCTCAATGAGAGGAATCGGATACTTGTTCTTCACTGTGAGCTTATTCAAAGCCCTGTAGTCGATGCACATCCATAGGGACCCATCGTGCTTCTTCTGGAACAACACCGGTGCACCGTAGGGTGCCTTTGATGGGCGGATGTACCCGGCATCTAGGAGATCGTTCAACTGTCTGCGCATTTCCTCTAATTCAGGCGGGGCTAGTCGGTAAAGGGCTCGAGCGGGGGGCTCCGCACCTGGCACAAGCTCAATCTTGTGATCAACATCCCTCTTCGGAGGTAACTTCTTTGGCAACTCGGCAGGCATCATATCTTCAAATTCCACCAAGACTTGCCCCACCTCATCGGGGACTCCCTCAGTTGCGACAGGCTCATCGCACACCAAGACTGCTAGGAAGGTCGGCTCCTCCTTGCGCGCCGCCTTCGAAAACTGAATTGCGGATAGAACTTTTGCACCTACTCCTGACCCTCGGCTCACTGGAACAATACATTGATGCTTCGGATCTAGAATGCACAGACAATTCGTAAAAGGAACAAGGAAAGCGTTGATCCGGTCTAGAAAACTTAACCCAAGCACAAAATCAAAGTCATCGAGTGAGATTACCTTGACGGCTTCCTTACCGGTCCAACCTCCAATGTCAAGTTGAACTCCCTTTGCGACTCCCACAATCGGTACTTTCTTGGCATTCACTATTTTGATGGATCCACTGGACTTCTCGATAGTAACGCCAAGTTTCTCGGCAGTTTGCTCGGACATGAATAGTTCAGAGGCACCGGTGTCAACTAGTGCACTCAACTTCTGGCCCGCAATAGTGATGCCGACGAACATCAACCCCTTCTTCTTTCGACCCTTCTTGACCTCCATTGTACTAATGATGGAGCCAAGCTTCAGAGCCTCGCTAGTCTCGCCATCAGCTGTCTCCTTGACGGTAGCGATTCTGTTCTTTTGGGGACAATCCCTGGCAATATGCCCTTCTTTATGGCAATGGTAACACTTGCCATGCTGCTTGTCCCTTGAATCAGCATGTTTCCCATTCGAAGGCTTATTCCCGCCACTCGAATCTTTGTCGGATCGACTTGACTTCTCCTTGTCTCCACCATGACCTCTGTGCTTCGGTCTTGGTTTGGAGGAGTCAGGTTTCCTACGCCCAATCTCAATGATGGACTCAGCAGTAGTCAGGGCAGTAGAGAGTTTGGTCACTTCCCGTCGCTGCAACTCCATCTTCGCCCATGGTTGCAACCCATCTACGAAGGTGAAAAACCCATCCTCTTCACTCAAGCTCGGGACCTGCAAACTCAACTCCACGAACTTCCGGACATGGTCCCTCAAACTCTTGGCATCTTCTTACCTAAGTCGCCTCAGCTTTGACCGTGCCTCATCTTCAGCATACAGAGGATAGAATTGTTCCTTGAACTCATCTTGGAACTCCTTCAAAGTCTCAATGGCAGTGTTTCCACGCTTCACATCTTCGCACCTACGTCGCCACCACGTTTGTGCAAGATCAATTAAGTAAATACTTGCAAAGTTTACCTTCTTAGCATCTTCCTCGATGCCCATGGCTTTGAAGTATTGCTCCATTCCCCAAAGAAAATTCTCCACTTCCTGGGCGGACCTCGTCCCCTTAAACTTTTTCAGTTTGGGGATATCTCCCGAGGTTCTAGGAACTGCAACAGTCGCACTGTTCACAATCGCCGCTTTCAACACAAACAACTCGGTCTTGAGCAGCTCCACTTCCTTCTTTAGTTCATCTTTCTCGGAGTTGGAACCCTTTGCCTTGAGCTCCTCAACCTCATCCCTTAGAGCAACCACCATGGCCTCTAAGGCATCGCCACGCGTAGACAACTTCACATCCATCCCATTAAGAGCCTCCTGAACATCATCCTGAATTCCCTCCAAGGACTCGAGCCTCTCGAAATCCAACGAACTCAGCTTCTCAGCATCAATTGACTCCAAAGGTTCCAACGTCGCCTTGGCCTCCGCCATGGACTCCTCGAGCTTGGTAACCCTTCCCTGGATCGATGTGATCACGTCATTCGACGAACCCCTCTTGGATTTGTCAGCTGTGGCATCTGCACCCTTCTTCACTGCATGTTCTCTCCATCGCGTGCCATCTCGAATCAGCAACTTCTCAGCAAAACTTCACTCTGATACCACTTGTCACGGGGCTAGTCTTCTGCTAGACAACCGTGCGGCCTTACCTGCTTTCTCGGCTGAAAACTGGGCTAAGTCACCTGGAAACTCCTAAGTAAAAATACTTAGAAACTACTGCGGAACAAAAGAAAAGCGATGGAAAAAGAACAAGAGAATGTGAGTGAATACTGAGTTGTATTACTCTGGGTAAAAGCTTACAAACTGAAGCAAGTAATGAATGAATCAAATGACCTGGGTTGAGCCTCCTTTTATAGTGAGATCTCAGTATAATCAACGGTCAAGATTACAATGGATCAACGGTCCAGATGAGAGCCTATCCTATCCTCGACATTTGAATTTTAAATAAGAGATAAAGTGAGAATTATCTTTACAAATAATCACATAAATGATAAGTGAGATGCCTTATCGGATTTCACCATGGTAAATACTCTGCTTGCTCATTTTACCATGGTAAATGGCCAGCTTACTTGGGTCATTTGGCAAGCCCAAAATGCTGTATAGATAGGCTTGGGCTGCCATGGTTGCACTTGTCTCGGTCGCGGGCTTGCAGTCCGTGACACTATGCACGGACGGTAGAAATAAAATATTTCTATAAATATTTTAATTTTAGGGTTTATGGACCTCATTTAAGGTTTAGTATTTAGGGGTTTAAGTGTAGGAGTTTTGA
Organism: Hibiscus mutabilis; assembly: GCA_019671005.1. Classification (NCBI taxonomy): domain Eukaryota; kingdom Viridiplantae; phylum Streptophyta; class Magnoliopsida; order Malvales; family Malvaceae; genus Hibiscus; species Hibiscus mutabilis. Next base: position 51,203,043 of record CM033719.1, read on the forward strand.
ATTTAGGGGGTGTGGTTTGAATTTAGGATTTGGAGTGAAATTTAGGGTTTATAGGGTAAACAATACATCCATAACCATCTTACCCTAAAACCTAAACCCTAACCTATAAATATTAAATCCTAAATCCTAACCATGAACCCTAAATTCTACACACATACACTTAGACCCTAAATTCTAAACTCATACACTTAGACCTTAAACCCTAAACCCTAAATCAGATCTCTAAACCCTAAAACTAAGACGCTTATGGAAACTTTTCATTTATATATGGGAAAATATTTCATATATTGATCGTGAAAATTTTGATTTTTAGAAGTGAGTCTAATTTAGCGTTAAGATGTTTAATTTAGTATTTAGGGTTTAGTGTTTTATATTTAGAGTTTTGAATTTAGATGTTAAGGTTATAATTTAGAGTTTAGAGTTTGTGGATCATGGTTAAGATTTTTGGGGTTTAAGGTTAGTGTAACACCCATTTCCCGTATCCATACACCGGGTACGAGTCGGAAATGTTAGAACTTCTTTAATCCAAAAATCAAGGTAATTTAACACTTTCAGAAAACTTCCTGATGGTCACTCATCCTAAAATTTCTCTAGCCCAAGCACGCTTAACTTTATTTAAAACCGACTTAAATTATTTGTTCGAGTTCCAGTAATAAATCAATTATCTTAGCATGCTACTCACCACTTAAGGTTATTCTTAACCTTGAGTCTCTCCAGAAACGCCACTTATTTTGAAACCATAACGAACTTTAAAGGTCAATCACACTTAAATAGGTTTAGCAAGTATACATGTCACTATAATAATCAAACCTTAATTAGGATGTCATTACTGTAATTACCTGTTGAGCTTTCCAATATTGATGCAAAGCTTTTCTCCCTCTCATCTTGATTTACCTACGTGTGTACAATCAAACACACGCTAAGTACTAACTTAGTGAGGCATAAGATAAGAACATATATAAAATACTTAGTAATGCATGATACTTAAAAAAAACATGATAATCATTAAATCATATAATTTGTAATGCATGAATATCTGTATATAAGATCATATAGTTGTACTGTGTAATCATATAGTCTAAGGTAAATATCAAGTGACTAATATACGAGTCGTGTATATTTTAGTACTATCCTTTCTATCGACACAATGAAGTATCGGGAACATATCAACACAATGAAGTGTTGCGATCATATCAACACAATAAAGTGTTGTCATATCAACACAATGAAGTGTTGCAAACTTTCGACGTCGTATACTGTCGACACAATGAAGTGTCAGATACAGTGTGACTCTTATGGTATACCACTATATTGTCCAACTCAATATTATACTACCAAGGGCGACTTTAAAAATCAATTCCTGCAAAATGGCAAGCAACTCATATCCAATTTATATCATGTAAAATATATCATATTAGAGTAGTTTATACTCCAATATGTTCTATACAATTCACATTGTGCATGCTATTTAAAAACTATATAAATAGCTTGTCATATATATCATGCTATAAATCATTTGTAAGCATAAAGATATTCCATGATCTTTAAATCAGTAAAATAATGTATCATGCAAAACATATTATGCTATATAAAAATATTTACCTTTTAGGTTGACTTATCACAAGTCTCCCTATAAAAATGTATGTCAACAAACATACATTTAAATACATGTATGCACTCACCTGGACCATTTGTTAGCATGCCTCACTAAATTCTACTCGATCCTTTCCTTTATAGAACCTCGAACCTTCTTTGATTCGGCCTTGATTTCATTAATCACATGAATAAGATAAAATATTTGTTAGATTAAAATCTAACAATACCTTAAACACGTTGTCTAACATAACCATTCGAATATAAAATTTCCAAATATTTTTCATTTCTTCCTTGTACTGTTCAAAAACTCATTATGGTCCTTAGTGACCAATTTGAACTTCCAATAATTCTTCCGAGCTTGCTAAATCACATTTAAATATAAAATATTTCAAATTCCATTTTCTGACAGGTTGCGCTATCTTCAAAGATTTGCTTATACCGGGTAGAATACATACCGGATCTTAATTTCCTTTATACTAGAAAAACTAGATTCGATAACGGTTCTAATGGTATAAGACAAATAAATTAATAAAATCTACAAAAATTATGAAAATTCTTCAAACTCCCATCACAATGTTGTTTTGACAGAAACTACTCTGTAAATTTTCTGACCTTCATTCGATTAAAAATTCATATCTTCTAACTCGGAACTCGAAATTAGTTTTCGTTTGTTGGAAATGAAACTAGACGAACACATCTTTACAACGGTATAAAATTCATCATCTAACCATTTTTTTAGAATTTATGGTGAATTTTCGAATTCACTGCCAAAATTCAATCTTCCACGTAGCTTTCCATAATAAACTTCTAATTTCTACTAACTTCTCCTTATTTTTCTACTTATCAATTTAGTCCCATCACTTGCTTCAAACCACCAATTCATCCTCTTCTTCATCAAATAATTATTCAAAACACTTCCCTCTAATGTTCTTTCTTTGCCCAAAATAGTCACTAAAATGCAAAGGTAAGAATTCAAACTTCTTAACTTTGCAATTTAGTCATCAAATCAACACTACTACCTTAATTCTATTATTTTAACTAAAAATCAGATTTAATCCCGATCCAAGAATTCATTTCCTATTTGGTCACTTGATTTTGACAATTTGTCAAAATGGTCACTAATTCGATTCAACGTCGGTTTAGCATTCTAACATTAATTTCACATCTCCAACATCATTAATTACATAAATACACTCCAAATTCATAAAATTCAGATTCGTTCCCTTAACTTTGAAGCTTGCCGAATTGGTCTCTATAAGTTTTAACTTAGGGTTTTGCTTCCAAACAACAAACCAAGCTTACTAGACATTAATCCAACATCACAAACCCTAAGTTAGACTTAAATCCATAAACCCTAATCTTCTCCATATATACCAAAATATGTAGGATTTAAATCCTAACTCAAAAACATGATTTTAGCATCATATAAGCTTGATTCCAACTTAAATTCAACGATGGAATCATAAAATCTCAAAAGCCTCAATTTTGTTCATAAACCCTAATTTCATTCTCATGTAAAATTCTCATCAATCAAGCATGTATTCCATGAATTAAGTACATCAAAAGATAGAGCTTGAAGAGTATAACAACTTTGCAGTTCGAAAGGTTACCTGAAAATTGAGTTTCGGGGCTTGAATCGAGCTTGGAAATTTTTTCCTTATTTTACCCATATTTTCAAAAATATGAAAGATGAAGAAAGCTTTATCTTTTGCCTTTTTAATTTTAAATCTCTTCAATTATGCCACTTGTAATATATAAATGAATTTTAAACTCATTCAAATAGGGAAATTACAAAAGTGCCCTTTTATCCAACGGTTGAGATTGATTTTATCATCAATCAAAGGCCAAGATTTAAACTTCAAATTTCTTATTCCAAAAATAGCCATTGTAACTTAAAATATTTCAAAATTGTCATCCTTTCCAAATGACCAATTTGCCCTCCAACTAGTCTTTATTTACTAGTTTGCTTCAAAATTACCATTCCATTAAAATCTAACTAAATTAGTTCCTCCTCAACTGGCCACCATTCCATAAATATCATTTTATGATTTTCCATGGATTATGGAACAGTCTCTAAAATTTAAATTCAATCCGATTTCCCGATATTCACAAAATACTTCTACTACGATTTTACCGTTACCGAGCTATCGGATCTATTCTGAAATTCTATATTTTCATAATATTCCTCATATCATCATCCTTCATCCAATGACCTAAATTTAAATCTCGAGTTAGTAGTTTACCAACTTTGCCCTTATATTTTTCCAAAATTACGATCTTGCCATTTTCATCCAACGGCTCATATTTAGCATGGAAAATCAACTTAAATCCAAGGGTTCATATTCTTCCAACACAAAGAAAATATATTAGACTTGTAAAATGACAAATTTAACCCTGGCTTATCATCCTTCAAAATATCCTAGATATTCGATTTGATCCTATTATCAGAATATTCTTCCGAACTTTATCGCTTTACAGCCAATAATACAAACTCCGTACGAAAAAGCCAGGTAACAATAAAACGTCATTCTTAGGGGTAAACTATTCATTTACGGGGTTAAAATACACAACTTTTGAAAATTACACTTTGGTCCCTAAACTTTTCCAAAGTTTACACTAACCCCTAAACTTTCAAAATTTACATTTTGGTCACTAACCAAAATTTTGGGATTTTACAGTTAGAGATAAGGATGGGCACGAGTCAGGTTTTAGCCCACCTGAACCCGACCCGAAAATAACTATATTAAACCCGAACCCGACCTAACCACTTTCTTTAAAAAAAAACCCGACCCGACTCGACACGACCTATTAAAAAAAATAATTTTAGGGAAATGATTGTAAAAAAATAATTTTAGGGACCTAATTGTAAATAAAATAATTTTAAAGACCAAATTGTAAATAAAAATTCAATTTCAAGGACCTAATTATAAAAATATATATAAAGAGGGGGTATTATTACTAATATTCCTAAAAAATATAAGAGAAAACTACACTATTAGTCCCAGGTTAGATTTTTTTCACCCTAAACCCGAACTCGTCCCGACCTCACCTTAAAGAAAACCCGACCTGACACGAACCCAAATTTTTAATAAAATATCTAACCCGATCGGGTCGGGTCAGGTCGGAACCCGACCAAGTCGGGTTTTGTAAAGCTTGTATGTGTCTTATGTGTTCAAAATTTGACATGGCGTCCAATACTTGCTTTTGGGCATGATGTGGAGACAAAGTCAGAATATTAGTTTGGGGTAAAGTAAATATAATTAAAATTGGTTCAGATAAGTATATATTCGAACCAACAATAATAATATATTTCTTTACCTTTTTATTATTCAAAATATTTATTAGAATAAATTTAATAATTAATTCATCATATTCTGTTTACTCATATTGAAAAGTTATGTGATGGCGAACCTATGCATAGTAAGAAGTGGGGAAGTACCAGGTCGTGTGGAAGATTGAGTCCGAGTGACAAAGGGAAAGGGGTGGACATTCAGTTGAGTCGAGTCGAATCGAAAAATTTTAAATTAGTCAAGTTAAAGAGTCATATTTTATATCTTAAATTTTATTTGAATTTTTTTAGTTGAGTCGAGTTAATGAAATTCGAGTCGAGTTATAGTTTCTGTTTAAATTTAATTGTAAACCGTTATAAAGTTATGATATTAATTAGTTCCGATTAAAATGGTTTTCTATAACCATATACAATATATATATATGTCAGACATAATTGGGAGACTCGACTCGAACTTGAAAATTGATCCATCAATTATTAAAAATTCCGAGTTATTCGAGTTATTTGAATTTTCATTTATAACTCAAACATTATTTGAATTTTTTTGAGTCGAACCGAATTTATAAAATTACGTATCAAATTAAAATAAATTAAATATTTTCACATCAAATCAATTCGAATAATTCAATTTTTTTCGAATCGAACCAGAAAGGATGGCCCATGAAGATGAAGTCATATTTTCTTTGTTTTGTAACGTTCCTTGTTCCGTCATAAATCATAATAACCTGGGCCCAGGATTGCTCGCTTGTTCATGCACATGCAATCCTCGATCTCCGTGTCCTAATTGGATTCAATTTGATTCACAAGACTTTGCTCTTATTAATTTAGATCATCACATTATGTAAAATTTAATATAAATACACATATTTGTATAAAATTAATTTTACACAATCTATGTATTAAAGTTTTACCCGACGTATAAAAGAATCCACATTAGCCTATATAAATTTTTTTCATAATCAAATCATTTCAAAACTCTACTTTTATGACTAATGTTCTGAAAATACAACATTTTATATTACTTATAAGTAACTCCATCCTTCTAAAATAATTTTCAACAACTTCATATGAATGATCATTAACCTTCATCACCAAATCTCTATCAACTTCTTCTTCTTCTTCTTCTTCTTCTTATTATTATTATTATTATTATTATTTTTTTATTATTTTTATTTTTAAAGAAAAAAGTGCTCAATTTTATCTTTATATAACAACCATTTTTTGCAAGTAAATTAATGATAAAATCTTTTATTTTCATTGGTTAAAAGGTTCTTCACTGTCTTTACAAGTTCAATACATGAAAAGATAGTAATATATCAAATCCATTTAAATGCTCTTATGTATTTTATAGATCAGAGTTCAAAAAACGTCTTAGATTAATTTGATTTCCTGACACTAAATGACCAAGCTAAAACCTTAGTCCTGAAAGCTAAAAAAATAAAAAAAAAAGTTATGTGCCACATGATAAAGTAAAACAACGCAAGAAAAAAAATGAAGCATAGTATATGGTGCAAGGAAAAGTTGTTGAAAAGATAATGGTTCCAATCACTAAAAACCACCCACATCACCATTTCTCATCATATCATTAGTTCACTTAAATTGAATTTTTTAAATTATTTTTTTTTCAAAGGCTTAACTATAAAAATAAGTGTTTAAATTATATTTTTTTTGTAAAGGTGTCTAAAGTATTTTTGTTGTTGAAATATGCGTTTAAAGTTTTATTTTTGGCTGAAATAGGTGTCTAAAGTTTCATTTTTAATTGAAATAGGTGTCAAAGTAGGTGACTCAATTGACTTTAAAACAAGTCAAAAATGAAACTTTAGGCCCATATTTCGGCCGAAAAATACTTTAAACACTTATTTCGGCCAAAAATAAAATATTAGGCACCTATTTCAATTAAAAAATACTTTAAACATCTATTAAAAAATATAATTTGAACACTTATTTTATAGTTAAAATTTTTAAATGCTATAGGAAAATATGAGTATAAATAAATTCATCAGTAAAATAATGATAATAAAAAAGAGGGATGTAAGTGATATTTTATGATTAAAATTATTACTGACATAACGAAGATGATTCATAAAAAAAAAATTAGTAAAAAAAGAGTGACACGTTTAACGGTGTAAAAAATCCTCCAAAACATTAAAGTCATTACATAATAATTTTAAATTTAAAAATTTAATTTATTTTATGATAAGTCAGATGACCTACGCCAGATACGCCCTTGCTTATTCTTAGTAACTAAGCCATTAATTATCATTAAACATCACAGCAAAGATGGAACAATGGAACAAGGTAATGTCACCCCAGCTCGAGCAGCTGGGTAGAGCTGGACTCAGAATGCACATGATAATTTGTTTTGTGCCGTTTTAGGAAAATTATATTATAAGTATATACTGTCATATTATTTATGGTCTCAATCGATAAAAATATTTATTTTATTATTTTATTTATTATTTTTATACTAAATAAATCTTTACTCATATTTATTATAAATTAAATTTAAAAAATAATTGTTATTATATGAAAATTTACTTGATAACAAAATAAAAAAAATAATAAAAAATAATTTTTATTAATTGATACTACAAATAACTTGACAAGACAGATTAATGTATAACTTCTTGCCATTTGCCTTTTGGGATTACTATAATAAATTAATGATTAAATGTAGTGTTGCTGCCAGGGGGCTGCTAATTGATAAATAAAAGAAATAGTAATGGTTACGAAATTTCTGGGCTTTCCTATCGGAAAACACTCTTTTAAATTATTTCTTGAATTATACTTTTTTAATTATTTGGTTTAATTATATAGTATTTCTTTTCTATTTTAGTGTTTAAGTTTTTTTTATTTGGCTAAAATAAATATTTTTTTGTCAAAATAGGGTAATTTACGTTTTAGATACCAAAGTTAACATTCACTTTCATTTACATCACAAATTTTTAATTTAATCACATTACATCATTCCACTTTTATTAGTTATAAAGTAAGTCACTTATATTGACATCATTAAATGGTTCTAATGGAAAAAATAATATCGACACTTTTATTTAACATATTTTTCACATATCATCAATAAATAATGTTTAATTGAAAATTTAAATAATTTTTGTTAGGATTATGAGAAATTTAGTTTATTTTCCTTTGAATTTTTTTAAATGAAATATTTCAAAAAGTTCTTACAAAAAATGTTAAAGTTATTAATTAAATATTATTTGATGATGATATGTGAAAAATATATGAAGTGAAAATGTTAATTTCAATTTTTCGTTATAATTATTTAACAATGTTAGTGTAAGTGACTTTGTTTCTTAATAACAAAAGTTGAATGGTGTAATTTGATTAAATTAAATGTTTATGATGTAAATGAAAGTGAATATTAAATTTAGTGATATAGATTGTCTGACAAAATAAGTATCTAATGTTTTATTCGTTATATTTTAAAATTTATTTATCAATTATAGAGAAAAAAATTATGCAATGAATACATGACACGTGATATATTTTTTAGTTTTTCACCACCCTCTGTAATTTAATCCTTTTTCAACATAAATTTATTAATTCCCGACCGTTTAAATTTCCAATTTCCTAATGTTCAGTCCATCAGCATGTATATTTATATTTTATTTATTTTTTAATTATTTGCTGTTTTTATTATTATTATTGTTTTATTTTCTATATTTTACTATAATTAGTATGATTACTTATTTTATTATGTGAGTGTTTTTTACTTAATTTAAATTTATATTTTATTATTTAATATTTTCATTTCAATCCTTGATGTTTCAAAACCATTTAATTTCGTATTTTCATCTTTGATACAATTATACTCTAGTCCCTGAATTTTTACCCTATTTACCATTTGGTCCTTATAAAATTATCAGTCCAAGACAAATGAAATCTATAACTAATAATTACATGTCAACCAGTCTCCAATGGTTCATATTTAAACTTCTTACTCAAAGGGGCGAAAATTAATTTTCCTCCCTTTTCTCTTTCTTGCTTGCTTGTTCTCTACAACATGTCACAGGGCTAGACTTCTTAACCAGTCCAACGTGCGGCCTTAGTCGATGTTCTTAGACAAACGACTAAGTAAGCCTGGATACTCACTCCGGAAGATCGAATACTTCCAAGGCACACAAACACAAGATCATTCCAAGAGGAACCGAACAAAAGAGAAAGGCAACAAGAACAAAAGAAAGAACGCTCAAGAACGCGAAGAACACTACAGAGTGTTTTTAGAGTAAATGCCAAGTGTATTACTCAAATGATGGATGGATACAATTGAGGTGGGGAGGCCTCTATTTATAGTTGAATCCCCATACAATGAACGGACGAGATCAAATTACACTAACGGCTTAGATCGAAAGCCACCTACCAAATCTACACTAACTAAGGAAACTCCATCACTATGAAATTCTTTCCTTAAGTTTGTGTTTACATTGAGAGATATTCTTATCCCTTGGAATATTCCCTGGTAAGATGTCATCTATTAATTTACCAGGCTCAATGTATTTGTGCTTTCTTTTAGTCTCCAACGATCAGACCAAGTCAGGTGGTCTTCTCGGCAAGCCTAGAACCTCTTGAGTTGCTTGTTGCGCATCTGTCTCGAACCCAAATGTGCGGGCCGTGACAAACACAATGAAAGAATATATAGAGAGTTATCCCCCCCCCCCAATATCCCATATGTTCATGGAAAAGATGAAGCCTTACACTTGCTCCAATTCTATACGAAATTGCATGATTATCTATTTTTCTTTTTCTACATTAAAGTAAAAAATATTCATCTTATCTTTAAACCTCATCATTTCATCTAAAACTAATGAGACTTGTAATATGTAATTGCAAATGAACTAGAATTCAAAATATTCATGTTTAAACTTTTTGAAAAAACCATCATTTGAAATATTTTGTTTAAACTAATCTATTTTTCTTTTTCTACATTAAAGTGCATTTTGTTAACTACGTCTTCCATTTAATTCAATTAAAATGTTTGAAAAATGATTTACGAAAAGATTTTTTTGGGTAAAAAGCCAAATCTCTTATCTTTTGAAATATTTTTTATAATTTAAAAATAATTATAATATAATATATATTTATATTTTTTAATTTTTTAATAAAAAATGTATATTTCGCAGATAAATATGTTTGAACTTATATCTCCAATAATAAATATCAATTTATTTATTTATTGGGATCACTTGTTTGACGTTTTGCAATATTTATTTTTTATTTTATTTGTAAGTAAGTTCCGACATGTGCACATGGGGGGTCATCATGCTATTGGACCACTGGGATTGCAATTCGAAAATCTCAAATATCCAATTTTAACGTCCATCAGTATGGAATAAGTAACCCACCTACTGTTCCTAGGAGGATAGGAAAACAGTTTCTACTTTTAGCTTTTGTCTTAAAACTTAAAAACTAAAAAACTCAACCTTTTTTTATGTTGGTCGAACTTTTTTCCACCGTTACCTTTTATGTCGTAAAAGAACCAAGTGGAGAGTCGTTGGATTTGGAAGGGAAAACTAATCATATCGATTCGGATTTTGAGTTTGCCAGAGGACAGAAAATGTGGATCCTATCCACTTACCTCTCCCCACATCTCAGTAGCTGCATGCACCGACAATTTCCCCATCGTATGTGCAAAGTGAAGTGTATTTTCCATTAATTATGGAGAAGAAGTCGGTCTGAATATTGCAATAATTGAGATTTCCTCCGCCCATTACTCGTGCTGCTTGCTTGCTGTAAAGCATCAGTTCTGTGTCTTTAATTAACAAGCCATTTATGCTAATTATTATTACTTCTCGTTCTAACCCATTTCTCACTATAAATCCAACCAATTGGGTCCATACTCTCATTAGTCCTCTCTCTCTCCTTTTATACAAAGAAAAATGACGATATCTGCTTCATTATTGCTTGCCTTCGCCCTGCTGCTCACCGGCTGTGCTTTAGGCCCCGACACTATTGTTTCAGCTCAACGTGGTGGCGCTCGACGTTTTGCTCATGCCAAAATCGCTTCTAAGCCTTTTGAAGGTAAGTTTTCAAGATCAGCTGAAAGATTTCTGCTTTATGCAATCTTCTTGAATCTAACTTTTGACCTGTCCTGCTTCAGGATATCTCGAAAATGGGAACTTTGAAGAACAGCCAAAACCAAAAGCCATGAAGAAAACAGTTCTTATAGGTCCAAATGCACTTCCCAAATGGACTATCAAAGGGTTAGTGGAGTACATCTCGGGCGGGCCTCAACCCGGTGGATTGTATTATGCCGTGGCGCATGGCGTCCATGCTGTAAAGCTCGGCAACGAGGCCTCCATTTCCCAAACCATACCGGTAAAACCAGGCGTGCTTTATGCGCTGACCTTTGGTGCGTCGAGAACCTGTGCGCAAGAGGAGGTGCTGAGAGTCTCGGTGGGTACGCAGTCAGGGGACCTCCCATTGCAGACCTTGTACAGCAGCTTCGGCGACGATGTTTATGCCTGGGGTTTCATTCCCAAAACCAAGTATGCCACGGTTGTCTTCCATAATCCCGGCGTTCAAGAAGATCCCAGCTGTGGTCCATTGTTGGATGCGGTTGCTATTAAGGAACTTGTCCGTCCAATGCCTACCAGAGGTAAATCACCTGTAAATTGACCCCTATTTGTTTCTAAATTTTATAATTTAGCCACCTGGGTTTACTTATTCGGATCTGGGGTTAAACATTGCAGATAATCTGGTAAAGAACCATGGGTTTGAAGAGGGTCCTCATCGCCTAGTAAACTCCACGAATGGTGTCTTGCTACCTCCTCGACAAGAGGATTTCACATCCCCACTCCCGGGCTGGATCATCGAATCACTTAAAGCGGTGAAGTTCATTGATTCAAAGCACTTCAACGTCCCGTTCGGATATGCTGCAGTTGAGCTGGTTGCAGGGAGAGAAAGTGCCATCGCCCAGATTCTGAGGACCGTCCCCAACAAAACATACAACATGACATTCATAGTCGGAGATGCTCGGAACGGTTGCCATGGAGAAATGATGGTGGAGGCATTTGCAGCCAAGCATACGGCCAAAGTTCCCTTCACATCTAGAGGAAAAGGTGAATTCAAGGGTGCGAGCTTGACGTTCAAAGCGGATGCAGCCAGGACAAGAATTACATTCTACAGCTCTTACTACCACACCAAGACGGATGACTTTGGGTCTCTTTGCGGTCCTGTTTTGGATGAAGTTCGAGTTTACCCTATTGCTTAGATCCAAGTATTTTTTAATGGTTTTATAATTGTATATTTAGCTGTTGGCGAGGCTCGATGTAACATGTCTAAAACCATGTATGCAGAAATGTTGAAGCCTTGTTATTTTTTCAACAGTATTTAAGGAGTTAATTATTTATAAAAGAGTATTATTTTATTTATAAAAGGGTAATATTTCTATATATTTTTAATTTTCAAATACAAATTATATAGATTTTTTCCCAAAAAAATTGGGTGTTACTAGACACTCTATTTTATTAGCTGGCCCATGGACAAATGTGTTGCCATTGTTCACTTTTATGTCCTGATGGATTATAGGTTAAAAAGATTACAAAATTTAATAAGTATAACATTTTAGTTTGTGTGGTAACATTTTAGGTTTCGTATTTTTTAATATTTCAGTTGGGTCGTTTTTAGCATTAAATAAAGCTGGTGTATCTTAGACTTACCCCGCTTTTTAGTTCTCGTTTTCTTTTTAGAATTTAATGGAAGATGAACATATAAGTTTTACAGTTTTTTTTTTTGAATTGGAGTGGAACTAACTAGGGTGCTAGATTAACAACAAGATTAACTAGGATCGTCGATATCACGAGCAAGCAGAACGCAGACTAAAGGCGGAGGGGAATCAAATTGAAGGAGCTCAAAATCATCAGAAGACACGTTCTTGGCCAATATATCTGCTGGTCGATTAGATTGTCGAGGGACCCAAAGAAAAAATCAAGCATCCAACCACGTTGTCAAAGGATATTAATCGCCCGAACTAGGGAGCGCGGACAATGTGAAGCGTTAGGTCGTTGATAGGGGTGATTATCGAGTGAGTCGATCGCGAGTTAAGTAGTGTTTAGCTTGTGCTCGTTAAAAATATTTGTTGCTCGACTTGACTCATTGCTTATTAAGCTCGATAAAATTCTGCTCGACTTGTACTCATTTAAAAATTTTGTTGCTCGACTCGACTCATTGCTCGTTAAGCTCGCCAATTTTTTTACTTATTTTTAAAGATAGGTAAAATCTAGTGTAGGGGTGCTTATCGAGCGAGTCCATCGCGAGTTGAGTAGTGCTTGACTTGTGCTCATTAAAAAAAACTCGTTGCTTGTTAAGCTCGATAAAATTTTGCTCGACTCGTTCTCTTTAAAAAATCTCGTTGCTCGACTCAACTCATTGCTCGTTAAGCCCGCCAAAATTTTTACATTTTTTTAAATATAGGTAAAATTTAGTGATACTATTATAGCTTAATATAAACATAGAAATTCAGGGAAAAACGAGAGGTATGAGGAGATAAATAAACGAACCTGTCATGACCGAGTTAGAGATGAAGTCAATATTCGAGTGTGAGACTCTTTTTAGTTTCTGAACGATCTTCGATGAACAACAAAGGAGAGAATGCCTTAAGAATTTCAGGATTTTAACTTTTAATCGTATATTTTTATATGGAAAGTGGAAACTAAAGATTTTTTCCTTTTCTACTCTTATACATAATGTAATAATAAAAGAAAAAGAAAAGGCTCATCATTATAATTTAGTTTTTTATTAATTCAAATTAACTTTTTGAATTTTCGGGAATACAAAATGTTTTGGAAATTTGAAACCAAAATTTTATGGGTACATTACCTAGCAGTTCACTAAAATTTTCTAGAGTTTTCGACTAGTATACTTCTTAGAACATAATTTTTTAAGGTGACCACCAAAAAAATCATAAAATTATTTATAAAAATATAATGAGCTGCTCACAAACTTATCGAGTAGAGTTGGACCTTGCTTGACTTGACTAACTAAAATCTCGAGTCGAGCTCAATTTTGATTTGAGTCAACTCGAGTCGAGCGTTAACCGAGTTTTGACTGAATCGAGCTTGAGTTGTTTGCGAGCTGCTCAACTCAATAAGCACCCCTAGTCGTTGATTAAGCCATCAAGAATCACCCAAAGTTTAGATGAAGAAGAGCGATAATACGAGCGGAACGATAGGAACCAGATATCCAATTACCATCTGGATCACGAAATAACCACTAATAAGAAAAATTATATCATGGGCTCTTCCCACCGCATCATCCACTGGACCAACTAACAAACTTCATCCATTTCATTAATTGTTTTCATGTCATCATTTTACCAAGTGAATCTTCACTCATATTTATGTAAGACCCTAATTTTGTCCGGGCCTTAGCCCAAAACCATATACCCACATCCGTTTAACCCAACCCGGATCCAAACACCCAAACCCGACTCGGAATAACCCAAACCCAATAACCTAAACTTAAAAACCCCAACCCTAATAACTTAACCTTAAACTGCGTCGCCACTGTTGCCAATGCTACTACCGCCAGTTTCACCGCCGCCGTTCGTGTTCCGACTGCCGTTGCTCTGTTTGTCAGCAACCAAAATAAACCCCAAATCTAAACCCTAAACTAAAACTCAATCAAACCAGAAAGCTTAACTAATCCCTAACCCCCAAATCAACCAAAAGAAAACCTAACCCTCTACCATAATCAATCACCTAATCCATATCCCTAATACAACTACCCCTGCCAAACCCACTACTTCATCCATACCCCGAAAATCTAGCTTCCATCATTAAATCTGCAACAAGCAAGAGTTTTATTTTACTTTATTATTGTACAAAACAAGTATATAAACCCAGAAAAATCACAAATGGAGGGGGTTTTTATTCAGAAAAAATTGTAAGGATTTTCGAAAATCACTAAAAAATAGAGATAATTTCCAGTCCTTTTTGCTTTTATATGAAGTGTTTCTTTGAACCTAAAAAAATAAAAAGGGAATCGTATCAAGGTTTTAGTCCGAAAAATCAAAAATCTTTTTTCTTGTTTCAGTTTTAATTTTGAATCAAAACAAAAAAGAAAAGAAAGGTCGAGAGTTTACCTTCGTTGTCACCATCGCCGCAAGGCCTCGAGGCCGATGAACGGCGCGATAACAGGTAGAGCGGCGCCGCCTCAGCTCGGAGGGAGAGAACAGTGGAAACAAATTAAGGTTTTTTTATATTATGATTTGATAAAAAACCTATTTTTAATTTGTTTTAAACCGTTTCCTCAAAAAATGACCCAATATTATGCCTTGACCCACGCGGTGACCCGGTAATCCGGGGAGGATCTGTGTCTTTTTTAAATGGGCTAATTACCCTCCAAGCCCTTGGTTTTTCACCCGCCTTCATTGCTACCCATGGATAAATTATGCGATCAATCCCTTCCTTTCTTCCCGCCTCTCTCTTTAATCCATTATTTTTGTTTTTTTTTTTCATTTCTCGCCCTCCAATTTATTTTTTTATTAAACTTTAGTCACTGTTTTTTATTATGTCTGTGCCTTATATTATATATATAAATATATATTCTTCATGAATTTATTATATGATATATATGTATTATATATTATATTATATTATATATTTTTTATATATGTTTTTATTATACTATATATATATTCATTGTATTGTGTAAATATTATTACTTAATATATTATAGCACTAGTATTATGTAAAGTATATCATATAGTTATTATAATATTAAAGTATAATGTATAATATATATATATATATATCTTTTCTTACATGGTTCTTTCTATACGTTATAAATTAATATATGGTTTTATAATATTTCAGTATATACATTATAATATATATAGTTTTCTATATTCTAGTTATATATATATATATATATTTAATACGTATGTTATATTAAATATATGTGAATGTATTTATTTATGTTTTTAATTATTCACGCTTTGTATTTATTTACATATTTGAATATTTTAATTGTCAATGCGGTGCTCTCTTTTTCGACTGTAAACTTGGCTACCAGTCTAAGACGTAGATGGTAGTTTTCGTTTATTGCTCGAACACTGGAGCTTTTAAAATAAACCCGTATATATAATTGAATTTTGATTTAAATGGCACTTAAACTCACAAATTTTGATATTAATAAAAATACTAATCGACTTGATACCAATTTTTGGGCTTATCGGGGGTGCTAACCCTTCCCCTTACGTAACTGACTTCCGAACCCAATTATTTTTTGAATCTCTAGTTATTTTATGGTGTTCGGCCTACCGAAGTGGCAGTGGCGACTCCACCTTTCAAAAATTTCTATTTTTTCAATTTCCAAATATATAATTTTTCCATTTTACTTTTTACCTTGTTTTTGTCAAATTACTTTTTAAATTCCCTATTTTCCACACACATAAATATGTAAATATACATAAATGTAAATAAATACATAAAAATATAACTATGAATAAATGTATTATATTTAAAAATTTTTTGGGCTATCACAAAAACCTTTATGACAAATGGCGACTCTGCTGGGGATTTTTTTAAAGAAAAGTCGAGCCGTGAGTCGATTACCATTTTTATTAATATCGATTTTAAGTGCCATATAAATTAATATTCGCTTATATATTCGGTTATTATTTTAACGTATTTTTTTCATAAGCATACCCGATCTTTTAAGTGCGGGGGGGGGAACGCTATTGCTTTCGTGGGGATATTGTTCCTCCGTTTCGGCCTAGCAAGTACCTTCGGGGCTCTAGTACTCTATATTTTCGTGGGAATATCGTTTTTCCGTATGTACATAGAGGAATGGGTCCCCCTGAATTGAACCTGGTTGAAAAGAGCTTATAATGGGTGATGACTGGGGGCCTTGCTTGTAACACCCCAGAATTTCGTTAAATAGTATTAAGGTCATTTGGTACTAAGTTAGTAGCTTAAAAACTAACTTAGTGACTAAAATGACAAAAATGGAAAAGTTAGGATTTCTTTAATTAGGAGCTTTAGAAAAGTAATTTCTGAGGTTTAAAGGTACCGTAAGATAGAGAATAAGCAGATTAGGGTACATGCAAAATTTGGTTGAAATCCGATAAAACTGGAATGGGAATTGAAGGTTAAAGTTTAGTGACAAAAATGACAATTTTCAAAAGTTAGTTGTTAAATCATAAAGAAAGGAAAAGTTTAAATCCTTAATAAAGAATTTGCCCAATAACTAAAATTTATTTTGTAGATGGATAAATTTGGCTAATGAGTAAAATCTAATATAGGTCCCAGGAATGAAAATGCAGTATAAGGTATCGAATTTGGATAGAATAAAATTATTAAGTGTGCTTAGACCAGGGAAATACTAGGATGAGTGACCTTGGGAATGTCCCATAAAAGTGTTTCTAATTGATATTTTGGACTCATTAAGAGTAGAGATATTCATATGGATTTCCGATAAAGGATTTCTAAGAGAAATTTTACTCGATGAGAATTTTCGATAATTATCAGAATAATAGCCCGAGTTAGGAAAATTTAGTCTAAGTCCTTAGGAAAGGAAGTTTTTTATGAGATAATAGTATCGACTTTCTGAATATGGAAATCTAAAATTTCCAGAATAAATCCGATAGCTCGGTAAAGGTAAAATCGCAGTAGAAATGTTTTGTGAATATCAGGAAATCAGATCGAATTGAAATTTTAGAGGCTGTTCCATAAGCCATGGAAAATCATAAAATAATATTTATGGAATTTAGAGATATGAGATTTTTGGATTAGATTAGATAGTTCGATCAATGGAAAATTGTACTAGGTGATTATTGGGTAATTGTATCGAATAAAAATCATAAAATAAAATTTTATGTTTTCTTTGGGAATGAGGTTATGAAGGAATCAAACTGGTTCAAATTTAATGGAATGAAAATTTTAAAGAAGATTTGTAAATATGAGTTTGGTTGAGGGACAAATTAGTAAAATGGAATAAATTGAATTTAAAATTTAGTTTAATTATAGAAGTGGCAATATTAGATTAAAACAAGTATATTAGTTTACAAAATGAACAAAAATTTGTTCATCTATTCCTACATATGCTGTGGGGGAGAAGAAGAAGGGAGACAAAAATACATCAAATTTCAAGCTTGATTTGGAAGGGTTACAAGTAAAATCAAGTCGAGTCGAATCAAAGAAGGTTCAAGGTACTATGAAAGAAAGGATCGAACTAGGACTTAGTGAGGCATCATGTTAAGTGGCCAAGGTGAGTGCATTTTTTTTACCTATTTTAATTATGTGATATGAGAAAGACTTGCAATAAGTCGACCTTGATATTAATGAAAAAGTATATTGATCAAAGTTATGCAAATGGTATGAAATATTAAATGTATATGTGATACATTGATATGGAACAAAGATATATCTAAGATAAATCAGATTTTAGATATTGGGTATGAACTGCCTAACATCAACTATATGATCTATATTGATGCTTTGAACATGGAATATTGAAATGCCCAAGTAATATGATATGAGAGTCCATGGTATAGTTGGATATCCATAAGGTCTTTAGCAGCTGCATCACACAAGATGATATGATTTTATGTTTTGTGAGTACTACGGTGTCACACCCACCTTGGGGACCCAATCCCTTGGTGTGGCACCCTAGGGATCCAAGCCCATGGTGCCAAGTGCACTAAAGATGTGCTTTTATGAGGAGCAAAGAGCGTCCTCGAGTATGTAACATAAACCTTGGGGACCTAAGCCCTTGGTGTGCACTCGCGGGATCTAAGCCCATAGTGCTAATGGCACTAACGCGGTGTCTAAATGAGGAGCAAAAAGCGTCTTCGAGTATGTACTCATTTACAAGTTTAAGCTAGACACTCAGGTGTCTTATACATGTGACTTGAGTACCTTGATCTCATATTATTTACTTTGGGCTATCTTTAAAAGAAGGTTATACTGTAAATGATTATATGATGATTGATAAATACCGATAACATGATATTTATACTTGTTTTATGATATGATATAAACTGTATTGGAATCACTTGTCACTTTGCAGGAAATATATTGTACTGTTATATGACCAAGAATTGACTTTGATAAGTTTATTTTACATAATTCTTTACATTGAAACGATTTACTTTAAATTATAGTTGCCTCACTAAGTCGTTACTTAGCGTGTGCTGTTTCACAAGTAGGATATCAGAAACTTACCGAAAGAGGAATCAAGCATGTTAATTAAGCTGCAATCTGCCAAAAATCAGTAAGACATTCTAATTTTATGATATTCTTTAGTGGGCATGTAATAATTTATTCGTTAGTTGTTTTAAAGATAAAATTTTAATTATTGTTTATCGCGTAACAATTTTAAATTCAAGAAAGGGATTAGGAAGTGTACATAGTTTTCACCCTGAGTTACATACTTATTTAAATAATTGACTTATAAATTTTACAAACTAGTTCAGGGTCGAAACTAGGTGTGCTTGCCTGACATTGTTTTAAATTAGAAACCGAAAAAGGGCCAACCACTGGACTAGTTAAGCAATAATAGTATAAACAAATTTACAAGTCAGGAAATCAGTTAAATAATACTGTGACATCTTCAATGTGTATTTAATCATCGAATATACGTTGAGGGTGTTACATTTAGTGGTATCAGAGCTACATGTTTAGCCAGTTCTGGATTCTAAACCAAGTTTGTTATAAGTTTGTCAATAAATATATGCCCCTAGAATGTCATATTACCGATGTGTTGATTGTATGACTTGAAGCTGCTCCTCATTAGTATAAGATAGAATAAGATTATAGTAAGAAAAGTAAGACGTTACTGAATTTCTTCAATCGACGAATCTCAGAGGTCAATAAAGGACTCACAGTGAGTATAATAAAGTAAAATAGGTATGGTAATCAACTTCAGTTCAAGTTAAGTTATCTGCATTGGAAGGAATTGATACAGTAATTATAAGATGTTAGTTCTTAACACCTGTATTTGTATTTATATTTATAATAGTATAAGATACAAAGAAACTTAGATACTAAGGACTCATACACATTTTAAGGTAAAAGATAGTCGTAGGACGGTGAAATTATGGCTAAATGATACTGAGATTGTCTTTGATAAAATAAGATATGCGAATAAAAAGAATTTTGAAGAAGAAGAAGTATCTTTATTCTGGAAATATGTATATATTAGATGAATAGATTTGAAATGCTAGAGATCACTACATAAGTAACCTAGCAGTTTGCTTAAGACAAAAGCTGAGGGTATGAGTGTTTGAGTATGATGAAAAAGATTCAGTAGTATCTAATTGCAAGATATCTATACTATTAATACTTATGAGTAAGAACTGAATAAGAAGAACAATGATACTGATGAGACAGTTGATAAGGGAGCTGAAAAGACAATGGATTTTGGCAAGAAGATGGATTGCTAGTAAATTGAAGCTAAAAGAATTCAATCTGGATGATTGTGGATAGTTAAAGTGAATTGTTCAACCTTGAATGACATATTAGAATGTGTATTATTGAATTTCAGGAATTTAGAAGAGATACTTAACAATAGCTAAATTGACATATGATATTAAGATTAATCAAGTATCAAGAAGATACATCTCATGTAAATTATTCAAGTAGGAAAGGTGAATTAAACCTCCTCTGAATGAATAGTAATATGGGTTTATAAAGACAAAAATTTAAGAAATCAGAAGATTCTATTAGTATCAGTTCTCTCAAGGAAGGAAAAATAATAGAAAGATTGGGGACAAATCTGACAAGAGTAGTACTTGTAATAGTGGATCAAGCATGAGTTGAAAATTCGAGGACGAATTTTCTTAAAGGAGAGGAGAATTGTAACACCCTAGAATTTCGTTAAATAGTATTAAGGTCATTTGGTACTAAGTTAGTAGCTTAAAAACTTAGTGTCTAAAATGACAAAAATGGAAAAGTTAGGATTTCTTTAATTATGAGCTCTAGAAAAGGAATTTCTGAGGTTTAAAGGTATCATAAGATAGAGAATAAGCAGATTAGGGTACATGCAAAATTTGGTTGAAATCCTATAAATTGCAATGAGAAGTGAAGGTTAAAGTTTAGTGACCAAAATGACAATTTTCAAAAGTTGGTTGTTAAATCATAAAGAAAGGAAAAGTTTAAATCCTTAATAAAGAATTTGCCCAATAACTAAATTTTATTCTGTAGATGGATAAATTTGGTCAGTTAGTAAAATCTAATACAGGTCCCAGGAATGAAAATGTAGTATAAGGTATCGAATTTAGATAGAATAAAATTATTAAGTGTGCTCAGACCAAGGAAACACCAGGAAGAGTGACCTTCAAGAATGTCCCATAAAGGTATTTCTGATCGACATTTTGGACTCATTAAGAGTAGAGAATATTCATATGGATTTCCGATAAAGGATTTCTAAGAGAAATTTTACTTGATAAGGATTTTTGATAATTATCAGAATAATAGACCGAGTTAGGAAAATTCAGTCTAAGTCTTTAGGAAATGATGTTTTTTATGAGATAGTAGTATCAATTTTCTGAATATGGAAATAAAATTTTCGAAATAAATCCGATAGCTCGGTAAAGGTAAAATCGCAGTTGAAATATTTTGTGAATATCGGGAAATCATATCGAATTGAAAATTTAGAGGCTGTTCCATAAGCCATAGAAAATCATAAAATAATATTTATGGAATTTAGAGATATGAGATTTTTGGATTAGATTCGATAGTTCGATCAATGGAAAATCGTATTAGGTGATTATCGAGTAATTGTATCGAATAAAAATCATAAAATAAAATTTTATGATTTTTTGGAATAACCGGTTATGAAGGAACCAAACTGGTTCAAATTTAATGAAATGGCAATTTTAAAGAAGATTTGTAAATATGAGTTTGGTTGAGGGAAAAATTATTAAAATGAATATAAAATTCATTTTAATTATACAAGTGGCAGTATTATATTAAAACAAGTATATTAGTTTAAAAATGAACAAAAATTTGTTCATCTATTCCTACATATGCCGTGGGGGAGAAGAAGAAGGAAGAAAAAAATACATCAAATTTCAAGCTTGATTTGGAATGGTTACAAGTAAAATCAAGTCGAGTCCGAATCAGAGAAGGTTCAAGGTACTATGAAAGAAAGGATCAAACTAGGACTTAGAGATGCACCATGTTTAGTGGCCAAGCTGAGTGCATTTTTTTACCATTTTTAATTATGTGATATGAGGAAGACTTGCAATAAGTCGACCTTGATATTAATGACAAAGTATATTGATCAAAGCTATACAAATGGCATGAAATATTAAATGTCATGTGATACATTAATATGGCACAAAGATATATCTAAGATAAATTAGATTTTAGATATTGGGTATGAACTGACTAATATCGACTATATGATCTATATTGATGCTTTGAACATGGAATATTGAAATGCCCAAGTAATATGATATGAGAGTCCATGGTATAGTTGGATATCCATAGTGTCCTTAGCAGCTGCATCACACAAGATGATATGATTTCATGTTTTCTGACTACTACGTGTCACACCCACCTTGGGGACCCAAACCCTTAGTGTTGCACCCTGGGGATCCAAGCCCATAGTGCCAAGTGCACTAAAGAGGTGCTTTTATGAGGAGCAAAGAGCGTCCTCGAGTACGTAACATACACCTTGGGGACCTAAGCCCTTGGTGTGCACCCTGGGGATCTAAGCCCATAGTGCTAATGGCACTAACGCGGTAACTAAATGAGGAGCAAAGAGCGTCCTCGAGTATGTACTTATTTACAAGTTCCAGTTAGACACTCACGTGTCTTATACATGTGACTCGAGTACCTTGATCGCATATTATTTACTTTGGGCTATCTTTAAAAGAAGGTTATACTGTAAATGATTACATGATGATTGATAAATACCGATAACATGATATTTATACTTATTTTATGATATGGTATAAACTATATTGGAATCACTTGTCATTTTGCAAGAAATATATTGCACTGTTATATGACCGAGAATTGAATTTGATAAGTTTATTTTATATAATTCTTTACATTGAAACGATTTACTTTAAATTATAGTTGCCTCACTAAGTCGTTACTTAGCGTGTGCTATTTCACACGTAGGATATCAGAAACTTATCGAAAGAGGAATCAAGCATGTTAATCAAGCTGCAATATGCCAAACATCAGTAAGACATTCTAATTTTATGATATTCTTTAGTGGGCATGTAATAAATTATTCGTTAGTTGTTTTAAAGATGAAATTTTAATTGTTGTTTATCGCGTAACAATTTTAAATTCAAGAAAGAGATTAGGCAGTGTACCTAGTTTTCACCCCAAGTTACATACTTATTTAAATAACTGACTTATAAATTTTACAATCCAGTTCAGGGTCGAAACTAGGTGTGCCTGCCTGACATTGTTTTAAATTAGAAACCAAAAAAAGGGCCAACCACCGGACTTGTTAAGCAAGAATAGTATAAAAAAATTTACAAGTCAGGAAATCAGTTAAATAATATTGTGACATCTTCAATGTGTATTTAATCATCGAATATATGTTGAGGGTGTTACATTTAGTGGTATCAGAGCTACAGGTTTAGCCAGTTCTGGATGCTAAACCAAGTTTGTTATAAGTTTGTCAGTAAATACATGCCCCTAGAATGTCATATTACTGATGTGTTGATTGTATAACTTGAAGCTGCTTCTCATTAGTATAAGATAGAATAATATTATAGTAAGAAAAGTAAGATGTTACTGAATTTCTTCAATCGACGAATCTCAGAGGTCAAGAAAGGACTCACATTGAGTATAATGAAGTAAAATAGGTATGGTAATCAACTTAGTTCATGTTAAGTTATCTGCATTGGAAGAAATTGATACAGTAATTATAAGATGTTAGTCCTTAACACCTGTATTTGTATTTATATTTATATTTATAATAGTATAAGATACAAAGAAACTTAGATAGTAAGGGCTCATACACATTTTAAGGTAAAAGGCAGTCGTAGGACGGTGAAATTATGGCTAAATGATACTGAGATTGTCTTTGATAAAATAAGATATGCGAATAAAAAAGCATGAAGATGCCAATTAGGAGTCTGCCAGTGATGTTTTTTGAACTGGACCATGTTCATCAGGCTTAAGTATTGTATTGTCTTGACCATAGTAGGTCCCCTTGTAGTTTTCATCTCTTTTAGAGTAATGTTTTGTGAACCAATCTCACTGACTTAAGCACAATGATAGTGAGAATATTTTGTAAGGGATTAAAACTACAAGTTGCAATGCAAATATGTTTTGTTCGTACTTAAGTCTTGAACATCCAAAATGTATAAAAAACACCACTCCAAAGTTAAAATTTTTGAGCCACCTAAATTCAAAGGATAAAATCGGGGCATCTTCAAATCACTGCTACATAATTACATCTTTGTCTCCTAATAATGAACTGTCATGAACTTGCGGACTTGAACCGGGGACGACTTAATACGCTCCAAAGTTTCAAATTTGCTACAAGAGTAGTCTCGAACAATAGAACATAATGAAAACTTTTGGGGCATGTACCCAAATAAAGATTTTATCCAAATAAGGGTAATCGAATCCGAAGAAGGTTAGGGCACTGTCACGCATAAAAGACCAAGAACTCGATCCGACCAATAGAAGTCAAGGGGCATCCTTTGAGGGAAAAAGAAAGAAATCATATCACATTTATGCATTTGGACGCATTTATGAAATCATCTTTCATTTAGGACAATTGTGTACATTAAATCATCTTTGCATACATTGAAAAACATCATGCATTTAGGATAGACACATGCATTTAGGAATAAAGTTAAGATACACTCATTTTTACTTGTACATACAAACAGGTCCAGAAAAGAGGCCAAATAACCTCAAGCATGGGGCAACATCACGATGGCCAACCTTATTCTTGGAGGAGGCCAAACACAAAATACTGAAATACTAAATAAAAGGTGCTTGCGACAAATTTTTGGACAATTCCTAACAAATGTTTTTTCTCTCTTTTCAGGATCTCATTTCTTCGAAAAGGGTGTGGCAGACCCCCAATATTTTTCAGATTCTCACTAAAGCATCCAATTCAGATCTTACCCTCTGTCGATAGAAAAGCAGAGCAAATTTTTCTAGGCATTGTCTAATTGTCAATAGAGCAACAATCCAACATCTTGCAAATCATGCCTCTGTCAGTGGTGCTCGGCAAACCTAGTATAGATCTTGCCTCTGTCAGTGATGTTACAGATCAAATTTTCTATTCGGATCCCATATCTCCGTCTTTGGTGTAGGGGATCCCATATTTTGCTGATCTAGTCTCTCTGTCAGTGGTGTAGCAGATCAAATCCTATCTAGGTCTTGCCTCTTCGACGGTGTTGTAACTAGACCAAACTTTTCCTGGGAATTTACCTTTTTATATAGTTACAAAAAGAAGATGAAAAAAATAAAAAATTTCAAAAACAAAAATTCAAAAAAAGGTTAAAAAATCAAAATGAAAATAGAAAAAAGAAGAAAATCAAAAGAAAAACAAGTTTGATTTACCCAATCATGTCACTCCGTTAATGGTGTGGCTCTATCTAAGTTGCTGAAACCTAATCCTACTTCTCCGTTGATGGCGTATTAGGATCCAAATTGCTAAAACCCGATTCTGTCCTTCTGTTGATGGTAAGGCTGAGTCCAGAATGTTGAAATTTGATCATACCCCTCCGTTAATAGTGTGCATAGATCCAACTTTGTAAACCTTCAATTTTGCCTCTTCGTCGGTGTTGTAGCTGAACCAAATTTATCAAATTCCGATTATTCCTCTTCGTCAGAGTCGTAGCTTGATCATAAAAAACCATCATTCCAATCCAGCCTCTTCTTCAGAGTTGTAGCTGGATCAAATCCTCAGACCTTGCCTCTTCTTCGGTGTTGTAGCTTGGTCAAATCTAACTTTCAGTTTTGCTTTATCATCGGTGTTGTAGCTAAACCAAATTTACTTTCTTTTGGTCTTACCTCTTCATCGGTGCTGTTGCTAGACCAAAATTCCTAACTCCCGATCCTGCCTCTTCGTCAGTGTTGTAGCTAGATCAACCCTACTAACTTCAGACTTTGCCTCTTCGTCGGTGTTGTAGCTTGGTCAAAATTTACTAACCTTCAACTATTTATCTTTATTAATAGTAAAAAAATTCAAAAAAAAGCAACGACAAAAAAGCAAAAAAAAGAAAAAAAAAGAAGAAAAGAAGAAAAGAGAAAAGCAAAAAAAGAGAGAAAAAAAACCAAATTTTGAATATTCTGATGCAGCCTCTTTGTCAGCGTTGTAGCTGGATCAAAGCTATTTTGGCAAGTCCAACAGAAATGTTGGTACAACGTGCTTAAACACAATAAAGTTTAAGACAATGGATAATTCAAATGTCCATCAAAAATCCATTTTTATGAATGGTCAAAGAAAAATAAATCCTGTGGAAAAGTTCAATGTCATTATTGGTATAAACTGATTGTACCCATGGGAATGGTACAACTAGCTCAGAGCAAACAGCTACCGGTAAAGGCAACTCAAGACCGTTGATCCCTGTGCATTTGAGAAATATGCTAAAGAATTCTATGAGTTAAGCTATAGATATTTTTTGAATCAAATATTCAAATCTTCATACTTTGTTTCCGTCTCTTCGTCACTGTTGCAGCTGGATCAAAATTTGTAGACCTTGCATCCTCATCGGTGTTGTAGTTGGATCAGATACCAGAACCATCATCTACTGATCCTGCCTCAGCGTCAGTGTTGCAGCGGGATCAAATTTTGCAGACCCTGCCTCTTCGTCGGTGTTGCAGCTGGGTCAAATTTTCTTTAGGAATCACATCGTCATCAATAATGTAGTGAGTCGCACTCATTTTGCTTCCTCAACCCTATTTTGAAGATTTTGCTTCCTCCAAGAGCTTCAAGGTGAATCAACCAAGTCAAAAGAGAAGACCTGCGTCGAAGAGAAAAGAAGATCTACCGAAGAAAGAAGACATGTATCAAGAGGAGAAGTACAACCGAACCGAAAAAATTGGTCATTTTTAGTCTTTGCTCTATTGTTGTTACACAACAATGAGAAAAGAGGGGCAGCTGTAAGACCTTAATTTTGTCCGAACCCTGCCCTAAAACTATATACTCACATCCGTTTAACCCAACCCGAATCCAAACACCCAAACTCGACTCAGAATAACCTAAACCTAAAAACCCTAAACCTAATGACTTAACCTTGAACTACGCTACCGCCGCTGCCAATGCTACAACTTTTAGTCTCTCTGCCACCGCTGGTGTTCGGCCGCTGTTGCTCTGTCTGCAGGCAACCAAAATTATCGCAACCAAAAATAAACCCCAAATCTAAACCCTAAACTAAAACTCAATCAAACCAGAAACCTTAGCTAATTCCCAACCCCCAAATCAACCCAAAAAATCCTAACCCTCTGCCATAATCAATCACCCAAGCCATACCCCTAATACAACTACCCTTGCCAAACCCACTACTTCACCCATACCCCGACAATCCAGCTTTCATCATCAAATCTGCAACAAGCAAGAGTTTTATTTTAATTTATTATTGTACAAAACGAGTATATAAACCCATAAAAAATCACAAATGGAGGGGGTTTTTATTCTGGAAAAATTGTAAGGATTTTCGAAAATCACTAAAAAAATAGAGGTAATTTCCAGTCTTTTTTGCTTTTATATGCAGTGTTTCTTCGAATCTAAAAAATAAAAAGGGAATCTTATCAAGGTTTTAGTTCGAAAAATCAAAAATCTTTTTTCTTTTTTCAGCTTTAATTTTGAACCGAAACAAAAAAAGAAAGAAAGGTCGAGAGTTTACCTTCGTTGTCATCACCACCACGAGGCCTCAAGGCCGATGAACGGAGCGATAATAGGTAGAGCGGCGCCGCCTCGGCTTGGGAGGGAGAGAACAGTGGAAACAAATTAGGGCTTTTTAATATTATGATTTGATAAAAAAAATTATTTTTAATTTATTTTAAACTGTTTCCTCAACAAATGGCGCCGTATTATGCCTTGACCCGCGCGGTGACCCTGTAATCCGGGGAGGATCCACGTCTTTCTTAAATGGGCTAATTACCCTCCAAGTCCTTGGTTTTTCACCCAGCCTTCATTGCTACCCATGGATAAATTATGCGATCAGTCCCTTCCTTTCTTCCCGCCTCTCTCTTTAATCCCTTCTTTTTATTTTTTTTTCATTTCTCGCCCTCCAGTTTATTTTTCATTAAATTTTAGTCACTATTTTTTATTATGTTCGTGCCTTATATTATATATATAAATATATATTCTTCATTTCTCGAATAACGGGGCCTTTAAAATTTATACGCATTTATAACCGAATTTTAATATAATCGTCACTTTAATCCGGAAAGTTTAATATTAATAAAGCGGTAATTATTAAAGTACCAATTTTGGGCGGTGTGGGGGTGTTAATCCTTCCCCATCCGTAACCGACTCCCGAACCCATCATTTTGAAATCTCTGGTTTCTACGGTGTCCGGTCCACCTTGAGTGGCCGGTGGCGACTCCAATTTTAAATAAAATATGGGTTTTATAAAACTCCAAGCGGAAGAAAATTTTTCCAAATAAAAAAACACTTTCATTTTTTTAGCGAGAAAAAAATCGCTACAGATGGCGACTCCGCTGGGGAAATTTTTGTTTTTCAAAATCAAATGAGAGTCGAGCTTTTTTCAAATAATTACCGCTTTATTAATATCGGAAATCCCGAATTAAAGTGACTATTAAAGTAACATTCGGTTATAATTGCGCGTTTATTTTAACGCATTTAAAATATGGCATATAAGCCTGTTCTTTTTAAGTGGGGGGAAAACGCTAATGCTTTCGTGGAGATATCGTTCTCCAGTATGGGCCTAGCAAGTACCTTCGGGGCTCGAGTACCTTATACTTTCGTGAGGATATCGTTCCTTCGTATGGGTATAAGCGAATGGGTCCCCCTGAGTTGAACCCGGTTAAAAAGGAACCTATAATGGGTGATGACCGGGGGCCTTGCTACTCTTAGTAGAGGACAGCAAGGACAATTCGGGTACCTCTTAGCACCAAAACTGCATATAGTGAGCCGTAGGAGCCAACCCTTTAGAGCTATGTGAAACTCTGCCCGATTAGTGTTCACCCTATTTAGGCTCTAGTGCCTTATTCCTTGTTTATGTACAATTTTTTATTACTCTATTTTTATTTGTTTTATTTAATCGTTCTATTTGGTACTAACTCATTTTATTCTCATCGTATTGATTTCACCTGCATCATTGCACAACATCATCACCATCTTAATTTTGCATTGCATCGATTTAGGACACATTTTGCATTATTCATTTTCAGAATAATAAAACTAATCCTCGGGTTGCCCCATTAAATACAACGAAGATGGTCGATCTAGCACCTTACAAAGCCTCTTACAAAAGTTTGGTCTTGGGGCATGTCCAAAAGCACCCCCACATCTTTTACAAATAATGTGCCTCTAACAAGGTCCCAGTCTATGGGCATTCTTTGCTAAGGTCCAGCCTTCATTACCGAATCAAAACCTTGCACCCCTAAAATGTCTACATTGACCACAGTCTATAAAACTGCACCCAATCCAAAAAATAATGAGATACCATGAACCAACACAACTTATAAACCCAACCTAGAGGGCAACAGAATCAGCACTCAAAGTGTCAAATTCAAGAGCAATTTCAGACGATGGCATAAGAACGAACAAAATGTTGGGGCATGCACCCAGATGGATGATCAAACCCAAGTTGAGGTTAAGGCACCGTCACATACAAAAACCAAGATCCTGACGGGACCAGTGAGGAGTCAGGGGCATCCCTTTGAGGATCGAAAAAAAATCATGCCACATTCATGCATGTAGTTGCATTCATCTTGCATTAAACAATTTTTGCATACGTCATACATTTAGATTAAGTGCATATACCAAAGTCACCATGCATTTAGGGTAGACACATGCATTTAGGCCTAAAATTAGATACATTCATGCAAATTTTTCTTGTACAGATAAACAGGTTCAAAAAGAGACCGAACATCCTCAGCCGTGGGGGCAACAACACGACAGCCAACCTTAGTCTTAGAGGAGGCCAAACACAAAGAGGATGCTGAAACATCAATAAAAGGTAACAATGACAAATTTTGTGAACATTTACTGATTAATGTTTTTATTTTTAGGTCATACCTCTCCGCTAGTAGAGCAGCAGAAGTAGACTTTTCCAGATCTTGCCTTCGTTATTGTTGATAGGCCAACAATTTTTAGATTCTGTTTTACCGCTGATGGTGCAACAATATAGACATCCTGAAGATCTCGTTTCTCCGTTGATGGTACAACAGATCTGAATCTTCCCCAAGCAAATCAAATTTCTATTTAGGTCTTGTTTCTCTGCTGACGGTGCAACCAGGCCTATTTTCGAGTCTTACTTCCTTGTACAGTTCAAGAAAAAAGAAAAATTACCAAAAAAATAGAGTTGAAAAAAATCAGAAAAAATTAGAAAAAATCAAAAAATCAAAAGTCGAAAAAAATCAAAAAATGAAAAATGAAAAAATGAATGAAATGAAAATCAAAATGAATTTATCAACTTTCATCGCCCGAACCAGTCCTCCGCTGATGGAGTGGCCAGGTACAAGCTATCGTCGTCCTCTGATCCTGCTCTCCGCTGATGGTGTAGCCAGTTTTAGGTCGTCATTATCCAATCCAGTCCTTCGCTGATGGAGTGACCGGGTCCAAGCTCCCGTCGTCCTCTGATCCTGCTCTCCGCTGATGGTGTAGCCGGTTCCAGGTCGTAATTGTCCAATCCAGTCCTCCGCTGATGGAGTGGCCGGGTCCAAGCTCCTGTCGCCCTCAGATCCTACTCTCCACTGATGGTGAAGCCAGTTCTAGGTCGTCATTGTCCAATCCAGTCCTTCGCTGATGGAGTGACCGGGTCCAAGCTCCCGTCGTCCTCTGATCCTGCTCTCCGCTGATGGTGTAGCCGGTTCCAGGTCGTAATTGTCCAATCCAGTCCTCCGCTGATGGAGTGGCCGGGTCCAACCTGTTGCCCTCAGATCCTACTCTCCGCTGATGGTGTAGCCGGTTCTAGGTCATCATTGTCCAATCCAGTCCTCCGCTGATGGAGTGGCCAGGTACAAGCTATCATCGTCCTCAAATCTCGCTCTCCGCTGATGGTGTAGCCGGTTCCAGGTCGTCATTGTCCAATCCAGTCCTCCGCTGATGGAGTGACCGGGTCCAAGCTCCCGTCGCCCTCAGATCCTGCTCTCCGCTGATGGTGTAGCCGGTTCTAGGTCATAATTGTCCAATCCAGTCCTCCGCTGATGGAGTGACCGGGTCCAAGCTCTCGTCGTCCTCTGATCCTGCTCTCCGCTGATGGTGTAGCCGTTTTCAGGTCATCATTATCCGATCCAGTCCTCCGCTGATGGAGTGGCTAGGTCCCAGTTGCTGATGTCCTACTTATCCGCTGATGGTGTAGTAGGATTCCAGTTAATATTTCTGTTTCTCCGTTGATAGATCCAACTTTACTGATTTTCAGGTTTTCTTTATTAATGTTGTAGCTAGAAAACAAATCAAAAAAAATCAAAGAAAAAAAAGAAGAAAAAAAGAAAAAAAGAAAAAAACAAAGAAAAATAGAAAAAAAGAAAAAGAAAAAAATAAAAAATAAAAAATAAAAAATAAAAAAAAGAAAAAAATGAAAAAATGAAAAATGAGCTTTCAACCAAATTCTGATCATGTCTCTTCGTCAGAGTCGTAGCTTGATCACAAAAAAAAAACTATCCGATCCTGCCTCTTCGTCGGTGTCGTAGCTGGATCAAATCTTCAGACCTTGCCTCTACGTCAGTGTTGTAGCTGGGTCAAATCTAACTTTCGGTTCTGCCTCTTCGTCGGTGTTGTAGCTGAACCAAATTCACTAACTTCTGGTCTTGCCTCTTCGTCGTGTTGTAGCTAGTCCAAATTCACTAACTCTTGATCCTGCCTCTTCGTCGGTGTTGTAGCTGGATCAACATTACTAACTTTAGACCATGCCTCTTCGTCGGTGTTGTAGCTTGGTCAAAATTCACCAACTTTCAAGTTTTATCAATGTTCTAAGAAAAAATCAAAAAAAAAAAAGAAGAAGAAAAAAGAAAAAAAAGAGAAAAAAAGAAAAATATGAAACAAGAAAAAGAGAAAAAAAAGAGAAAAATTGTCAGTTTTCTGATCTTGCCTCTTCGTCAGAGTTGTAGCTGGATCAGACATCAGAACTTTTACCTATCGGTTTTGCCTCCTCGTCAGTGTTGCAGCTGGATCGAATTTTGTAGACCCTGTCTCTTCGTCGGTGTTGCAGCTGGGTCGAACTCTCTTTAGGCTTTGCTTCCCGAGAGTAACAAGGTGGATCAACCAAAACAAGAAAGAAGACCTGCGCCGAAGAGAAAGAAGATCTACCAAAGAAAGAAGACACGCGTCAAAGAGAGAGAAGTTTAGCCAAATAAGACAAAAATGAGTGTTTTTGATCTTTGCTTTGTTCTCGTTTCACAAGAACAAGCAAAGAGGGGCAACTGTAATCACTCATTTTTGTCTGAGTTTTAGTATTTTTAGTATTGTTGTAATAATATTATTAATCTTAAAAAAAAGGTAAAAAAATTTAATAATAAAAAGGGGGGAGGGGAGTGGAGCACAAGGCTCCACGTCACCCACCCCACCCCTTTACATGCCTATAAATAGGCAAGAATGGAGAATTGAAATGGTGGGAAAAACGGCAGCAAGCAATTGCAGCAAGCATGGATCGGCTGGGTAGCCAAATAAGAGAGCAGTGCTCTCGGCTACCCCAGGGCCAAGGGGTAGTCCCCTCGGTCCTAACCGGTTCGATCGGGGTCCTATTTTAGGCCCGATCTAGTTAATATTTTTGGAGAGGTCGTGGTAGATCTCGGTGGGGTTTCGTTGGGGTTCGTCATTCGAACTCCTAGTTAGGTATATTTTCTTTCCTTTTTATTTATGTTGTAATTTTTATATTTTAATGAAGTAGTAGTTAATTTAAAATTGTGTTTTTAATTCATATGTTTATCTATGTTTTAGATTAGTATGCTTTAAATTTATGTTTTAGACTAGTATTTTATTTATGTTAGATATGTTTTTATTTATAAGTTAGATTAATATTTATGTATGTATATATTTAGATTAGTATTTTATTTATGTTAGATATGTTTTTATTTATAAGTTAGATTAATATTTATGTATGTATGTTTTAGACTAGTATCTAATTTATGTTAGATATATTTTTATTTATGTGTTAAATTAATAGTTATGTATGTATGTTTTAGATCAGTATTTTATTTATGTTATATTAGTATTTATTATGTTAGTATTTATTCATATTTTTATCACAGTGTATTTATTTATATTTGCCATGTTTTTTAACTTTGCATAACGAACATATATTTTGTCAATGCGGTGCCCTTTTATTCGAGCGTAAACGGGGCCAGTATCAGACGTAGTGATAGTGGTTGGATGTTTACTCTCGAATAACGGGGCCTTTAAAATTTACACGCATTTATAACCGAATTTTAATATAATCGTCACTTTAATCCGGAAAGTTTAATATTAATAAAGCGGTAATTATTAAAGTACCAATTTTGGGCGGTGTGGGGGTGTTAATCCTTCCCCATCCGTAACCGACTCCCGAACCCATCATTTTGAAATCTCTGGTTTCTACGGTGTCCGGTCCACCTTGAGTGGCCGGTGGCGACTCCAATTTTAAATAAAATATGGGTTTTATAAAACTCCACGCGGAAGAAAATTTTTCCAAATAAAAAAACACTTTCAGTTTTTTTAGCGAGAAAAAACATCGCTACAACACATAAATATGTAAATATACATAAATGTAAATAAATAAATAAAAAATATAAATGTGAATAAATGTAATATATTTAAATTTTTTTTGGCAATCATAAAAACCTTTACGACAGATGGCGACTCCGCTGGGGACTTTTTAAAGAAAAGTCGAGCCATGAGTCGATTACCATTTTTATTAATATCGAGTTTAAGTGCCATATAAATTAATATTCGCTTATTTATTCGGTTATTATTTTAACGTATTTTTATCATAAGCATACCCGATCGTTTAAGTGGGGGGAAAATGCTATTGCTTTCGTGGGGATATTGTTCCTCCATATCGGCCTAGCAAGTACCTCCGGGGCTCTAGTACTCTATATTTTCGTGAGAATATCGTTTCTTCGTATGGAAATAGAGGATTGGCTCCCCATGGATTGAACCTGGTTGAAAAGAGCCTATAATGGGTGATGAACGGGGGCCTTGATACCCTTAGTAGGGGACAACAAGGACAAATCGGGTACCATTTTTAGCACCAAACCTGCATATAGTGGCCCATAGAAGACTACCTTGTAGAGCCATACAAAACTTTGCCCGTTAGAGGTCACCTGGCTTAGATTTTGATGCCTTTAATTGCATTATACAGTTTTTAATTTCTTTATTTTTGTGCCATATTTATTATTTTGTTTATTTAATTATTTTATTCGGTACTAACCCGTTTTGTCCTTATGTTTATATTGCATCCATTTCGTTCATAACATTATCACAATTTTATTTGCAGTTCATCATTATATAGCATTAACTCGTGAATGGCGAACAATGTAGAAAGCGTCCGTACATCGAGAAAATCTAATAACCTAGATGTCGATTAAATGCAATATTCAAAGGTTGCAATTCTCGTATATTTGCGCGTGTTATTCCACGAAATCTTGTCCAAATCAATGCTTTTGCATTTAGAACATATGCCTTGCATCTACATCTATTTCAAAATTTTGAGACTGATCCTTGGGATGCCCTGTGACAGCCATACTGGAAAAGACAGAAGATTAGTCAATTCAACATCACTACGGAACAAGATGCAAGACAAAGATGGTGAACGCAGATAGACTAGATAGGATCGAGTGTAATCAGAGGGACTTACAAGCAGATCTAACCCAAAAGTTGGAGGACCAGTTAGCCAAGGCCTAGTAAGAGATAAAAGAATAGTTCGTGAGATCTCAACAGGACATACTTGGGAAATTAGCACAAATGCTAGGATGCAAGTTTCCCGAACAAGGAGAGGCCTCTGCTATCGGTCCTGGGGCATGTCCTAGTGAAGGAAACGAAGATCTCTTATATCCTCCAGGGTTCACCCCTAACCAGGCTAAAATTCAAACCAACCCTCGAGTGGTAATTTCTATGGAAAAATCTCAACCATCTCAGGCCGATGCCTTTATCCCGGTAAATTTACCTGTCTCATTAGAAGCCAAACCGGGGAGCAATCAAGCAAAAAATTTTTGTCTCAGAGATGGACCAGCTGATTGAACTCGAGAAATCAAGGACTAAGACATCGAGAGAGATCGAGGAGCGTTGCAAACGACTTGAATAAAAGATGGAAGCTACAGAGGTGGTGGATACCTTTAGTGGATTCGATGCCAATGAACTTAGACTTGTCCCAGATTTGGTGTTACCTCCAAAATTTAAGATCTCAGAGTTTGAGAGGTATGATGGGACGAGCTACCCCCGCGCTCACCTTACTATGTTCTGTCAGATGATGACAAGATACGACAAAGATGATAAGCTATTGATACACTATTTTCAAGATAGTCTATTAGGATCTGCCACTCGATGGTACAATCAATTGAGCCGTCATCAGATAAAATCATGGAAAGACTTGGCTAAAGCATTTATGGAACAGTACCGACACATCAGTGATATGGTACCATATCGTTGGACTATGCAACACATGAAGCAGAAGTCTAATAAAAGCTTTAGACAGTACGCACAACGCTGGAGAGATATAGCAACACAAGTCCAACCCCCTTTCAGTGAAAAAGAGACAGTGGTCATATTTATCCAAACGTTGGAGGGTCCAATCTTAGATCACCTTATAGGCAACGTCACTACCAATTTTTTCGATCTGGTGCTGTCTGGTGAGCTCATAGAGAATGCTGTCAAGAATGGAAGGATTGATGCTGGAGGAAGTTCATCCCACAAGAAGCCATCGTATGGAAAAAGAGACAATAAAGTAAACTCTTCTGGGGTTTTAACGTTGGCTATTCGAAGCCGGTGACGGTAATACAACCCAAAGCTATAAGTGCTCATGGTTCCTCAAGCCAAGATTCTAGTCAGAGGAAGAATACTGAAAAGATGGAGTTTACTCCATTACCAGTTTCCTATGGAGAATTGAATAAATAGTTATACGACATCCATATGGTAGCACCTTTCAACCAAGCTCTGGTACACCTCTCTTTTCGAAATGGTATGATGCCAATGCAAGATGTGATTATCACGCAGGACAAGTGGTCCACACGATTGAAAACTACATTGGTTTCAAGAGGTTGGTAGAAAAATTTATTAAGCTTGGGGTGGTAAGCTTTGACGACTCGGTGGGAACAACTACAAACAAAGACCCTTTACCGAAGCTTGAAGATGCCGATTAGGAGTGTGTTAGTGATGTTTTTTGAACTGGACCATGTCCATCAGGCTTAAGTGTTGTACTATCTTGACCATAGTAGGTCTCCTTGTAGTTTTCATCTTTTTCAGAGTAATGTTTTGTGAATAAATCTCATTGACTTAAGCACAATGGTAGTGAGAATATTTTGTAAGAGATTAAAACTACAAGTTGCAATGCAAATATATTTTGTTCATACTTAAGTATTGAACATCCAAATTGTATAAATAAAATCACTCCAAAGTTTAAATTTTTGAGCCACCTAAATTCAAAGGATAAAATCGGGGCATCTTCAAATCACTCCTATAGAATTACATCTTTGTCTCCTAATAATGAACTGTCATGAACTTGCAGACTTGAACCGGGGATGACTTAATACGCCCTAAAGTTTCAAATTTGCTACAAGAGTAGTCTCGAACAATGGAACATAATAAAAACTTTTGGGGCATGTACCCAGATAAAGAGTTGATCCAAAGAGGGGTAATCGAACCCGAAGAAGGTTGGGGCACTGTCACGCATAAAAGACCACGAACTCGATCCGACCAGTAGAAGTCAAAGGGCATCCTTTGAGGGCAAAAATAAAGAAATCATATCACATTTATGCATTTAGCCGCATTCATGAAATCATCTTGCATTTAGGACAATTGCGTACATTAAATCATCTTTGCATACGTTGAAAAACATCATGCATTTAGGATAGACACATGCATTTAGGCATAAAGTTAAGATACACTCATCTTTACTTGTACATACAAACATGTCCAGGAAAGAGGCCAAATAACCTCAAGCATGGGGTAACATCACGATGGCCAACCTTATTCTTGGAGGAGGCCAAACACAAAATGCTGAAATATATAAATAAAAGGTGTCTGCAACAAATTTTTGGACAATTGCTAACAAATGCTTTTTCTCTCTTTTCATGATCTCATTTCTTCGAAAAGGGTGTGGCAGACCCCAATATTTTTTAGATTCTCACTAAAACAACCAGTTCAGATCTTACCCTCTATCGATAGAAAAGCATAGCAAACTTTTCTAGGCATTGTCTAATTGTCAATAGAGCAACAATCCAACATCTTGCAAATCATGCCTCCGTTGGTGGTTGTAGGCCAACCTAGTATAGATCTTGCCTCCGTCAGTGGTGTTGCAGATTAAATTTTCTAACTGGATCCCATATCTTTGTTGGTGGTGTAGGGGATCCCATATTTTGCTGATCTAGTCTCTCCGTCAGTGGTGTAGCAGATCAAATCCTATCTAAGTCTTGCCTCTTTGATGGTGTTGTAGCTAGACCAAACTTTTCCTGGGAAGTTACCTTTTTATATAGTTACAAAAAGAAGAAGAAAAAATAAAAAAAATAAAAAACAAACATTCAAAAAAGGGTTCAAAAAATCAAAAAGAAAATATAAAGAAAAAAAAGAAGAAAATCAAGTTTGATTTACCCGATCATGTCACACCGTTGATGGTGTGGCTCCGTCTATGTTGCTGAAGTCTAATCTTGCTTCTCTGTTGATGGCGTAGTAGGATCCAAATTGCTAAAACCCGATTTTGTCCTTCCGTTGATGGTAAGGCTGAGTCTAGAGTGTTGAAATTTGATCATACCCATCCGTTGATAGTGTGGATAGATCCAACTTTGTAAATCTTCAGTTCTACCTCTTTATCGATGTTGTAGCTGAACAAAATTTACCGAATTCTGATCATGCCTCTTCGTCAGAGTCATAGCTGGATCAAATCCTTAGAGCTTGCCTCTTCGTCATTGTTGTAGCTTGGTCAAATCTAACTTTCGGTTCTGCCTCTTCGTTGGTGTTGTAGCTAAACTAAATTTGCTAACTTTCGGTCTTGCATCTTCGTTGGTGTTGTAGCTAGACCAAAATTACTAACTCCTGATCCTGCCTCTTCGTCAGTGTTGTAGTTGGATAAACCCTACTAACTTAAGACCTTGCCTCTTCGTCGGTGTTGTAGCTTGGTCAAAATTTACTAACCTTTAACTATTTATCTTTATTAATAGTAAAAAAAATTCAAAAAACAACAACAAAAAAGCAAAAAAGAAACAAAAAAACAAAAAACAAAAAAAAAGAAGAAAAGAAGAAAAGAGAAAAGCAAAAAAAAAACCAAGTTTTGAATATTCTGATCCAGCCTCTTCCTCAACGTTGCAGCTGGATCAAAGCTATTTTGGCAAGTCCAACAGAAATGTTGGTACAACGTGCTTAGACACGGTAAAGTTTAAGACAATGGATAATTCAAATGTCCATTAAAAATCCATTTTTACGAATGGTCAAAGGAAAATAAATCATTTGGAAAAGTCCAATATCATGATTGGTATAAACTGATTGTACCCAGGGGAATGGTACAGCTAGCCTAGAGCAAACAACTACCGGTAAAGGCAACTCAAAACCGTTGATCCCTGTGCATTTGGGAAAATTGCAAAAAAAATCTATGAGCTAAGCTATAGATATTTTTTGAATCAAATATTCAAATCTTCATACTCCGATCCTACCTCTTCGTCAGTGTTGCAGCTGGATCAAATTTTGAAGACCTTGCCTCTTCGTCGGTGTTGTAGCTGGGTCTAAACTTTCCTAACTTCTGGTCCTGCCTCTTCGTCGGTGTTGTAGTTGGATCAGATACCAGAACCATCATCCACTGATCATGCCTCCTCGTCAATGTTGCAGCTGTATCAAATTTTGTAGACCCTGCCTCTTCGTCGGTGTTGCAGCTGGGTCAAATTTTCTTTAGGAATCACATCGTCATCAATAATGTAGTGAGTCACACTCATTTTGCTTCCTCAACCCCATTTTGAAGATTTTGCTTCCTCCAAGAGTGACAAGGTGGACCAACCAAGTCAATAGAGAAGACCTACGTCGAAGAGAAAATAAGATTTACGGAAGAAAGAAGACATGTATCAAAAGGAGAAGCACAACCGAACCGGACAGGATGAGTCATTTTTAGTCTTTGCTCTATTGTCGTTACACAAAAATGAGCAAAGAGGGGCAGCTGTAAGACCTTAATTTTTTTCGGGCCTTACCCCAAAACCATACACCCACACCCGTTTAACCCAACCCAGATCCAAACACCCAAACCCGACCAAGAATAACCCAAACCCAATAACCTAAACCTAAAAACCCTAACCCTAATAACTTAACCTTGAACTGCACCATCGCCGCTGCCAATGCTACTGCCGCCAGTCTCTCCGTCGCCGCTCGTGTTTCGGCCGCCATTGCTCTGTCTGTCGGTAACCAAAATTACCCCAACCAAAATAAACCCCAAATCTAAACCCTAAGCTAAAACTCAATCAAACCAAAATCCTTAACTAATCCCCAACCCTAAATCAACCCAAAAAAACCCTAACCCCCTACCATAATCAATCACCTAAGCCATACCCCTAATCCAACTACCCCTGCCGAACCCACTACTTTACCCATACCCTGAAAATCCGGCTTCCATCATCAAATCTGCAACAAGCAAGAGTTTTATTTTACTTTATTACTGTACAAAACATGTATATAAACCCATAAAAAATCACAAATGGAGGTGGTTTTTATTTTGGGAAAATTGTAAGGATTTTCGAAAATCACTAAAAAATAGAGGTAATTTCCAGTCATTTTTGCTTTTATATGCAGTGTTTCTTCGAATCTAAAAAATTAAAAAGGGAATCGTACCAAGGTTTTAGTTTGAAAACTCAAAAATCTTTTTTCTTATTTCAGTTTTAATTTTGAATCGAAACAAAAAAAGAAAAAGAAAGGTCAAGAGTTTACCTTCGTTGTCACCATCGCCGCGAGGCCGATGAACGGCGCGATAATAGGTAGAACGGCGCCGCCTCGGCTATGGAGGGAGAGAACAGTGGGAAAAAATTAGGGTTTTTTATATTATGATTTGATAAAAAAATCTGTTTTTAATTTGTTTTAAACCGTTTCGTCAAAACAACGCCATATTATGCCTTGACCAGCGCGGTGACTTGGTAATCTGGGGAGGATCCACGTCTTTCTTAAATGGGCTAATTACCCTCCAAGTCCTTGGTTTTTCACCCCGCATTCATTGCTACCCATGGATAAATTATGCGATCAGTCCCTTCCTTTCTTCCCGCCTCTCTCTTTAATCCCCTTTTTTGTTTTTTTTATTTTCTCGCCCTCTAGTTTATTTTTCATTAAATTTTAGTCACTGTTTTTTATTATGTTCGTGCCTTATATTATTTATATAAATATATATATTCTTCATGAATTTATTATATGATATATATATATATGTAGTATATATTATATTATATTATATTTTATATATATATGTTTTTATTATACTATAAATATATTCATTGTATTGTATATTTAATGTATTATAGCACTAGTATTATGTAAAGTATATCGTATAGTTATTATAATATTAGAGTATAATGTATATAATATATATCTTTTCTTACATGGTTCTTTCTATACGTTATAAATTAATATATAGTTTTATAATATTTTAGTATATACATTATAATATATATATTTTTCTGTATTCTAGTTATATATATATGTATTTAATACGTATGTTATATTATATATGTGAATGTATTTATTTATGTTCTTTAATTATTCATGCTTTGTATTTATTTACATATTTGAATATTTTAATTGTCAATGCAGTGATCCCTTTTTCGACAGTAAACTTGGCTACCAGTCTAAGACGTAGATGGTAATTTTCGTTTATCGCTCGAACACTGGGGCTTTTAAAATAAACCCGTATATATAATTGAATTTTGATTAAATGACATTTAAACTCACAAATTTTGATATTAATAAAAATACTAATCGACTTGGTACCAATTTTTGGGCGTATCGGGGGTGCTAACCCTTCCCCGTACGTAACCGACTTCCGAACTCAAAATAATTTTTGAATCTCTGGTTATTTTATGGTGTCTGGCCTAACAAAGTAGCCAGTGGCGACTCCACCTTTCAAAATTTTCTATTTTTTAAATTCCAAAAATATATTTTTCCATTTTACTTTTTACCTCGTTTTTGTCAAATTACTTTTTAAATTCCCTATTTCCACACACATAACATGTAAATATACATAAATGTAAATAAATACATAAAATATATAAATGTGAATAAATTTAATATATTTTTAAAAAAATTTGGGCAATCACAAAATCCTTTATGAAAGACTCTAAATTAAATTTAAAAACATTTTCACCAAGTGAAGATTCATTTAGTAAAAAGATGACATGAAAAAAATTAGGGTAAACTACACCAGTAGTCAGCAAACTATGGTTTCATTCCTATTTTGGCCACTAAACTATTTTTTTGGCAAAAACATCACTAACGTTATGTTTCCTTCCTATTTTGGTCACCGAACTATTTTTTTGGCAAAAACATCACTAACGTTATGTTTCCTTCCTATTTTGGTCACCGACTGGAATTTTATTTTATTTTTTTAATTTTCCATGTCATTTATTCTCTCTCCTCGTAAGTAATATATGTTATTTTATAATATTTTTATTCAAAATAATAGGATGGTGACACGTGTCACTGCCTATTAGTGGAATAAAAGGAATGAAAAATCAAGCCCCTTATGCAGCCAGAGAGATGATGACATGTGTAACTACCTATTAGTCGAATCTCTCTGGCTGCATAAGGGGCTTGATTTTTCATTCCTCTTATTCCACTAATAGGCAGTGACACGTGTCACCATCCTATTATTTTGAATAAAAATATTATAAAATAACATATATTACTTACGAGGAGAGAGAATAAATGACATGGAAAATTAAAAAAATAAAATAAAATTCCAGTCGGTGACCAAAATAGGAAGGAAACATAACGTTAGTGATGTTTTTGCCAAAAAAATAGTTCGGTGACTAAAATAGGAAAGAAACCATAGTTCAGCGACTACTGATGTAGTTTACCCAAAAAATTAATGAAATTGATGCATTTTATTGGTTGGTCTCATAAATGACGTGGTGGGAAGAGTCCATGATATAATTTCTCCACTAATAGAACCAAAACTGGAGGAAGTTTTAAAGTTTAATGGAACAAATATACATTTGGACTAGTTCTTTTAAGGATTTGTTTTTAACCAATAATGCTAGATAAATTTAATTGAATAAAGAAAAATGTAATAAAAATATAAAAAATCTATAAAATTTAGAGTAATTGGTTTCCCCCCCAAAACTATACAAATGTATAAACCAGTCATTAAAGAAAACATATCCATTTCAAAAAATTTTGGGGCCTTGAACGAAAACTCAAAAAATGGACCATATATAACAAAAGCATATGTCATTACTTTGAACAAATTATTTAATATTTCATTAATACACCATAGAAACTTGATCAATCCTTCTTAAGCATATTATTTGCATTGTTTTGTTAAGAAAACATCTTAAATACAACTAAAACAATAAGGTACAATCACTAACTTACAAGATTGTCACTTGAGAAATTATTGAAGCTGTGAAAGTAGAAAATGGAGGCCTTGAGAAGGTGCTCATGTTGCTCCCCTTTAGAGACAACACTGAAAGAAAATAAGATCCTACATTAAAACTCAACCAAACAACTTGAAAAAATAATTAATACAAATTATGTTTAGTGATTACGAACATCTTGTAATACTATCGTAAGATTGTATATAACACTAATAGTACGTTGGTAATGGTTTTACCAAAACTCAACCATTAATTATTTTGCATCATACCAAAAAATGCCCCTAACGTTTGACTGAATATATATTTTGGCCCATATTCTTTTTTCTGATGCAATTTAACCCTCAATGTTTCATTT
This sequence comes from Hibiscus mutabilis, assembly GCA_019671005.1. NCBI lineage: Eukaryota > Viridiplantae > Streptophyta > Magnoliopsida > Malvales > Malvaceae > Hibiscus > Hibiscus mutabilis. The sequence continues at coordinate 51,246,115 of CM033719.1, forward strand.
TGGGTCAAAATGACTCCTTTGTAGATGAAAATTGTTAGCCAACTAACAGTAAATGATGTGACAAACCTACATGGCAGTGCACGCTGACATGGCAGTGTCATATAGACAAAGTTGTTGACTTGAAAGAATGTCACATTAGTTAATTTTTTTATAAAGTTATATAAAATATACTCCCTCTGTCCCAAAAATAATGTCCCTTTTGTGTTTTAAAATTGTCCCACTTAAATTGTCCTCTTGAAAAACTCAACAACTTTTACTAAACACATTTCCTTTTCTACCCTCTTTTTAGTTTTCCAATAAAGCAAACTTTAACTTTTTAAGGATAAAGTTGTCATTTTAATTACTTTACAACACACCTCTTACACAAATTTTTCTTCCTAAAACTACGTAAAAAGTCAACAAGGGACATTATTTTTGGGAAGGAGGGAGTATATTTTTAGCTAGCGTGTCATTTTGTCAAGTCATTTTAAGCTTTTTACCGTTAGTTAGCTAACATTTTTCATTTGTAGAGGGGTCATTTTGACCCAAAATGAAATGTTGAGTGTAATATCCCAAATTTTGGCTAGTGACCAAAATGTAAAATTTTAAAAGTTTTGTGGCTAAAGTATAAACTTTGGAAAAGTTCAGGGACCAAAGTGTAATTTTCAAAAGTTATGTATTTTAACCCCGTAAATGAATATTTTACCCCCAAGAATGAATTTTTATTCTTATCTGGATTTTCTATACGGAGTTTGTATTAATGGCTATAAAGCGATAAAGTTTAGAAAAATATTGGATAATCAGATTGAATCGAATATTCAGGATATTTTGAAGGATCATAAGGCAAGGTTAAATATGTCATTTTACATGTCTAAGTATTTTCTTTGTGTTGGAAGAATATGAACCCTTAGATTTAAGTTAATTTTCCATGTTAAATATGAGCCGTTGGATGAAAAATGGCAAGATCGTAATTTGGAAAATTACAAGGGTAAAGTTGGTAACTACTAACTTATTGGATTATATTTTGACCATTGGGTAAATATTTTGACAAGTGGCATGGTTTGGAGCTTTGGATCAAGGGATAAGATTGGAATTTAAGTATGTTTCAAGGGCAACATTGGAAATTGATATAGTTCAAGAGTAAATTGGTAAACTACTAACTCAAGATTAAATCTAGATCATTGGATGAAGGATGATGACATGTGGCACATTATGGATTCATTGGATTTGAGGGCAAAATAGTCATTTCACTATTTGAGGATATTTTCAATATTTATGGATTTTAAAATGCCATATAGCATTAATTAAATGAACAAGAAAATAAAATAATTTTCTCTTCTATCTTCTCCAACGTAGGGTTCCAAGAGGCCAAGGTAAGAATGCTATTTTTGATTTTTCTCCCTAAATTGCTTAGATTTAGGGTTAAGACATGAAATACAAATTTGTTCTCCATTGAATTCTCTTTCAATTGGTATAAAAATTTCATGGAATTGTTGAAGGATACTCTTGAATTTTGAAGAGAGATAATTTAGGGTTTATGGATCCAAATATTAGGATTGAATTATGGAAGATTATGTGATGTTCTATTATTTTCATGCTTGATTGAAGTTGAAATTGATGTATTCTTGATGGAATACCATTTGGTTAATTAGGGTTTAATTTGGGGTTTAAGGATTAAAGTTGGATTTAGAGTTTTCATGAAAAGAAAATGTTGGAATAACATAATTGAAGGTTAATTTGAGGTGTTGGAATGGTTAAAGGATGCTAAAGATGTGAATTATGAAATCTGCCCAGATTTTTTGTCATTGGTAGTAAGTTCGAAAATTCACCATAAATTCTACAAAAATGATTAGAAAGTGATCTTTATATCATTGTATTCCTGGTTCAGTCTAGTTTCTTCTAAAACAAACGATGACTAATTTCAATTTGTATATCAAAAGATATGAGTTTTTAAGAGATGAAAGGCCAGAAAACAAAATACCAGTTTGCTCCGAAATTCAACACTGCAATTCAACTTTAAAAATTCATCATAAATCGTACATGTTGAATTTGGGCTATTAGTTTATATGGTTGAACAACTTATCGAATTTAGTTTCTGTCAAAACAAATAGAATAGAATTCCGAGTTGTGAATTATTTTGTATAAATATTTCTTTGAAGGTAGCGCAGACTGACATAGTATAAAATGAGTACCTTATTGGTGTTGTTAATTTGTGCATGTAAGGGATGAATGTGAAGCATTCAAGTAAACCCGAGAAATCAAAAAATCAATAGATAAGGCAAATGATCAAGCTTGGAGTTCTCTTAATTTAATCAATTTAGTTTGGGATAAGAAGTGTCAAGGTGAGTGCAATCGCATACATATCATGACACATTGTTGTTTTATACATCATAGGAATGGCTTACGATGAGCCTACCCATATTTTATTGTCATTATATTTATGTTATGGAGCATATGATTGACATATTTTAAATATGTCAAAAGTTGAATATAAATGCATGTATCACCAGTTATATATGATGTTATATTATGAATGTTATTTCGGGTATGAACTGCCCAATGTTAAATTATATTGATATACATTGTCATGGATGAAGTAAATATGGAATATATGCCCAAGTATGTCATTGAGGGACAGGGTATAATTGGCATGCCATAGAGTCCAATAGCACGCTGCATACTCGGTTTAGCACTATAGTGTATGTAATACCCCAAAATGTAGCACTATAGTGTATGTAATACCCCAAAATGTACTAAGTTGATTAAGGGTCATTTAGTGACCAAAATTGGAATGGGAATTGAAGTTTAAAAAAGTAGTGACCAAAATGTAAATTTTGAAAATTTATGGCTAAAGTATAAATTTTGGAAAAGTTTGGGGACTAAAGTTGTAATTTCCCAAAAGTTAAGGGTTTTTATTTCATAAATAAACAGATCACCTAAGGGTGTGAATCGAATGCAGAATTATTGGTTCAATCTGATACTTCGATTATTGGGAAACTCGCAGTTAAAGTTTAAGTGGAATTCAGATACCCGGGCCGAACTGGAAAATTTTGAAATTTTGCCATATGATAGAGAGAGGTTATAAAAGTCATTTCCAGGTGTTGGAAATATTTTTAGTTCGATTCAAGATGAATCCTACGGTTTATTTCAGAGTAAAGGATTATTTATCGGTAATTGGATCGAATGGAAATTTTGGAGACTGATCCAAAAGTTATGGAAAAGTCATAAAATATTATTTTAAGAATATTTTATTATGGTTGGTTGAATTTTAACTAGATTTAGTTAGATTGTAATGGAATGGCAATTTGGAAACAAACTAGTAAATAAAGACTAGTTGGAGGGCAAATTGGTCATTTGGCCCCAATGGCAATTCTGAAATATTTAAAAAGTTATAAGGGCAAATTTGGAAAAAGAAAATGGAAGATTAAATCTTGGCCCTTCATTGATGATAAAATCAATCTCAACCATTGGATAAAAAGGGAAAAATTGTAATTTCACTATTAAATGAATTTAATACCCATTTAATAGATATATGTGTAAAATAATGGTGAAAAGATGAAGATCTTTTCCAGCAACAAATGTGAGGGCTAGGGAAAGAAAGAGAAATTTTTTTCCAAGCTCGATTCAAGCCCCGAAACTCGGTTTTTAGGTAATCTCTTCAACTACAAAGTTGTTATACTCTTCAAGCTCTATCTTTTGATATCAATAATTCATGGAATCCATGCTTGATTGATGAGAATTTACATGAGAAAGAAATTAGGGTTTATGGATCAAATTGGGGCTTTTGGGATTTTATGATTCCATGATTGAATTCAAGTTGAAATCAAGCTAGTATGATGTTAAAATCATGATGTTGAGTTGAGATTTAAGTTTTACATTTTTTGATTATTATGAAGATGATTAGGGTTTATGGATTCAAGTTTAATTTAGGGTTTGTGGTGTTGAAATAATGATCTAGTAAGCTTGAATGTTGTTTGGAAGCAAAACCCTAAGTTAAATTGTGTAGGGACCATTTCGACAACTTGAAAAGTTGAAGGACCGAATATGAATTTTTAGAATTTGGAGTGTATTTGTGTTATTAATGATGTTAGAGATAAGAAAATGAAGTTAGAATGCCAAATTGATGTTGAATTGAATTACTGACCATTTTGACAATTTGTCAAAGTTAAGTGACCAAATCGAAATTGAAGTTTTGTATGGGGGATAAATCTGATTTTTATTTGTAATGATGAAATTAAGGTAGAAATGTTGAATTGAGGACTAAATTGCAAAGTTAAGAAGCATGAATCCTTATCTTTGCATTTTAGTGACTATTTCGGTAAATAAGGAAAATTAGGGAGAATTATTGTGAATAATTATTTGGTGAAGAATGTCATGAGTTGGTGGTTTAAAGCTAGTGATTGGACTAAATTGAAAAGTATAGAAGTAAGGAGAAGTTAGGATAAAAGTTGAAGTTGTTTATGGAAGTTGTGTAGAAAAACTGGTTTATGGCAGTAACTTTGAAAATTCACCATAAATTCTACAAAAATGGTTAGAAGGTGAATTTTATACCGATGTAAAGATTTGTTCGTCTAGTTTAGTTTCCAAGAAACGGAAACTGATTTCGAGTTTTGAGTAAAAAGATATGAGTTTTTAAGTGGTGAAAGGTCAGAAAATAGTATAGCAGGCTGTTCCGAAATTCAATACTGGAAATTGACTTTGAAAATTCGCCATAAATCTTACAAGTTGAATTTGGGCTATTAATTTATATGGTTGAAAAGCTTATTGAATCTAGTTTCTTTCAGAACAAAAGGAATCAAATTCCGAGTTATAGATTATTTTATAGAAATATTTCTTGAGAGGTACTGTAAACTACCAGAAAATGAGAATTGGTACACTTTGTATCTAAGGTTGATTAGTAAGCTTGAAAAAGGTTAATGGAAGTTCAAATTGGTCACTAAGGACCATAATGAGTTTTTGAACAATACAAGGAAGAAAGGAAAACGTTTGGAAATTTTATATTCGAATGATTATATTGGACAATATGTCTAAGATATTGTTAGATTGAGATCTAACAAATATTTTACTTATTTGAATTATGAAGTTAAGTTCAAATCAAGGGAGGTTCGAGGTACGATGAAGGAAAGGATCAAAGAGGACTTAGTGAGGCATACTAATAAATGGCCCAGGTGAGTGCAATGCATACATAACATTATACATGGATGTTTCATACATCACCGGTAAGACTTGCGATGAGTCTACCTGGTTTATATATTGTCATAATAATTATGTCATTGATCATATATTTGACATATTTTAAATATGTCAAAGGTTGAAAATAAATGCATTGATCACTAGTTATTGATGATGGTATAATATGAATGTTATTTTGGTTATGAACTGTTAAATGTTGATATATATTGATATATGTTGCCATTGATGACTAAATGATAAAATAAAGCCCAATGTATGATATAAAGGTTCAAAGGTATTGTTGGCTAGCCATAGAGTCATAAACAACTATATAAATATTCTAAGCACTTCGGTGCAATATTCATAAATACTCATTGAGGGTATACTCATGCAAGGTTTGGGTATACGGAAACACTTAGGCTGTTAAGCACTACGGTGCAATTTTATTAATACTCAATGAGGGTATACTAATGCAAGATTTGGGTATACGGAGGCACTTAGGGTGCTAAGCACTACGGTGCAAATAATATACATACTCAAGAAAGGTTGGGTATGAGGGGATGGCTCATGTACATAGAATCTCTTAATTCGATACATTGAGCTAAATAAATTGAAAAAAATAAAAAAAGAAACAGGAAGATAAGCTTGAAAGCTTGCATATAGAAATGGAAAAAGTATTGTTAAGCATTGAAAGCTTACGGATGGAAGTGGAAACGGTATTGGTAAGATCTAATCTTATCACTTTGATATAAATATTTATTTATGTTAACGAACATGTATAGTAAGGTGATCATATGCATTGTTAATCATTAATATTGATATTATGATTATTGCACTTGAATTTGAATTTTTGCCTCACTAAGTAAATACTTAGCGTGTAACTGTATTACACGTAGGAAAGAAGAAATGGTTGGAGTAAGGAGCATATACGGACATCATCAATTAATAACATGTACATAAATATCAGTAAGATATCTTTTGATATTGTTTGATATTTACTAGTTGGCATGTATATTAAAAGGGTATGCCTGCTCTGATAGAATTTGTATTTTATTTGGTATCTGGATGAATTTTAAATCAGGCAGTTTTTAGGCAGTTTTATTAATTATATCAAGACAAATTAAATTGATAAGTTGCTGCCTGAAAATAAACTCAATTTGAAGATGAAAATATTATTTTTAAACTTTACGCGAATAACTATATTTGTAAATAAAAACTAAATGCATTGTAATATTTTTAAAGAAACAAAATTTTACCGAATTACAAATGTAGAGGGTTTTACGAATGTTTTGTGATACCTCTGACTCGTATTCAGTGTTGGATACGGGAAAAGAGGTGTTACAGTGTATATAAATGACACTTAGTGCATATGGTGGGCACGACCTTATGCGTATTATGATGGGCACGACCTTATGTGTATTAGCACTTCGGTGCATATTTGACTCATGTACACAGGGTCCTCATAGGCTTATATTTGGGCTAAGGTTTACTGGTTAATAAAAGATAAATAGGTGAATAAGCTTATGAGCTTTTGGAATAAATGACAAGTATATTGGAAATAAATTTATATATGGTTTATATTATATTAATATATGATTAACATGATGGTAATACATATCTAGTGAGCATGATGCATTTATGTAGATATGGCATATTATGACAAATGCACAAGCATGAAAGTCTTATGACATTGGCATATAGTAAATCATTACTAATGCAATGTGAAAGTTGATGCATTGGCATATATTATGTTATATAAACGTCTTCATGAATTCGAATAAGTTTAAATTATTGTTATTAACTTCATTTATTGCCTCACTAAGTTCGTACTCAGCATGTGTTGATTGTGCACACGTAGGTGGTTCGAATCATTGGATGAAGCAAAGAGTTGTATCAAGTTCAGAAATTTTCATCAAGCTGCCACAGTAATGACATCTTACTTGAGGTTTTTAATTTATTTTAGTGGCATGTATATATGGGATTAATTTGTCTATTTTAGTTCCACGTCCGATATTTTTTGAACAGTCAAAATTTTTTTAAAAGTAAAAGAGCTCCGATTTTGTGTATTCGTCGATATAAATATTTTCAAAGGTTTTAAATTTATGAATAAAAATCATGTTATTTTTCTGTGACATCTCTGACTCATATTCGGTAATCGAATACGAGAATGAGGTGTTACATTGAGAGTTAAATTGCTTCAAAAAAGAATAAGTGCTAAGGTGATAATTCAGTCAAACGTCATGAGATTTTTTTGCTTTATGCCTAATTATTTTTAGTGATTGTGAGTGCGTCTATCAATATAAGAAAATAATTTGATGGTCTAAACCAAAGGTAGATTAGTAAGATAATCAAATAAACATCAATTACAGAGACAATACCAAATCTTTTTTAAAATCTAGTACAAGAGTATAAAATATTTATTATTTTAAAAAAACTTATTAAATTAAATCACATGAAAAGACTAAATAGATAATGAATGGAACAAGAGAAAGAAGAGAAGATGAAAGATAAAATTATGATAAAATATGAATGATTATTGGTTGATTAAAGATTGGCGAGTTAAAAAGAAAAGAAAAATTAAGTTTTAATCAAAATAAATCAATTTGTGGTTATATCGATGGGAAGTCTTGATTTGCTTGATAAAGTTTGACCTAAAGTTCAAAGTTATCAGGCACAATAAACCCTTTATCTTATTTTAATGTAAGATCTCAAAGCATATTATGGACTAGTGGGGGTTTAAAGTACTGTTTATTTTATTTTAAGTTGTTTTTAGTAGTTTATGTTGGTTTAATGAAGCACATAATTTTTTTGGCTGTCTATAGATAAAATGTGGTCGTTTTATCATCTCTAGGGTTTTAAGAGATGTTTCTTTATGGTTTGAGGGTATCGAATTAATGAAAAATTATCTTGCTTTCTCTGATAACCTATGTTCTTTTCTAACCTTATCATACTTATTTATCATCTAAAAAAATTACGCTTGTTCAATTTCAAGCGTTACAAAGGTATTAGAGCTACACACTGATCTTAGAGAATGGTAGATACAGTCTTAACTCATAGTCAGGCGGTGCATGTGACACAAGTGGCATTCATGAGGACAGCAAATTAGACCCAATTTCTTGAGTAGAAAATAAAAATGAATCAGTTACAGCTGGAGTTTAATCGTTTAGAAAAATCTATTGATGACAAGTTTAAGGACATGCATGAGACTATATTGGCGAGTTTGCACAAACTATTGGAAATTAGGGAAAAAGACTGAGATCGAGACAATAACTAGGTAACAATATGGGATTTTGGCTTCACAACCTATTGCTCAAGCTATAAAGAGCAATCGACCCATCACTGAGGTGCCAACCTAAACACTTGAGAAGCCTGTAATAGAGATGCATGATCACGATGTCAGAGTGGTATAGGGAGTGCCCCAACTCAACTTGTAAGTTTTGTGTACAAGCTTTTATGCCCTAATTTTGATGGTGTTAGTTTCAAAGGGAGGTTATTCAATCTGGAACATTATCTTGAGGACGAACTAGTTCATGAAGAAGCTAAAGTACGAGCGGTGATGTTGCATCTGTAAGAGAAAGCCTTTTCGTGGCACCAATTTCTCTCCAAGTCTCTGTTGAATTTCATAATTTGAACCTTTATGATTAGATGTGACTCTTCATGAACCTTTTAGTGATTAGGTGCAACTTTTTTAGAAACCTAGATTAATGAATGGATGTAACTATTCATCATGAATAGATGTGCCTTTGCATGATGAATAGATGTAAATGAAGAGATGTGATTGTTCCAATAGTCACCTACAATCACTATATAAAGGATTGTAAATGATGAAGCAAAGCAATTGTATTCCAAGAAATTTCCAAGTTTTGCTTGAAGTTCATTAATATATTTTTCTTCCTCTCCAAAAGATTGTGTTATTTTACTTCAATATTCCAACAAAGTGGTATTAGAGCCAGGTTCAATAGTAAAAGAAGATGGCCAACAATGGTACATTTCCATTTCAATTTCCTCGTCTTACAAAAGATAATTATGAAAATTAGTGTCTCCGTATGAAGGCTTTACTTGGGGCACAAGATACTTGGGAGATCACTCACAAGGGTTATGAGTCTCCTCAAGACGAGGCGTCATTATCACGACAAGAAAAAGAGGCTTTGATAAAAACAAGGATGAAGGATCAACAAGCTCTTACCCTCATCCACCAATGTCTGGATGATTCGATGTTTGTAAAAGTGGCAAATGTCAACACCGCAAAGGAAGCATGTGAGATTTTACAAAATTCTCTCCAAGGAGTTGACAAAATGAAGAAGGTTCGACTCCAAGTATTGCGAGGTGAATTTGAAACCTTGCAGATGAAGGAATCCGGTCCATTTCAGATTATTACTCGAGGGTGGTGGCTATTGTTAATCAAATGAAGAGATATGGGGAAACTTTAGAAGATGTACGTGTGATTGAAAAGATCATTTGTTCTTTGACTCCAAAGTTTGATTATGTGGTTTGTGTCATTGAGTTAAAAGATTTAGACTCTATGACTATTGAAAAAGTTATAGGTGATTTGCAAGCACAAGAAGAAAGATTCAATAGGAGACAAGATGAGTCCATTGAACTAGCCCTCAAAGCCAAGGCGCCTTTGAAAAACAATCGAGAAGAAAAGAATCAAAATGGACGAGGACATGGACGAGGTCATGCTATGGCCAACGAGAATATGGAAGAGATGATCGTAAAGATCGCACCAACGATAATGTAAGCACATCATCATGGAATCAGAGAAGAGGAAGAATGGATTATCAAAGAGTAAATGAAATGAGGTATGACAAGTCCAATGTTGAATGCTATAATTTTCATAAATTTGGTCATTTTTCTTGGGAATGCCAAAGTGATCCTAATAGAAATGAAGAGACAGTGAATCTTATTAAAGATCAACAAGATATTGAGGAGCAAACATTATTGCTAACACTCAAGACTGAAGAGAACAATGATGCAAGCACATCGTATATTGACAATGAAGCAAGCAATCACATGTGTGAAGAACAAAAGGCCCTGGGAGATGCAAAGAAAAAAGTGGAAGAACTTGAACATGAAATGAAAGAATTGAGGAAAGAACTTGAGACTGAAAAGGTGGCCTGAGAAGAAGCATGTGCTAAAGTTGATGGACTTAAGTTTGAAATAAATGTAGCAATGCGAGATCTTGATTACGAAAGAATAAAGCTAAAAGATGTCAACGAAGGAATTATGCTTCGAGAAACACAACTACAAACATTTTATTCTACAACCAAAAGAATCTCCATTATGTTTGCAAAGCCACAGTAAAACTAAAGGAGAAAGACGATGAGATTCAAAGAATGAGGAAACTAAACTAGATTCTTCAAGAAAGGGTTAAAAACCTTTGTTTTGAGAACCAATTATGGTGGGACTTGGTGCAGATGAATGAACCCACGACAAATTCTCTACAGACCAATTTAGAACAAGTATTGGTGAATGTCGACGAGGAATACCGCACGGATGATAGGGGCATGATGGATATAGTTGAAAACACAGAGTTTAACTGCAAAAGCAGTAATAAAGGATGGCTTAAGACAGTAAATTCGCCACAAGAGCATGCAAATTATGAGAAGCACGAAGATGGAAAATACAAAGACAAGTATCAAGAAAATGTGACATATGAAGAAAAATGGCAAGTTGGGAAAATGAAAGATGATCGATTAGCAAGTGAACACACTAATTGTAAGTCTAGTGAGGACCATTTAATAGACAAAAAAGAAGATGTAAAAGTTTGGTGGAAGAATTTCAAGACTCAAGATTGTGATAAAGACCGTGAGCGTAAACGTTACAAAGAGCGCAAGCGAGAGCATGAACATTATCATGACCATGATTGTGATTATAATTCTCAAAGCAATCGACACAAGAAATGTGATTGTTGTTACAGTGATCGAGACAATGATAGAGATTATAACTATGATGAGTTACATGACAAATGGAGGAAAGCTAGATACAGAGATAGTAAAGGTAGGAAACGATCTCCTACAATCAAGATGATGATACTAATGAAAAATTTAGAAGTACCAAAGTACACTATTCTAATGTGGAAATCTGAGCGTAACAAAGAAATGTTCAAATTAAGGGGGAGTGTTGAATTTCATAATTTGAACCTTTATGATTAGATGTGACTCTTCATGAACCTTTTAGTGATTCGGTGTAACTCTTTTAGAAACCTAGATTAATGAATGTATGTAACTATTCATCATGAATAGATGTAAATGAAGAGATGTGATTGTGCCAATAGTCACCTACAATCACTATATAAAGGATTGTAAGTGATGAAGCAAATCAATTGTATTCCAAGAAATTTCCAAGTTTTGCTTGAAGTTCATTAATATATTTTTCTTCCTCTCCAAAAGATTGTGTTATTTTACTTCCATATTCAAACAGTCTCAAGGGGTTTGAAGTAAGTCAGTTAGAATGATTACTTGGGAATGATGAGAGAGTGATTCGCTGGTGGGTTTGATGATCCTTTTGCAGACCTAGAGCATTGAGACAGTTGAAGTCAATAGATCAATTTTATGAAAATTTTATTTATCTACTGAATCAAATACAACTCCTTAACAACTATGTATTGAGTATGTTTAAAAACCATATAAGGTTAAAAGTGAGTCAATTTTCGAAACTATTACAATCTAAAACTCTCATTGATGCATTTCACATAGCTAAACACGCGGAGTCTATGCTTTTTTCTGTTTGAAAGAAAACAACAATGACGCCACTGAGAGCATCACCCTTATTATCTTTATCAATTCTATTTAGAACATGGGACATCATGTCCAAGATTGCATTTAGTATTGAGAGTAATTCTGTTCCTTCTTCATCAAGATACTCTACTTCTTGTAATTTGAGTCCTACAATGTTTCAGCCAATAGGACCCGGAGTGCAAAAGGGAACAAAGAATGTGTTATTTGTAGGAAAGGTTGAAGAGATAAGAAAATAATTATGTTTCTGGTGTGCAACCAAATATACACCATGCCACAAATATGCTATGTCCCAATTGTACTGAATTGTAGTGGACCCTAGAGGGTGTAGAAGAGGAAAATGAACCTAAAGTGTGTTTAGATTGTGAGAAGAGTAGAGAATTAGGAGTTCATGATAGTTCAAAAGCTGAAGGGCTTGTTCTTTCCTTGCATGCTGTATTAGGGAGCTACTAGTTGGGAAACGATAAAGTTACAAATAGAGATTGAGAGAACACAGTGTATTGCCTTGTTGGATTCGGTTAGTATACACAATTTTATTAGCCTGACTTTAAGGAAGAGACTGAGAGTGGACAGAAAAAAATTAGTTAAGAATAATTGTGGCAGATAACAGTTGTATAACAACAATGAGGGAATGCAAATGAAAAGAATGAAAAGTTTAAGGGCAATTTTTTGTTATCGACTTCTTGGTGCTGCCTATGAAGAACTGTGAGATAGTGTTGAGAATTCAGTGGCTATCTTAGTTGGGATATACCAGATTAAATTTCGCAACAATGAAAATGAGATTTAGTCATGAAGGAATAGAGATTGAGCTCAAGGTTTCCAGCCAAGTTTATTATAGTGGATGAATCCAAAGTTCTGTAGTAAATTGTTGAGAGGAAATAATAGTCCTTGTATTGCATCGGTGTGGTTGTTGAATGCTCAATTGAAAATGAAAGAAAAGGATGATGAGCAAGTAACAAGGTAAATTTAGGCGATGTTAAAACAATTTAGTGAAGTATTTGAGAAACAAAAAGGTTTACCTTCTGAGAGAGGGCATTATCACAAAATAGAACTTGTGGATGAAAATGTAGCAGTGAAAGTAAAGCCCTATAGACATCCTTCCATTTAGAAAGATGAAATTGAGAGACAGATTGAGAAAATGCTAGAATATGAAATTATTAGAGACAAAAGCAGTGCTATTTCTTTCCTATTGTGATGGTGAACAAGAAAGACAGATCTTGTAGTATGTGTGTCCATTATAGGAAATTGAATCAAATGGCCATTAAAGATAGTTTTCTTATGCCAGTTATTGAAGAGTTATAGATGAATTAGGAGCTATTACTTATTTCTCGATATTAGATTTAAGATCTGGGTATCATCATATTAGAATGAGAGAATCTAACATTCTCAAAACAACTTTTAAGACTCACGAGGGCCACTACGAGTTCCTAGTGATGCCTTTTGGCCTCACAAATGCCCAGTCATGTTCTACAGTCTTTTGAATAAGGTGTTTAAAAGGCAAATGAGATAATTTATTTTAGTGTTCTTCGATGATATATTTGTGTACGTAACAGATTGGAAATATCACTTGAATCATCGTTGAAAAGTTATAGAGATATTGAAGACGCAAACTTTATACCAAGACATCTAAATAATGTTTTGGAGAAAATGAAGTAGATGATTCTAAATATGTGATCTCAAGGGGATCATTTTCAATGAATGAATGTAAGAGAAATGCATCTTAGAGTGTTCAACGCCTACTTTGGTGAAAAAACTTAGAAGATTTCTAGGGCTCTCTGAATACTAGAGAAGATTTATGTAGAGATATGGTTGTATAGTCAATGCCCTAACAAATTTATTAAAGAAGGGAGCTTGGAGATGGGGTAATGAGGAAGAGGCATCCTTCAGGAAGTTAAAAGAAACTGTGAATTCTACTCTAGTGCTAGCGTTGCCAAATTTTAACATTGAATTTGTAGTAGAGACATGCATCAAACCAAGGAGTGGGATCTATATTGGTTTAAAAAGGGAGAACATTAGCCTTCTTCGGTAAAATGATAGGGATTAAATACAAGGGACTAATAATGCATGAAAAAGATATGCTGACAGCATTGATGGAATTTAAAAAATAGGTAGCTTATTTGAATGGAAGACATTTCATAATTAAGATTGATCACCAAAGTTTTAAGCTTTTAGTTGAAAAACAAGCTATTACACCTTTCCAAAAGAAATGAGTGGTCAAAATGATGAGGTATGATTATGAAGTGCAATATAAAAAAGACATTAAACACATAGTAGTTTATGTGCTTTCAAAGAGGCCTTAAATATGGAGTTGACAAGCAATGAAGGCGAGTAATATGGCCACTGATATGTTGAGTAAGGTAGCAGCAACATGGCAACGATATGATATATAATAGAAAATAATTAAAGATTTAGCAGGATGATATTCTAGACACTCGAAATATAAGTGGGTTGACATAACATTGAAAGAAAAGAAAAGTTGGTAGTGAGAAATGATGGTGAGCTCAGAAAAGAATTAATGCAGTTTTTTTCGTGGAAGTGAGATAGGGAAAATTCAGGAGCACATGTCACTATTCAAAGATTGGTTGTTATTCTTTTTATTGAAAGTGACTTAGGAGAGAAGTTAAAAACATAGTGAGAGAATGTATGGTGTGTCAGAGAAATAATAAAGATTTGCAACATCTAAGGGGACTATTGCAACCCTTACCCATACTCGAAATAGTATGGACATCTATCAATATGAAATTTATTAAAGGTCTGCTAAATTCAAGAAGAAAAGATTGTATCTTAGTGGTAATAGACAGAATGACAAAGTATGAATATTTTATAGCCCCTGCACATCCTTCCACAACCAAGGAAGTAACTCAATTGTTCTTGGAAAATATGTTTAAATTGTATGAATTACCAAGCAACATTATTTGTGATAGAGACAAGGCATTTAAGAGTGTGTTTTGGAAGGAATTATTTGGAAAATTGAAAGTAACAATGAACCCTTATATAACTTATCACCCTGAAATAGATGTGCAAAAAGAGAGAATAAACTAATGTTGGGAGAATTATTGAGATGTATGACATGGGGGAGACACAAAGAATGTGGGGAATGGTTGCATCTTGTTGAATGATGGTATAATACCACTTTTCATTTGGTTATATGATTAACTCTTTATCAAGATTTGTATGGATAACCTTTTCCACTTCGTTTGCCCTATATGACAGAAGAATCACCAATAGTAACTGTTGATCGAAACATGCAACAAAGGAAAGTCGCCATTAAAATATTAAAATTTCATTTGAAAAGAGTTCAAGAGAGGATGAAAAATCATGCTGATAAAAGAATGAGAGAATGTGAATTTCAGGTGGGGGATTGGGTGTTCTGCAGCTATAACCTTATAAACAACATACTGTGTTTGTAAGAAGTTATCAAAAGCTTTCTCCGAAATGATTTTGGCTATTTTTTATTATTGATCGAGTAGGGAAAGTAGCTTATTAACTGAAGCTGCTAGGTAACTCAAAGGTGCACCCGATATTTTATGTCTCACAATTGAAGAAGCAAGTTGGTTCGGATCAGATTCAAATTGAATTGCCCATCATTGGTCTAGATAAAAGTATAAGCAAGGAACCTTTGAAAATGCTGGAGCGCAGAATGGACGAGAAGGGTAATAGGGCAGTAACAGGGGTGTTAGTGGAGTGGACAAATCCATTTCTAGAAGATGCAAATTGGGAAGTGCTTCATTAGTAGCAACAACAGTTTCCTAATTTTGATCCTTGGGGTCAAGGATCATTCTTGAAGAAGAAAGTATTGTAAGAGCTTATTGAAGATAGGTAGTTGGTGTAACTAGCTAAAGTAGTTAGTCTGTTAGCATGGTCGTTAGTCTGTTAGCATGGCCATTCCAAGCGATCTGTAGGCTATATAACAAGACTTAGTCTTTCATTGTAATTCACTCATGATTGTAATTCAATAAACTCTTGAATACAAGTATGTTCACGTGAAATAATAAACTCTCTTCTCTTTTGTTAAGTCTAGTTGATTAGTTCCAATCAGGGTTTCAAATAGCGCCCCGCTAACGCGATAGCGGCCGCGAAATTGCGGTCGTGCCGCCGTCCGAAACCGCAATCGGAGGAAATCACAGTGGGCAACGAAATCACGACGATAGCGGGCTGTCGCGGACGCGAAATAACGGATAGCGGTCGGTCGCGGCGATAACGGGCCGATTTTGCCGAGTTTTGAAAAATCGCAGGGTTGCCGGGGAAAAAGAAGAAGAGCACGGTTGGGTTTAAAATTCTAGAAAAAAATGGGTTAATTACATAGGGTGACATTGAACTTTTTAAAGTTCTTAGTTTGGCCTCAATACTTTAACCCGCATTCAAATTGATCCCTTAAACTTTCAAAACTTCTTGATTAAGCCTTTAAATTTCTATTTTATTTCAATTACGTCCTTAAAGATTTATTTTTTTGTTAAATCTAGTCCTTAAACATTATATTAATTTTATTTTCCTTTTAATTAATAATAAAATTAGAGTATATATTGAATATAAGTATTGGAAAAGAAAATCAAATAAATGAAAATAAAGACTTATATTTAATGTGGTATAATTGTTTATTAATAATATTATAATTATTTAATTTTTTATAATATTTTTATTGTTTATTATTAGTTTTTATAATATGTTTATTTAATTTTTATTATTTACTAATATTATTAATTATTTTTTTATATTAATATTTTTTATATTTTGTTTAGGTTTATTCACATGTTTTGTCCTTTTTTTAGTGCACATTGTTTATTTAGAATATTCATATTATTTTATCATCCAAACTAAACTAAACAAAATCACAATACAATCTAGAATTCTTTAAACAAAATCACTTTCACTTTCACTTTCAAATTCATATTAATAAAAGTTCATAAGTGTTAAAAAATACTCTAAAAATCATTGAAATTGACTTTTTATATTTATAATTATTATTAGTATATTTTACAATAAATTGGGCAAAATCTAAAAAAATTCACGACCGCGACACCCACAGTGACCGCAATAGCCTCCGTTATATCCGAAAACGCGATAACCGCGACGCGTCCGAAAACGTGACCGCGACTGAGATTTAAATCCCTGGTTCCAATATCACAACATGGTATCATTCGTCGGTGTTCTTGCAGACGATAATCCTTCCACTAATCTTCTTTGATGGCGTCAAAGGCAAACCGGTCACAAAATCCATGGTAATTCTCTCCCACTTCCATTCTGGAATCCTTAACGGTTGCAACAACCCCGAAGGAAACTGATGCCCAGCCTTAACGCGCTGACATACCATACAACGAGCAACAAAATTCGCTACATTCTTCTTCAAACCAACCAAAAAACGCTCATTTTTCAAATCCTGATACATCTTTGTGCTTTCCGAATGCATAGCGAAAGGACTCAAATGTGCCTCAGTCAAGATAGTGTACCTTAACTCCTCACCTTTCGACATAACCACTCGACTCTTGAAACACAAAAAACCTTCATCACTAAAACAAAATTCGACTGATTGCCATCCATTATATCATTGACATGCGGTACCAAAGATTCATCATACGGTTGCTTTTCCTTGATCATCTGCAACAATGATGCTTTCACTTGCAACTCAGCCAACAAACCAACATCATGCGTTACACTTAACCGACCAAACATCGCCCTCAACGCAACACAACCTTTCTACTCAAGGCATCAGCTACAACATTAGACCTTCTCAGATGATACTCTATGGTTAACTCATAATCCTTGAGTAACTCCAACCATCTCCTTTACCTAAGATTCAACTCCTTCTGTGACATCAGATATTTCAGACTCTTGTGATCCGTGTATACAATACACTTCTCACCAAAAAGATAATGTCACCAAATCTTCAAAACAGACACTACCGCAACAAGCTCAATATCATGCGTAGGATAGTTGCGTTCACGCACCTTCAAATGCCTAGATGTATAAGCCATAACCCTTCCTTCCTGCATCAACACACATCCCAAACCAACGTAAGATGCATCGCTATAAACTACAAACTCCTACCCTGACTCAGGTTGAATCAAAATTGGAGCTTGTGTCAAAGCTTCCTTCAACTTATCAAAAGTTTGATGTCTAATCTCCGTCCACTCAAAACTTACATTCTTTTGTAACAACTTCATCATAGGAGCAGCAATCCTCGAGAACCCATCCACAAGGCGTCGATAATATCCAGCTAGCCCCAAGAAACTACGAAATTCTGACACTGACTTAGGTTGTTTCCAATTCACAATAGCTTCAATTTTCTACAGATCTATTCTGATACCTTCAGCCGAAACATGACCAAGAAAAACCACTTGCTTAATCCAAAACTCACACTTGCTCAATTTAGCATAAAGCTTATTGTCCAATAGAACTTGCAACACAATCCGTAGATGCCGATCGTGATCTTTCTCGGTACATGAGTACACAAGAATGTCATCAATGAACACCACCACAAATTGATCCAAGAATTCACGAAACACCCGATTCATCATATCCATGAATGCTACTAGCGTATTTGTCAACCCAAACGGCATCACTAAGAACTCATAATGCCCATAACGCGTGCGAAAAGCTATTTTTGGCAAATCCTTATCCTTCACCTTCACCTGATAATATCTAGACCTCAAATCATCTTGTAAAACACCGTAGCACCCCAAAACTGATCAAACAAATCATCAATCCTCGGCAAAGAATACTTATTCTTAATCGTCAATTTGTTCAGTTACCGATAATGTAATACCCCAAAATTCACAGTACTGTTTAAGTGCCATTTAGTACTAAGATAAGGGCTTAAAAGCTTACTTAGTGACTAAAATTACAAAAATATAAAAGTTAGGATTTTCTCAATTATAAACTGTAGAAAAGAAATTTCTGAGGTTTTAAGGTGTCATGTGATAGAAGAACGAGTAAAATAGGATACTCGTAAAATTTGGTTAAAATCCAAGGGAAATTGGAATGGGAATTCAAGGTTAAAGTTTAGTGACCAAAATGATAAGTTTTAAAACTTGGGTAATAGAAGTGGAAATATAAAAAGTTGAAGGACCAAAGTTGTAATTTCCCAAAAGTTAGGTGTTTTATTTTATAAATAGATAGAGCACTTATAGGTGTGGATTGAATGGGGAATTACTGGTTTGATTCGATATTTCGATTATTGGAAAAATCATAGTCAAAGTTTAAGTAGAATTTGGATACCCAGATCGAACTAAAAAATTATGAAATTTTACCATATGATAGAGGAAGGTTATAAAAGTCGTTTCCACGTGTTGAAGAATTTATCAGTAATCATTTTATCCTATACATAGATTAAATAGATTATGGAGAAAAATATGACATAGATTCTGGAAATAAAAATACAGAACAAGTTATCGAATTTCGATCGAACTGCAAAGTTAAGCGTGCTCAAAACATAGGATGGGTGACCCATCGGGAAGGTCTTGTGTCAGTACTTGAGATTGATAAAAAGGAATTAGTTCGAGCTAATATTATGTGTATGAATATCTGGTAAAAGATTATTAAGAGAATTTTATCCGATAAAGATTTCGAGTAAAATTATCAGTATATTGGACCACGTCAAAATTTTAAGTTTGACTCTATAAATATGGAGATAAGGAATTTTTAGAATTTAATTGATAAGCCCAGTGAAGGGGAGATCGCAGTAGAAGTAGGGAGTGAATATCGAGAAATTAGATCGAATCAAAATTTCAGAGACTGTTCC
Source organism: Hibiscus mutabilis (assembly GCA_019671005.1). Classification (NCBI taxonomy): domain Eukaryota; kingdom Viridiplantae; phylum Streptophyta; class Magnoliopsida; order Malvales; family Malvaceae; genus Hibiscus; species Hibiscus mutabilis. The sequence continues at coordinate 51,265,741 of CM033719.1, forward strand.
ATGAGTCATGGAAAATTTATAAAATATTATTTTATGAATAAATTATTAATTGGTTGATTGTGATCTAACTAAAATAGTTAGATTTTTACAAAATGGTAAAATTTTGTGATTTAAGTGACAAGTTTTGGTAATTTGGTCAAAATGGCAATTTTGAAATATTTTGAAAGTACCATGGGCAATATGGTAATTTCCCATGTGAAAACATTACTCTAGTTTGGTTAGAGTTGAATGGAATTTAGTTGGGATTGAACTAGAATGGTAACTTGTAAATTATGATTTAGTTGGAGGTTAATTTTGGAATAAGGATTAAATTGAATGAAAAATTCCATTCAATATATACATGTGACATAAATTAAGAAAAGATGAGCAAAAGTGTTCATCTTCCCTTCTTCACTTTCGAAATTACATGGGGGAAGAGAGAGAAACTATACAAAATTTTTTCTTGGCAATTTTGAAGGCTTTAAAGCAAAATTCAAGTTTGGATCCGAATCAAAAGAAGGTTCGAGGTACCATGAAAGAAAGGATCAAATAGAGCATAGTGAGGCAAGCTAATAAATGACCAAGGTGAGTGTATTTTATTTATTTACTATATATTTGAGATAAATGAATGCATTTTTATCTGTTTATATATATGATGTGAAGATGACTTGCAATAAGTCAACTTTTATAATAATGAAAATGTATGTTGAACAAAGAAATATTAAATGGCATATATGATACATGGATATGGAATAATGATTTATCTAAGTTAAATCGGATTTCAGATTTTGGGTATGAAATGCCCATTATCAAATTATGGTTGATAGTTTTGATGAATTGGATATTGCATATGAAAAATGGGATGTGAATTGCCCTATTATATGAATCACGATGATTGATCTATAAGGAAATAAATGCCCAAGTACTAGTGTGAGAGTCTTTGGTATAATTGGATATCCAAATAGAGTCATAGCAGTTGCGAACTAGCACTACGATGCTGAAGGTAATAATATAGGCACTACGGTACTGAGATAAAGTAGGAACTACGGTGTTGAAGGTATTAATGTTGGCACTACGGTGCTGAGATAAAGTAGGCACTACGGTGTTAAAGATATTAATGTAGGCATTACGCTGCTGAAGGTTTGGGGAGCAAAGAGCGTCCTCGAGTACGTACTCACCATCAGATGCTACGGCATTGTAGACACTACGATGTCGGGCTCGTATACCATAGGTTCACATGAGAATCTTTGGTATAGTTGGATATCCATAGGGTCTTAGAAGCTGCGTCAAAGCACTACGGTGCAGGAAAGACTCTACGGAGTCAGGAAAGACTCAACGGAGTGAGTTCAAACACTACGGTGTTAAAATGCACAAAATGTGCTAGGATGGGGAGCAAAGGGCGTCCTCGAGTATGTACTCATCTCAGTCATTTTTGCGATGTAGACGCTACAGCATCGTAGACACTACGGTGTCGTGATAACTCGCGTACCATGACATCACATGATTTTGTACTTTGGGCTATGATAAAAGAAATGATATGCAAATGATTGCATAACGAAAGTATGACTATGATAAAAGAAATGATATGCAAATGGCTGCATAACGAAAGTATGACTATGATAAAATAAATGATATGCAAATAATTGCATAACGAAAGTATGGCTATGTGGATATGGTATGTAAATGATTACGTGATAAAGCATGACTACTTGACGATCATGAACCATTGATATCATGATTCTATGATAGGGTTGACAGATGATATGGATCATATTGAAAGCATGTATATGTTAAAGAAATTATTGTGCATGTGAATACCTAATGAACATAGAACAATGATGGCATGATTTTATACTTTGGCTATAATACTTGAAAAGCATTATGGCCATTAGTTAAGCTAAAAAGTTTAATGTACATAATATGGGTAGGATAGATGGAATTCTATGATTACAATAATATAATGGTTAAAAGAGCTATATATGATTAAAATGTTATTAACTACAATTGGAAATCGCTGCCAATCTGCAGGGTTGAGTTATTTATAATAATTGGTTTGTATTGTTATGGTTATACAACACTAAGTTATATTTAACGTGTGTTTTGTGTTACATTTAGGTACTTTGGACTAGATAGCAGAGGAGGAGCTACACATCAATGGATCAAGCTAGCTGATATTATTAGTAAGTATCACCACATCCTAGTCTAGTGGGGCATGTATAGATAATAAATAGGTAACCATTCTGAATGATCTAGCATTATGACTTAGTTTGAAGAATTAAAAATAATTAGAAAAGATGCTTTAAACGGTTTTTAACTTAGTTGGTTTTTTATTGTGTAGTGATTATGAAAACTGAGAAAGGGCCAACCACTGAACTACTTTGTTGAGGTTTAAAAAAATTTACAAGTCAGAAAATAAGTTAGTAACATCTTTAATGTGTATTCGGATATCGAATATACGTTGAGGGTGTTACATTTATTGGTATCAGAGCAAAGGTTTAGCCGATTCTGGAGGTTAAACCTAGTCCAATATGATTTTATTAAAGTATACATGCCCCTATTATGTGATACTACTGATATATTGTTTGTATACCTTGGTGTAGCTCCTCAATAGTATGAATGAGACTTTAATGGTTATAGGAAAACAAGATATTAGATTTCCTCAATTGACAAATTTTTAAGGGATAAAAAAGACCCATAGTGGATACAACACAGTGAAATAAACATGTTAGTTAATTTCTATTTAGAATGAGTTATTTGTATAATAGAGAATTGATACAGTAATTATAAGAAAATAGAGAATATTCCGATTGTAAGGAAATTTTCAAATGTGTTTTCGGATGAATTACTAGGATTACCTCCAGATTAAGAGGTACAATTCGATGTTGACGTTTAATTCGACAATAAAGTAGGTATTGATAGCACCTTATAGAATGATACCAATCAAGTTAGAGAAACTGAAAGCTCAGATGTAAGAACTATTAGGCCAGAGTTATAATCAATTAAGTGAGTTACTATGAGGTACTCTAGTATTATTCGTAAAATCCATTATCAAGGATTTAGGGATTTGATTAATCAGCTACGAGGTGGAGCTGTATTCCCAAAGGATTAACCTTTAATTGAATTATTATTTGTTAAAAGTTAAGAAGAAAATATATTGAAAACAGTACCTAGGACTAGTGATAAGTGTTCAAAAGTACTATTTTTATTACCTTTTTTACTCATATTATTGTTCGACTTAGGCTCATATTAGTTGCATAATTAGTCATTCATGCATTAATTCATGTTTCTTTCCACCGTTGACTTGATTACATAACTTGGTGATTTTTGTTGAAAAAGATGCTGCTTTGGTGTGTTTTTGTGTGTGTGCAGAATCACTTGCCTAAACAAGGCTGGAACCAGTTGCCAGGGCAATGCATGAAGGAGATGCCGAGCTAGTTGCCAGGGCAATGCTTGAAGGAGATGCCGAGCTAGTTGCCAGGGCAATGCTTGAAGGAGATGCCGAGCTAGTTGCCAAGGCAATTTTTGACAAGGAATAAGATGATATGGTAGTCGAAATTGATGACTAGATAAGCCCAAGATGACGTGGAGCAAAGTTAAATTCCAAAGGAGTTTGATTTCCATGAAGAGGTTAAAGAGAAATTAAATCCCAAGAAGATATGAGAAGTTCTAGAAGGAATTTAAATATAATAAAGAATTATATTCTTTAAAGATAATTTAATTCCAACTTAACTTCCTCCTCAAGAAGGATTTTGACCTAGCCATCTCCTATTTAAAGTACCAAGCCGTCAATGAGAGAGGCAAGAAGAGGGAAAATTTTCGACAACTCCAAAGGGCAAGAAGAAAGAGATTTCGACAAGAGAGCAAGGGGGAAAGAGTTTGATTTCTTCTTCTTCTTCTTTGCTTCTATTAGATTCATGGTTTGGGGATTATTCTTTGTATATCTTTTGAACCCAACCATGAACTAACTTGATTGGGGTTATTGTGTTTTGTTGTTGTGAGAAACAATTGGATTTTGTTTAGGTAATAAGAGTTTGCACTTTTCTATTCAAGGCTTATTCATTCTTGGTTCTTATTTTTGTTTGCGAGTGAATTGGGAGAGGATTTCGTAACTTCATCTATTTATCTAATACCGGGAGAGTTGGATTCAAGAAACGAATGAGTACGATCTTTATTCAATCTATTGATGGTGAAGATTAATCCAGCTTAGGAATAAGTTAAGGATTTCAACGGCTAAGATGAGCGCAAGATTGGTTGTTGTTCACCCTTGATTCACGCAGGGATGTATTATCAAGGCATGCACAAGTAGCTAGAGTTTCGAATTAGGGATAAGAAGAAACCATTGAAGAACGCTCTGCCGAACCTTGAAGCTGCTGCCATACGCCCAAGTAGTTGCCCAGCTAGTCGCCCAGGCAACCATCAATTAGTTGCCAAGGCAACCCCGCTGTGCAAGTTGCCACGGCAACTGAGTTGCCCTTGCACTCTTTTGCCAAGACGATCTAATCGGCTATCACACCTCAACTCACGGTAACTTGACCTATTCTCTCTTTTTCTTTCATCTATTCTTTTAGTTTATTGCTTTTACTTTACTCGTTAAAATCAACTCCTACTATCAATTGTGTTTTTACTTTTACAGTGCGATAACTAAAGCAAAGTGGCCTAAACCAATCCCTGTGGAGACGAGACTCGATACTCGTATCACTTTATTACTTGTGATGTGTATACTTGCACAACTGCGTAGCACTTGTTACACGCAACAACTAGTTATGAACACTACAAGTTATTAGTGATGCCGTTTGGATTTACAAACGCCCCGCCGCATATAACGATTTGATGAATAAGGTGTTCTAACCCTACTTGGATCAGTATATGGTGGTGTTTATATATGATATAATAGTGTATTCTAATACTGAATTTGATCATGATCGACATCTTCGAGTGGTATTGCAGGCATTAAAAGATAAGTAGTTTTATGTGAAGTTTACTAAATGTGAATTTTGGTTATTCAAAGTGGCCCTACTTGAACATGTCGTACTTATTGATAAAATAAAAGTTTAATAAAAGAAACCAAAAGAAGTTGAATTACAACAAAATATATATGGCGTATGAAGAAAATTTGATGAAAATCTTAGCCTATGGAATTAAAAGGAATAAAGAATAAGAAAATACCATTGGTCAAAGTCCTTTGGAAGAACCATAAAGTGGATAAGGTAACTTGGAAGACAAAGAAGAAAATGAGACAATAGTACCCGAAACTATTTAAAATAGGTACGTTTTGAAAATTCGAGGACGAATTTTCTTAAGGGGGAGAGAATTGTAATACTCCAAAATTCACAGTACTGTTTAAGTGTCATTTAGTACTAAGATAAGAGCTTAAAAGCTTACATAGTGACTAAAATGACAAAAATATAAAAGTTAGGATTTTCTCAATTATGGACTGTAGAAAAGAAATTTCGGAGGTTTTAAGGTGTCATGTGATAGAAGAACGAGTAAAATAGGATACTCATAAAATTTGGTTAAAATCCAAGGGAAATTGGAATGAGAATTCAAGGTTAAAGTTTAGTGACCAAAATAATAAGTTTTAAAACTTGGGTGATAGAAGTGGAAATATAAAAAGTTGAAGGACCAAAGTTGTAATTTCCCAAAAGTTAGGTGTTTTATTTTATAAATATATAGAGCAACTATAGATGTGGATCAAATGAGGAATTACTGGTTTGATCCGATATTTCAATTATTGGAAAATCATAGTCAAAGTTTAAGTAGAATTTGGATACCCAAATTGAACTGAAAAATTATGAAATTTTACCATATGGTAGAGGAAGATTATAAAAGTCATTTCAAAGTGTTGAAGAATTTATCAGTAATCATTTTATCCTATACATGGATTAAACATATTATAGAGAAAAATATGACATAGATTCTGGAAATAAAAATACAGAATAAGATATCGAATTTTGATCGAACTGCAAAGTTAAGCGTGCTCAAAACATAGGATGGGTGATCTATCGAGAAGGTCTTGTGTCAGTACTTGAGATTGATAAAAAGGAATCAGTTCGAGTTAATATTATGTGTATGAATATCTGGTAAAGGATTATTAAGAGAATTTTATCCGATAAAGATTTTGAGTAAAATTATCAGTATATTGGACCAAGTCAAAATTTTAAGTTTGACTCTTTAAATATGGAGATAAGGAATTTTTAGAATTTAATTGATAAGCCCGGTGAAGGGGAGATCGCAATAGAAGTAGTAAGTGAATATCGAGAAATTGGATCGAATCGAATTTCAGAGACTATTCCATAAGTCATGGAAAATTTATAAAATATTTTTTTATGAATAAATTATTAATTGGTTGATTGTGATCTATCTAGAATAGTTAGGTTTTTACAAAATGGTAAAAAATTGTGATTTAAGTGACAAGTTTTGGTAATTTGGTCACAATGGCAATTTTGAAAGTACCATGGGCAATATGGTAATTTCCCATGTGAAAGCATTACACTAGTTTGGTTAGAGTTGAATGGAATTTAGTTGGGATTGAACTAGAATGACAACTTGTAAATTATGATTTACTTGGAGGTTAATTTTGGAATAAGGATTAAATTGAATAAAAAATTCCATTTAATATATACATGTGGCATAAATTAAGAAAAGATGAACAAAAGTGTTCATCTTCCCTTCTTCACTTTCGAAATTACATGGGGAAAGAGAGAGAAACTATACAAAATTTTTTCTTGGCAATTTTGAAGGCTTTAAAGCAAAATTCAAGTTTGGATCCGAATCAAAAGAAGGTTCGAGGTACCATGAAAGAAAGGATCGAATAGAGCATAGTGAAGCAAGCTAATAAATGACCTAAGTGAGTGTATTTTTTTATTTACTATATATGTGAGATGAATGAATGCATTTTTATCTGTTTATATATATGATGTTAAGATGACTTGCAATAAGTCAACTTTGATAATAATGAAAATGTATGTTGAGCAAAGAAATATTAAATGGCATATATGATACATGGATATGGAATAATGATTTATCTAAGTTAAATCGAATTTCAGATTTTGGGTATGAAATGCCCATTATCAAATTATGGTTGATAGTTTTGATGAATTGGATATTGCAGATGAAAAGTGGGATGTGAATTGCCCTATTATATGAATAACGATGATTGATCTATAAGGAAATAAATGCCCAAGTACTAGTGTGAGAGTCTTTGGTATAATTGGATATCCAAATAGAGTCATAGCAACTGCGAACCAGTACTACGGTGCTGAGATAAAGTAGGCACTACGGTGTTGAAGGTAATAATGTAGGCACTACAGTGCTGAGATAAAGTAGGCACTACGGTGTTGAAGGTATTATTGTAGGCACTATGGTGCTGAGATAAAGTAGGCACTACGGTGCTGAGATAAAGTAGGCACTACGGTGCTGAAAGTATGAGGAGCAAAGAGCGTCCTCGAGTATGTACTCACCATTAGACGCTACGGCATTGTAGACACTATGGTGTCAGACTCGTATACCATAGGTTCACATGAGAATATTTGGTATAGTTGGATATCCACAGGGTCTTAGCAGCTGCGTCAAAGCACTACGATGCAGGAAAGACTCTACGGAGTCAGGAAAGACTCAACAGAGTCAGGAAAGACTCAACGGAGTGAGTTCAAATACTACGATGTTAAAAGGCACAAAATATGCTAGGATGAGGAGCAAAGGGCGTCCTCGAGTATGTACTCATCTCAGCCGCTTTGGCGATGTAGACGCTACAGCGTCGTAGACACTACGGTGTCGTGATAACTCGCGTACCATGGCATCACATGATTTTGTACTTTGGGCTATGATAAAAGAAATGATATACAAATGATTGTATAACAAAAGTATGACTATGATAAAAGAAATGATATGCAAATGGCTTCATAACAAAAGTATGACTATGATAAAAGAAATGATATGCAAATGATTGCATAACGAAAGTATGGTTATATGGATATGGTATGTAAATGATTACGTGATAAAGCATGACTACTTGAAGATCACGAACCATTGATATCATGATTCTATGATAGAGTTGACAGATGATATGAATCATATTGAGAGCACATATATGTTAAAGAAATTATTGTGCATGTGAATACCTAATGAACATAGAACAATGATGGCATGATTTTATACTTTGGCTATAATACTTGAAAAGCATTATGGCCAGTAGTTAAGCTAAAAAGTTTAATGTACATAAGATCGGTAAGACAGATGGAATCCTAAGATTACAATAATATAATGGTTAAAAGAGCTATATATGATTAAAATGTTATTAACTGCAATTGGAAATCGCTTGCCAATCTGCAGGGTTGAGTTAATTATAATCATTGGTTTGTATTGTTATGGTTATACCGCACTAAGTTATATTTAACGTGTGTTTTGTGTCACACGTAGGTACTGTGGACTAGATAGCAGAGGAGGAGCTACACATCAATGGATCAAGCTAGCTGATATTATCAGTAAGTATCATCACATCCTAGTCTAGTGGGGCAGTATAGATAATAAATAGGTAACCATTCTGAATGATCTAGCATTATGACTTAGTTTGAAGAATTAAAAATAATTAGAAAAGATGCTTTAAATGGTTTTTAACTTAGTTGGTTGTTTATCGTGTAGTGATTATGAAAACTGAGAAAGGGCCAGCCACTGAACTACTTTGTTGAGGTTTAAAAAAAATTTACAAGTCAGAAAATAAGTTAGTAACATCTTTAATGTATATTCAGATGTCAAATATATGTTGAGGGTGTTACAGATAATCAATGCACATTCTCATCGTGGCATCTTTCTTTTTCATAAGCAACACCGGTGCTCCCCAGGATGACACACTAGGCCGAATAAAACCACGGTCTAACAACTCCTGTAGCTGCGTCTTCAACTCCTTTGGTGCCATTCGATATGGTGCAATCGACACTAAACCCATATCCGCGTATGTCTCAATGCAAAACTCTACCTCCCTATCTGGTGGTAGTCCCGACAACTCTTCTGGAAATACTTCTAGAAAATTGCAGACAGTGCAAATATCCTGGGCACACACTTGCTTCATACTTGGGTTCACAACATAAGCTAGGTATGTTTGACCCCCAGATTCTAACAAATTTCGTACTTCCAAAGCTGACGCAACATTGGACAAGAATTTAATATTCTCGCTCACAACCACCACTTCGTAATCCTTGGTCTCAAAATCAACCACAGCCCACAGCCTCATAGCAACTGGTATCTCACCAAAGGAACTAATTACCCGCATAACAACATCTAGCATCTCTACAGGTATATCAAGCAGGCATGCATGTTCGCGCAAGATGTATGAATGTGTAGAACTAGAATCTATCAAAGAAAACAATGGTATGGACTACAAAGTAAATATACCTGCAATCACATCAGTATTATTCCTTCCCACATGGTGTGCGAAAACCCTTGCCGATCCACTACCCTCAGGTTGAACCATTACGATATGAGCAACTGTCCTTTAACCATCCTCTCTTTGCTAAAAATGTCATTGACCATGCCCACGACCTCTCTGTGGCACAACAGCTGGTGCAGGAGCCTGACCTTCCCTAGCTAACTGTAGACAATCACGCCTAACGTGATCTCGTGATCCATGGCTCCATCAAGTACCAAGAGTACCCCAACACTTCCCGAATGTCGCCTACCACATCTTCCACACTCAGGTGTTCGAATAAAGGTATTCTGAACATGCTGTCCCCGCTCAGCACCATTTTTTCTGAGTCTCTGATCTGAACGTTACCTCATATCTCTATGCTTCTTGTATCGATCTCTGCCAACATCTGACTCAGCATTCCTTTTCCCCATAGAAGAACTCCTTGATCTAGAAGACAACTCCAAATTTTGTTCTATGTCCTTAGCTTAGGAAACTAGGACATCAAACTTCGTAATATTTGTAACTAACATGTAAGTCTTCACCTCCTTAACCAATCCATAACGGAAATGATTGCATTGCTATCTCTCATTAGGAACCAGCTCAAAAGCATAATGGCTGAATCGAACAAACTGGATCTCATACTCAGAAATAGACATGTTCCCTTGCTCCAAATCCATAAACTCATTTTTCTTCTCATCCTAATATCGGGAACCCAAATACTTCTTTCAGAAAGTAGCATAAAAGAACTCTCATGTCATATTAGCAGGTGCCATACCTGCAATATTCATCGTCCACCAACTGTAAGCATCGCCCTAAAGCTATGACACTATACACCCCAGCTTACGGACATCTGTATACTCTATCTGGCCAAGGATCCTTTTCGTGTTGGCAAACCACTCTTTAGCTACTTCTGGAGCCAAACCCCTAAACTCGGTATCTCCCAAGCTACATAAACGCTCTAACAGAAGCATAATATTAACAACTACTATAGGCCCCGATGCAGGTACTTGCACTCCAGCTATGGCCGCCTGAAAACTCCAGTCATCGCCTGGATCAATGATGTTATATTACCAAAAATAGGTCCTTGCGGTGCTTGAGGTACACCACCCTCAACTCTAGCACTAGTAGGAGGAATCGGTGGAGGAAGAGGCAACTCATTATTTTGTCCATCCATAACACTCCCCATATAAGCTCTCGTCTCAGTCCCATTCACAAAAATATGAGTCTAAAACATGGTTATGCAATAAAACAATACAATTAGATCAGCTTGCAGCAAGAATCCAAGTCACTCATATTTAAAAACAAAAATCATTTAACACTAATAGTAATAAGGCAATGTGTCCCCAAGCTAAGCACCCCAACATATGATATTTCAAACATAATCTCACAAAATCAAACACCGTGCATACCAAACAATAATATCACACATCAACAATAAATCAAACAACCATAACCCACCTCCCAATAATCATAGCCTAGCTTTGATGCCAACAAATGTAAACCCCTTGACTTGGCCTAGTGGCAAGACTGAACTGAGCGGACTACATTGGGGTTTGCCAAGACAAACCCGAAAGAATTACTTAGAAAATGGTCTATTTTTTATTTTATTTTTTCTAAATGTATAATTAAGTCCTAAGGTGATCATGCTGACAACGGTGAAAATTACAACTCAATCAGGCATCGAATTGACATCCAATTATACGAAATAATATTCTAGGGACCAAATCATAATTTTAGATAATTAAGAGGACTTTATTGAAATTAAAGTTACCAATCCTTAATTAGTCATATTTCATACAATCAGGTTGAATCTCAACTTTAAATAACCATCCAAACACATTTAATTGCATAATAAAGAAATAGGGACTAAACTACAAAGATTCAAACTTCAAAAAGCATTTTAACAGAATTAGCGAATTGCATATCGGTACACTAACAACCAATATCGATATGAGTTCAAATTTCAAAGGCATACCGATATGGTCCTCAAGCCTATCGGTATGAGTATGTAATATTCAAAAATAAGAATTCTAGTAGCCAAAAGGCGTACCGTATGGTTACCCGTGTACCAACACCAAGACAAAATTTTAGCATTGCGTACCGATACGGTCACTAGGCATATCGATATGATAAGGCATTTTTACCCAGATTGAGCTGAGACAAGTCCCTGCATACCGATCCATGAAGACCTGTACCGTACGGACAGACTTGTAATGACCACTTGGTCGAACATATGACATTTTGGCTCAATCTAACATGCTTCAATCATCATCTAAACATCATACAACATCTCAAACATAATTTTCCTCAATCATGTATAGTGTTTCCCAACCCCTCAAAACCAAACATTAAGCATCAGACAAGTCCAAAAACATCAAAGATAACTTGTACAACCAGGGAGTATCCAAAGTAAACCTCCCAATTACAGCCTGGTCACATTGCCTCTTATTACTACTAAGTATTTGTAAAACCATACTTGAAAATACTTCAATCCTTGGATCTTCCCTTGCTTACTCGCTGTCCAAAAGAGTCTATTTCTTTGCATTGATGAGAAAGGAGGGCGTAAGCTATAAGCTTAGTTAAGGAATCTAAAAAAACACTCATCAATGCATTTAAAACCATTTTAATTTAAATCAAACGTATAAGTCTCATGCCAAAATCATCTCATGCTTCTATTATCTCTTCAAATTTGCACATTTAAATCATCTGCAACACATGTATCATGGTGGAGCATGGCACACTCTTGACCCCTCGGCACACATGAGGCAGCTTATTATAGTGCACTTTCAACCCTATGGCTAGCCAACTATATTTGATAACATTTTATCTCAGCCACTTGCTAATATACTCAATAGAAACCATATTAACTTACTGTTTTACATATACATCAATTCAAATCATTTTCCAATACATTAAACCATGTATTCTAACATTCTCAAAATTCTTTCATAAATCATTTGCTATGCCCAACTATCATCATGTATAATCACTTGCAACTTATTTCATTTCTAAAACATGCGTATAACAGTAAGTAATCAAATCTATAAACATGTGCATGAGATTGTATTTTGAAAAACTGAAAACGAGAGAGAGCTTACTTACTTTCGAGCTTAGATAAGTGTTTCAAACTTATTCTAAACTGCCAAAACCTCTTTCAAACCTTTTAATAGCAGTAAAACATGTTTCCACTCACCAACGACCTAAAGCTCTCTTGCCGTTGCAAGAATCAAGCTTTCGAAGCTTCCGCAACCTCTCCAAAAGCCAAAAGGTCTAACTCTTTGCTTTACCCAATCAAAAATAGAGGATTAATGCACTTGCATTCTTCTCTAATTTCCAGCAACCATCAAACACAACTTCGCCTCACTAAAAACCATCAAATGCCTCTCTAAAACAATAGAAAGAATCACCAAACTTCATCTAAACGAAGCCCAGCCAAAATATATTGATTTTAACATCTTAACAACATCAATTAACATCCAAAAACATCTTTATAATGTCTTTATACCTCCAGCAACCTTACAACACCAAGATCACTCCAAAATCTAACTATTTACAACCTAGAAAATTAGCAATTCACATAGTTTCGGGATTTCTTTAATTAATCACTTCCTACAACATTAAAACACATCTTATAAGAGATCTGAATCAATTATATTCAATACAAAATAGATCCATAATAGTGCTTATCAAATTTTCACATCAAAACTCAATTTACTCACCATATTCATGTTTTAATCATAATTCTGTAGCATAAGTCAGCTGTAAAGGATCAATAACTTGGAAATTTCATTAAAGAGCCTTTAATTAGAGGAAAGAAACAAAAATCTCCTATAATTGCTGATTTCTCCCTTAATTGGCAAAGATTGGATGAAAGCTTCAAGAAACCAAGTAGATTTTGTTGTAGAAATCAAAGAAATCAAGTAGGAAATCAAAAAGGAACTTAAAATAGATTGATTCCTAGAAATTTTGGAAATAAATTGATAGTTTGACTGCTGAGAAAGTTGAGAGAAAAGTTGAGAGTAAAATTAGTTACGTGAGAAAATGAATTATGTAATTAAAACCCTTTTTATTAATTCTATTTTACTTTAATATTAAACCATTTAAATAACCTTTAAAAATATCATAAATTAAGGGGAAAATATGATGGAAAAGTTTGGTTAATTAGCTCCTTAAAGATTCTAAGTTTTGACCCTTTACGATTTAGTCACCAAAAACAGTTTTGAAAACTTTACATTTTAGTCACCAGATCAAAATGTCCCAAAATCAGATTTAATTCCTTCAAATTGAATTTACTAAAATAATTAAAATATCAATTAATTATTTTCTAGCATTTTTCAATATTTTATTTTAGCCAAAAACAATTTATTAAGATTTAATTCTCGAAACTAACTCAAATTGCCTAATCCGACTCTCTCGAACCGTCTAATCAATCCGTATAACATCTAGCTCCAATTTCAGGGTGTTACACCATTTACGGGGATTGGCAATTGGTGATTATCGCTTAGTACTTGCACTTAATTTTTATTTTAATTCTATCTTTTATTTTTTTCGTTTTTAGGTATGTTACGAGTGAAGGAACATCAACATGTGGGTAGGTAAAGGTTGATCTATTCGATAGTATCTTACACCCTATAAAACCTCAAAAATAGGTTTAAAAGTTTAGGGTTTGTTCGGGTCGGATTCGACTCAGTTGAACTGGATTAAACGGTGAAAATAAGTTTTAGGGAATTAATATTTTAAAAATAGAAATTATTGGGTTAAGAATTGGTTTGACTTACTAAAATGTTTAATTATATTATCAAGTATTTTGGTAATTAATTTGGAAGTTAATTAAACTAATTAAGGTGACATTTTGATTTTAGTGACTAAAATATAATTGGGCCAATACTAAGAATCCTTAAAGATCTATTTTTCCAAATTTTTTTATTAAATTTTTTCCACCTTAATTGAGTAAGACTTTGACGGTTAATTGGTTTTTCCTAAATCATTTTCTTATTCTACCAAATTTTCTTGGATTTTCCTTTCTTATTTTCTCTCATTTTTCAATAATTATTTCTAGATTTTCTTACTGATTTTCAATGGAGATTTCATCATTTGATTCCTAACAAAACCTCATAGAGATTTCTCAAAGATTTCATCAATTTCTCAAGTTGATTTCAAGAGAAAACTTACGTCAATTTTGGTGGGAGGTTCTTCAAAGGTAGATTTATTATTCTCTCTTAAAACTAAGGTTATTTATTGGTATTCCCTAGTAATTGGCTTGTGTTTTGTGGATTATAACATGGTTTTGCAATGTAATTTAAAAAATGAGATTTATTGATGATTTTGATGTTTTGCTTAATTCTTGTTTTACAAGATGGTTGCTGGAGATTTCTATAGGGTTAATTCATATTTTGGTTTTATAAGTATAGTGTGAAATGAGATTTTCATAATCAATTCTAACACTACTTAATTGGTTAGTTTCTAAGGTAGTTTAAAGGTAATTTTGGGGTTGTTATGTTAGATTCTTGATTGCTGGAGGTATAAGGATGTTGAGAATATGTTTTTGAATGTTCAATGATGTTGTTAAGATGTTAGAATCTTAGGTTTATGGCTGGAGATTGTTTAGTAGTTGTTTGAGGCTGTTTTCGATGTTTCAGCTAGTTTTTGGATGTGATTTTGTTGAGGTTGAAAGGTGTGTTTGTAGGCTATTGTGGAGTTGAATTTTAATGCCATATACCTCTGGTTTTGTGTTGCCAAATAGGGGAGGATCAAGCCTAGCTTACCTTGTGGGTACCGAATTGTTTCGGAAGCTTGGAACGCAACGGCAAGTGAAGTGTTGCGTATTGGTGAGTGTAAATGCATTTGGACACCCTTAAAGGTTTGATTAAAGGTGTTGGGAGTTTAGATTAAGCCTAGAAAGCTTAACTAAACTCGAAAGTAAGTTTCCTTATTTTCTTCTTTATGATATCGGTTGGATATGAGACTTGATTTGCATGTTTTGATTTAAAAGCACGGGTTCGTTACTTACTGTTTTATGCATCATTTACAGGATATACAATGGTTTATCAAGTTTATGGATGCTTATAAGCATTGCAAAATGCTTCCCTAGCGGAATTTAGTAGTTGCCTTTGGAATGTGATTTGCATATGGAAAATGGTTTATTAAATGCATAAGGGAAAATAGTAAATAAATGTATAAAAGATGTATATTGGCTACGTGATGAGCAAAGAAAAGTATCAGATATAGTTGGCATGCCATAGGGTTTAAAGTGAACTATAGTTTAAGTCGATCGCCCCGCGGCCTTGAGAATAAAGGTATTACTATTCAGGCTGATGGATTCTGCGGCTTGTTGGTAGAGGTAGTCCTACCCAAGCCGGAGGGAAGTAATTGGTGGAGGTAGTACCATCAGGAAATTTATGTATCCGATGAGGTTTTAAAAAAGATGATGTTTATCATGAGTCATACTAATTGCCATTATATGTGGAATAAACAAAAGTATGATATGAAGCTTTTACGCACATGGTTGTTATGCATGACATGTTTTGGAAAGAAAGAAGTAAATGCATTGGATTTTACACTCATAACACTCTTACAATAGTGACATGGTTTATTCAAGCATATTTATGCATTGTTGAGTGTTTTGGAGAGGCTTCACTAAGCATATGTTTGGTTACGCTCTTATTCTTCTTTGTAGAAAATTGAGGATTGAGGAAGCATTCGGAGCGAGGAGATCCTAAGATATTGTTTCTATCAAGTATGGTTTGGTTTTTAACTTTCGATAATAAGGTAATGTGTTTTCTAAAGTCTGGGGATTTGTATTTTGGTTGCTATGGCTTTCCAAGAATTATTTCTTGTTGAATGTTGATTTGTCGTTTAGATTTTTGAAGTATGATGATGGATATATGTTTGGTTGTTATGCTTTATAACTTGCTATGCCATGACAAGTATGATTGGTAGACTTACATATGCCTATGTGAATGTTAAAACAAGTTTGATGAGGTCAAGTAAGATAATAGATGACATACTAGGGTTAATTCAATCATTGGTTTATGTTTCGAGTTTGTTGATTACCATGTCTAAGGAGCGTGCCTATAGTTTATGCTTTTGTACTCGGGGATGCATTTTTTATGGTTTGGGTTACTGTGAATGAATGTCTATATTGCTAAATGTGTTTAGTATGCATGCTAGGATGTTTGAGACAAGTTTGTATTGGCTTGGAGGTCTAAAACCAGTTAAAATAGGCATTACAGGTCTCTTGATATCGATACTACTCTCCGTATTGGTACACATGCCTAAATCAGGTTTGTGAAGTGAAAATTTGGCCAGAGGTATCGGTACAGGGTGAGCCGTATCGATACGATCTTTAGCTACTATAATTTGGGATTTTGGCCAATTTAGCATGGGTACCGATACATAAGAGAGCGTATCGGTGCGGGCCTTGTGTATTTTGGCCTGCATATTGATACATGGCTTTTATTATCGATATGGCCCTGAGTATTAAGCTTGGTATCAGTATGGAACTCCGTGAACCGATACCCAATTTGTTATTTCAGTTGATGAGATGTTGTGGTTTTAGATTCTTCCATTATGGTCCCTGTTTCGTATGAGTGTTATTTGAATATGTTCGAACAATCCATTTTAGATAAAAATGAACATGTGTGCATACAGACTGAGTAATTAAGGATTGGTAACTTCAAATTTATGCAAGTCCTCATAATTTTCTAGATTTACAATTTGGTTCCTAAATTACAAATTCGAGCAATTGGATGCCGATTTGATGTCTGATTTAATCAATTTTTTAACCGCTACCAGTATGTACACTCTAGGTTCTAATGGTACATCTAGACAAGATAAAAACAAAAAATAGACCTAACTCGAGATATTCAATTTAGGTTTGCTATAGCAAACCTAATGTAGCTTGTTCGATTCGGCCTAGCACCTTGGCCTGGTTAAAGGGGTTACATTTGTTGGTATCATAGCCAAGTTACAAAAAATGGGATAGTTTGCTAAATGTTATGGATACCGTTAAACTATTTCTGTGATATTGTTTGGTGTTAGGCATGACTTTTGACTATTGTGATGTTAATTTGCTTTAATGCGAGTTAAATGGGGGCACATTGCCTACTACCATTATTTTCAAATGATTTTTACTAGTTGTCTTGGACCCTTCGCTGAATGCAAGCCTAACCAAAGTTGCTTTTGCATGTCTTATTTGTTAGTGAGTATGTTCCTAAGTCGTGAGACTCGAGCTAACATAAATGACGCTAAAAAAACTAGAATCTTGAGCATAGAATGATTCCTCGTATCGAGTTTCCATTTCCCTCGGGTAATCCATTGGCTAGAGCAGGCAGAGGAAGTGTACGCTAAGCTCCATAACGAATGGATATGACACCTTTAATTTAAGCAATGACTAGACCTTTCCAAGCAGCTTTTGCTGGAGTACAAGTGCAAGCACCATCTCCTGTAATTGTGGCTAACCCCGGACTACTGTTGGAGCATTTGCGTAGCCTGGGAGGGGTTGAGTTTCAAGGATTGAACCCTGAATCTGAGAAAAAGTAGCTTGAAAGCACTAAGCGTATACTCGGTCAGATAGAGTGTACAGACGCACGAAGGCTTGGTTGTATTGTATCTTTGCTGCATGGTGATGCGTATCATTGGCGGATAACCACCATAGTTGGTGTACTTGATACTGATGCCACTGGGGAGTTCTTCTGAAGGGCTTTCAAGAAGAAGTACTTTGGTCCACAATATCAGGATGCCAAAAAGAGGGAGTTTATGACTTTAGTATAGGATCGGATATCAGTAGCTGAGTATGAGGTAAAATTTGTTTGTTTGAGCCAGTATACTCCTGAGTTGGTTTTGGATGATCGACAATATTGCGATAGGTTTCTCTATGGCCTTGTGAAAGACATCAAGACATATTTTCTTGCTACTAATTACACTGATTTTGATGGGTTGGTCAATCGGGCTGACGATATTAAGCAGTCCTTGGGTTTAACTCCCCAGTCAGTGAATGTTAACTCAGGAAAGAACGTTGAGGAGTCTAACTTTTTAGGGGTCAAAACAATAAGAAGTCACGAGAAAGATGTTTCAAGCCGGATCACAAGCGAGGTGGTAGAGGTAGATATGGCAGAATGTTCAGATGGCTGTTACGACTACAACTGATTTTGAATGTTGTCCGCATTTGGTTAAGGATATACCAACTCAGACAACAATTGTTGCTACACCTGCTATGGGTCGAGGTCGTTGTTGCGCGTAATAAGTGCTACGCAATTGTGCAAGTCTACACGTTGCAAGTTATAGTATAAAAGATATCGCCTCCACAGGGATTGGTGCCACTTCAAGAATCTAGTCTCTTGCACTGTAAAAAGTAAAAACACAAATAGAAGATTATAGGAGTTTTAACTAATAACTAATCTAGAAAGCAATAAAGTAAAAGAATAGATGAGATCAAATGAGAGAGAGATAGGCCAGGTTATCATGAGTTGAGGTGTGATAGCCGATTAGATCGTCTTGGTAAAAGAGTGCACGGGTAACTCAGTTGCCGTGGCAACATGCACAACGGGGTTGCCTTGGCAACTAATCGATGGTTGCCTGAGCAACTAGTTGGGCAACTACTTGGGCGTCTGGGCAGCAATCTTCAAGGTTCGACAGAGCGTTCTTCAATGGTTTCTTCTTATCCCTAAGTCGAAACTCTAGCTACTTGTGCATGCCTTGATAATACATCCCTGCGGGAATCAAGGGTGAACAACAACCAATCTTGCGCTCCTCTTAGCCGTTGAAATCCTTGACTTATTCCTAAGCTAGATTAATCTTCACCATCAATAGATTGAATAAAGATCATATTCATTTGTTTCTTGAATCTAACTATCCCGATATTAGATAAATAGATGAAATCACGAGATCCTCTCCCAATTCACTCGCAAACAAGAATAAGAACCAAGAATGAATAAACCTTGAATAGAAAAGTGCAAACTCTTATTACCTAAACAAAAACCAATAGTTTCTCACAACCACAAAACACAATAACCATAGCCAAATAGATTTAGTTCATGGCTAGGTTCCAAAGCATGAACCCAATCGCACAAGAAAGAAAAGGATGAAGAAGGAGGCTTGTCGAAATCCTCCTTGCCCTAGATGCTTGTCGAAAATTCTCTCCTCTTGCCCTCCTTGGACTTGTCGAAATTCCCTTCTCTTGCTCTCCATTGATTGTCAAAATCTCCCTCTTATTTATAGGGCTAGGCCAAAGTCCTTCTTTGAGGAGGAAGTTAAGTTGGAATTAAATTATCTTTAAAGAATATAATTCTTTATTATAATTGTATTCCTACTAGAACTTCTCCTATCTTCTTGGAATTTAATTCTTCTTTACTTTCTGCATGGAAATCAAATTCCTTTGGGTTTGGACTTTGCTCCACGTCATCTTGGGCTTGTCTAGTCATCAGTTTCGACTGCCATATCTCCTTTGCTCTTGTCGACAATTGCCATGGCAACTGGCTCGACGTCTCCTTCATGTATTGCCCTGGCAACTAGCTCTAGCCTTGCTTTGGCGAGTGATCCTGCATATACACACAAAACACACCAAAGCAACATCTTTTCCCACAAAAACTACCAAGTTATATGATCAAGCTCAACGATGGAAGGAAACATGGATTAATGCATGAATGGCTAATTATGCAACTAATATGAGCCTAAGTCTAACAATAATATGAGTAAAAAGGGTAAGAAAAATAGTACTTTTGAACACTTATCACACCCCCAAACTCGAACTATTGCTTGTCCTCAAGCAATGCAAACTCATAATTACCTGCCAAGACTTCAATTTTCACAAACTTAGCTTTGAACTTGATTTCAATTCTCTGAACCAGGGCACAAAGTATGATTGGCTTTTTATTTTTCGGAAAACTTAGGAGTTACTTGGAATCAAACTATAATGCTTGTGAGTGTGTGCGGAGTTATGTGCAAGTTGATTTTTCGGATTCTATGCAAACAATAGGTTTTCAAATTACTTTCTTGGGTTCTTTTTAACATGTTTTAACTAGAGCCAGCTTTGGGCACCTCTAGTGTTTTGTTTTTAGTTTTCATAAGTTAATTTATTCGACTAGAGCCGGTTTCGAGAACCTCTAGCGATCAATTTTTTTAAAAAATACTAGAGCCAGTTTCGGGCACCTCTGGTGATCAATTTTTTTAGCACATGCTAGAGCCAATTTCGGGCACCTCTAGCATTCATCCAATTTTTATTATGATCCCCCAATTTGTTAATTATCAACCTAAGTTCACTAGAATTCCTTAAATCAATCAAACCACAACAGTGTTTCATCAAATTTAGCATCATAGTAAAATTCTAAGTTTTTCCATGGTTATTCTAGAATAAAAATTCTATCAATTAAGTGCATTGGCAAAGTCATCATCGGATATTCATCAAATCTAAGCAATTCTTGTTCCAATTAAAGGCATGACAAGCAATTTATGTATCCTAAATGTAATACTTAAGATGAATGTAACTAAACATGGTAACTACTAATAACAATCCCCCCCAAAACTCGAGTGAGGCATTGTCCTCAATGAATGCATTAAAAGAAAATGAAAATAACGAAAAATAAAATGCATACGAAGACTTACGCCGAGAGTTCGTCATCGTAGATGATTAGTTTCCTTTTGGTCAGTGTCTTGATTCTCTTGCTTGAACGCGATGGTTGTTTTCTTGTTGCCGGTGGTGGAATCGATCCTCGTACAGGGTTGTCCTCATCGTCCTCTTCATTAATGTTTTTGGCTTTTCGCTTGGAGGATTCAGTTGGTGCGATCTTTGTTGGTGCAATGGAGGACTCGTCCGAATCTGAAAAATCAGAAAATGATTTCGTAGGAGTTGATTCGGGCATAGATGCTTTACCTTTGGCTTTTGCAGTGGTTGCCGGGATATCTTTAGCTTTGGTTATCGTGGCATCTTCAGGGTTGGTTGTCGTGGCATCAGCTTGTGCAGGCACGATGTAGTTGTTGCAGCGTCATCTGTTGCGGTTGCCATGGTGACTGCTTCATTGGTTGTCGGGGCAAGGATCTCGACAGGAAATTTACTTAGCATAGTGTTTGTGAGTCTTGTTGTGGAAAAGAAAACAAAGAAAACCTGAAAACTAAAGATAATGAAGAAAAATAAAATATCTCCTAAAAAAATGAAAATAAAAAGAAAAAGAAAATATTGAAAGGAGAGCATGCTCATGCATCTCCTAAGTTGACCACTTCTTTGTTACGTTCCACATGGGCACCATTATAGTGCTTCAATCTTTTTCCATTAACTTTGAGTTCATGGTTGTCAGAGATGGACTTGATTATCACAACACCATAGGATAATGGTTTGACGACTTCGAATGGTCCCGACCTCTTGATTTCAGCTTTCCTGGGAAAAGTTTTAGTCGAGAATTGAATAGGAGAACTAGTTGCCCTAGCGTGAATTGCCGTGGCAATAGTTTCTTGTCATGCCATTGCTTTGTTTTCTCCTTTTAGATTTGTGCATTGTTATAGGCGAGTGCACGAAATTCTTCTATCTCATTGAGGTCCAACAAACGCTTTTTTCCGGCACTTTCCCAATCCATATTCACGGTCTTGATTGCCCAATATGCCTTGTGTTCGATTTCCACCGGTAGGTGGCATGTTTTGCCATAGACAAGTCGGAAGGGGGACATACCTAAGGGTGTTTTGAATGCAGTGCGATATGCCCAAAGTGCGTCATCTAGTCTTAATGACCAATCCTTCCTAAAGGGATTTACAACTTTCTCGAGTATACCCTTCAATTCCTGGTTGGAAATTTCTGCTTGCCCGTTGGTTTGTGGGTGATATGCCGTGGCGATCTTGTGTGATATGCCGAAGCGTTGCAACATCTTGGCAATTAGTCTGTTGTCAAAATGCTTGCCTTCGTCACTGATGATTGCTCTCAGCATCCCAAACCGTGTAAATATGTTTTTCTGCAAGAATCGTTGCACGGTCTTGGAATCGTTGTTGGGAACTGCAGCTGCCTCAACCCATTTTGACACGTAGTCGACGACAAGTAGAATGTAGAGGTTGCCGAATGAAGATGGGAAAGGTCCCATAAAATCGATCCCCCATACATCGAACAATTCCACCTCGATGATGTTCTGGAGCGACATCTCATGTCGTCTAGAGATATTGCCCGTCATCTGGCAACGATCACATTGCTTGTAAAAGTCTTGGGCATCTTTGTACAATGTTCGCCAATACAAACCGGATTGCAAAACTTTGGCCGCGGTACGAGTTCCTCCAAAATGTCCTCCATAGGGTGAAGAATGGCATTGCCGGAGTACATTCTGTTGCTCTTCTTCAGGGACACATCGGCGTATAACCTGATCTGCACATTGTTTAAACAAAAGAGGCTCGTCCCAAAAGTAATGCTTAGCATCATGGCGGAACCGCTTCTTCCCTTGGTGAGTAATGCCATAAGGTAAAATACCACAAACAAGGAAATTAACTAAATCCGCGTACCAGGGTATTGCCGAGGCATGTGTTGCCGTGGCGACTGCTCCCAATATTGTCGAGGTGTGTGCGTCCAAGGCTGCTGCGGCGTCGAAGGTTACCAAGGCTTGCGCGTCCATGGTTGCCGAGGCGTCGAGGGTTGTCGAGGCATGCGCGTCCATGGTTGCCGAGGCAACTAAAAGTTGTTCGTCCGGGAATGCATCGCATATCTCTAGATCCGCGTTCTCCTCCCTATTGCGTTCCAAACGTGATAAGTGATCGGCCACCTGATTTTCTGTTCCTTTCCTATCCTTAATTTCAATATCAAATTCTTTTAAAAGTAATATCCAACGAATCAAACGAGGTTTAGCATCCTTTTTAGCAAATAGGTATTTGATTGCTGAATGGTCCATATGAACAATTACCTTTGTACCAATCAAATAGGATCGAAACTTCTCAAATGCGAAAACTACAGCTAGTAACTCTTTCTCCGTTGTTGTGTAATTCACTTGAGCACTATTAAGAGTTTTACTAGCGTAGTATATCACATGGAAGGTCTTACCTGTGTGTTGGCCTAGGACTACTCCTACCGCGAAATCACTTGCATCACACATGAGCTCAAAAGGTAGCGTCCAATCTGGTGGAATGACAATGGGTGTTGAGGCAAGCTTTTTCTTTAGGGTTTCGAATGCTTGGGTGCAAGAATCATCAAAATCGAAGACTTTATCCTGTTCAAGCAAATTGCACAAGGCTTTAGTGATTTTAGAAAATTTATGAATGAACCTCCTGTAAAAACCTACATGTCCAAGAAAGCTTCGAATTCCTTTAACCGGACTTGGTGGAGGTAATCTCTCGATCACGTCCACCTTGGCTTTGTCTACTTCAATTCCCTTGGATGAAATCTTGTGGCCGAGCACTATTCCTTCATCTACCATAAAATGGCATTTCTCCCAATTGAGGACTAAATCAGTTTCTTCATATCTTGCCAACACCCTCTCTAAATTGTCGAGACAACTGTCGAAGTCATTACCAAAAACAGAAAAATCATCCATGAAGATCTCAAGGAAGTCTTCGACCATGTTTGAAAAGAGCGCCATCATGCATCTTTGGAAGGTTGTCGGGGCGTTACACAATCCGAACGGCATCCTTCGGAAGGCATAAGTACCGTATTGGCATGTGAAGGTTGTCTTTTCTTGATCTTCTGGTGCTATGGCAATTTGATTGTAACCTGAATAACCATCAAGATAACAATAAAAGGGTTTACTTGCAAGACGGTCAAGCATTTGATCAATAAAGGGTAATGGGAAGTGATCTTTCCTAGTGGCTTTGTTTAGCTTTCGATAATCCATACAAACCCTCCAACCGGTCACAGTCCTGGTTGGAATGAGTTCATTGTTTTCATTACTTACCACCGTTATACCTCCCTTTTTCGGTACACGTTGTACCGGACTTACCCATGTACTATCAGAGATAGGGTATATAATGCCAATGTCAAGCCACTTGATGATTTCTTTCATTACAACCCCTTTCATGGCATGATTCAGTCTCCTCTGGGCCTCAATTGAAGGTTTGTGATCATCTTCCAACAAAATCTTGTGCATGCACACTACCGGGCTAATTCCCTTCAAGTCGGCAATTGTCCACCCTAATGCCTTTTTGTGTAGCTTCAACATCTTGATCAGCTTCTTTTCCTGCTCAGGCTGTAACTTAGAAGAAATAATTACAGGTAATGTATTATCGGTTCCTAAGTATGCATATTTTAGTTGCTCTGGCAATTGTTTCAACTCAAGAATCGGTGGTTGTTCAATAGAGGGTTTTTCGAGCTTACCTTCCTTACCTGAGTAATCCAGTGGTTCAAAGTATGTACCTGGTCGATTGACTAGCCAATTTGCCTCTTCTTGTTGTTCCTCATCGACCGGTTCTTCATACTCCTCAGGTTCCTCTTGATCGGTAATGTAGTTGCCGAGGCAACTAAATTTCTCGTCGAAGTTAAACTCTATCGTGGCATGAAGAAGTTGGCATTCTTCTGGATCATCGGCATGCCGTAGTGTTTGAAACACATTTAGTTTAACTTGCTGGTCATTCACCCTCATTGTGAGTTCTCCTTTTTCAACATCAATCAAGGTTCTCCCTATTGCTAGGAATGGTCTCCCGAGAATGATGGATGCATGATCATCTGCTTCACAATCCAAAACAATAAAGTCAGCGGGAAAAATAAATTTATCAACTTTTACCAGTATGTCCTCAATTTTTCCCTCTGGATGCACATAGGATCTGTCGGCTAGCTGCAACATAACTGTTGTAGGTCTTGCCTTCCCGATTCCTAGTTTCTGGAAAACCGATTTAGGCATCAAGTTTATGCTAGCCCCAAGGTCGCATAATGCTTTCCCGACATAGTGATTTCCAATAGAACAGGGTATTGTGAAACTTTTGGGATCCTTCAACTTAGGTGGCATAGGATTGTGCAACATTGCCATGCATCCCTCTGTTGCGGCAACTGTTTCAAACTCTCCTAGCCTTGTTCTCTTGGACACAATGTCTTTAAGAAACTTGGCATAGTTTGGCATTTGTTCAATTGCTTCCACCAATGGCAAGTTGATGTGGACTTGCTTTAGGATATCAAGAAACTTCTTGAATTGGTATTCTTGCTTTTGTCGCTTCAACCTTTGTGGGAATGGTGGTGGAAGTCGGATATCTTCGATCCTTTTATTGGTTTGAAACCTAATTGACGGTATTGCTGGGACAACTGGATTTGCCGAGTCTTTATCGTCGGTTACCGAGGCATGCTTTTCACAAGTTGCCAAGGCGTCTTTATCGTTGGTTGTCGAGGCATGCTTATTGCCGGTTGCCACGACAATTCCTGGTTCAGCATCTGAGGCTTTGCCGCTAGGTTCGTCTTGATCTTTTTGTGGAGTTTTGTTTGATGAACGGGTTTGAGCCTCTCTAAGTTGTTGTCCACTTCTAGTGGTGATTGCCTTACATTGCTCATGGCCAGTTCCTCTTGCGACTTCAGTATCGCTAGGTAAACCTCCTTGCGGTCTAGTATTCAGATTTTGAGCAAACTGTCCGACTTGATTTTCCAATGATTTGATTGTCGCCTCTTGGTTTTGCAATCTCATTTCGGTCCTGTTAATAAAAGCATCAGTTCTTTTTATGAAATTACTATTCTCAGCCATATAAGATTCAGTTTTCATCATAAAAGCATTTAGATAATTTTCCAAAGAACTAGATGTTGTCGGTTGTTGTTGCGGCAACTGTTGCCGTGACATATTCTACTGGAATCTCGATGCTTGTGCATTCTGATTGTTCTGGTTTATAGCATTGTTGGGATTACTCCATGAAAAAATCGGGTGCTTCTTCCAAGCTGGATTGTATGTATTGGACATCACATTGTTGTTCCGATTGTAATTCCCCACATAGAAGCAGGATTCCAGATTCTGCATACATTCAGAAGAATTATGGTTATCACCACATAACTCACAAAAAGAATCCATTACCTTGACTTCACGTGTGTTGTTTGGTTTTTTCATGTTCTGGACCATCTTGGTTAAAGTGGCCAATTGTGCCGAAATTGAATCTGATGATCCTAGTTCATGTATTGTGGCTTGGCGTCTAACTCCTCCTCTTCTAGTAGATGGGAATTGATAATCATTCTTGGCCAGCCTGTTTAAAATTTGCATTGTTTCCTCCGGTGACTTATCTAGGAGTATGCCGTTTATCGAGGCATCTAGCATCATCCTTGTTGGTGTATTCACGGTGTTGTAAAACATTGTTACTTGAGTCCACACCGGGAATCCGTATAGGGGCATTTGTGTAGAACTTCTCTATATCGCTCCCAAGCCTCGTACATGGATTCATCATCTGCCTACCGAAAAGAAGTAATGTCGTTACGAAGTTTATCAGTCAAATTTGTAGGATTAAATCGAGCAAGGAAATCACGACAAAGATCGGTCCAAGATGCTATTGATCCGACAAGAATGCTATTCAACCATGCTTTCACCCTATCCCTCAGTGAATAGGGGAATAATCTTAATCGTAAGACATCAGAGGTGACTCCGTGTATTTTGAACAAGTTGCAAATCTCGAAGAAGGATTTCAGATGTTGCCGTGCATCTTCAGTTGCTGAGCCGCCAAACTGACCAATTGTGTTGATCATATTAAACATTACCGGTTTCAACTCAAAGTGGTCGGCTTCAATTTTGGGTGCCACAACTCCTGAATTAAGTCCATCAAGATCTTCTTCAAGATAGTCTCGAATAGTTCTGTTTCGTGCAAGAATCACTCCTCCTCCTACTGGAACATCTTGATTCATATTGCCGTCTTGATTAGCCATTGCTACTCTTATCCTTCATCAAAGTCTTTGTAAGGTTCGCTCGAATTCTGGATCAAAGGGATATTCTAGTGAAGTCGGTCTCGCCCTGGTCATATACCAATGCAAAACCAAAGTTTGTTAGCCCTTTGAATTTTTAACAAGAAAAGTAAAAGGAAAGTGCAAGAAAATAAAAACAAAGTCGCTATTGCCAATCCTCGGCAACGACGCCAAAAACTTGTTGTGCGTAATAAGTGCTACGCAATTGTGCAAGTATACACGTTGCAAGTTATAGTATAAAAGATATCGTCTCCACAGGGATTGGTGCCACTTCAAGAATCTAGTCTCTTGCACTGTAAAAAGTAAAAACACAAATAGAAGATTATAGGAGTTTTAACTAATAACTAATCTAGAAAGCAATAAAGTAAAAGAATAGATGAGATCAAATGAGAGAGATAGGCCAGGTTATCGTGAGTTGAGGTGTGATAGCCGATTGGATCGTCTTGGTAAAAGAGTGCACGGGCAACTCAGTTGCCGTGGCAACTTGCACAACGGGGTTGCCTTGGCAACTAATCGATGGTTGCCTGGGCAACTACTTGGGCGTCTGGGTAGCAATCTTCAAGGTTCGACAGAGCGTTCTTCAATGGTTTCTTCTTATCCCTAAGTCGAAACTCTAGCTACTTGTGCATGCCTTAATAATACATCCCTGCGTGAACCAAGGGTGAACAACAACCAATCTTGCGCTCCTCTTAGCCGTTGAAATCCTTGACTTATTCCTAAGCCAGATTAATCTTCACCATCAATAGATTGAATAAAGATCATATTCATTCGTTTCTTGAATCTAACTCTCCCGATATTAGATAAATAGATTAAATCATGAGATCCTCTCCCAATTCACTCGCAAACAAGAATAAGAACCAAGAATGAATAAACCTTGAATAGAAAAGTGCAAACTCTTATTACCTAAACAAAAACCAATAGTTTCTCACAACCACAAAACACAATAACCATAGCCAAAGAGATTTAGTTCATGGCTAGGTTCCAAAGAAACACAAGATAAATAATCCCTAGCATGAACCCAATCGAACAAGAAAGAAAAGGATGAAGAAGGAGGCTTGTCGAAATCCTCCTTGCCCTAGATGCTTGTCAAAAATTCTCTCCTCTTGCCCTCCTTGGACTTGTCGAAATTCCCTTCTCTTGCTCTCCATTGATTGTCGAAATCTCCCTCTTATTTATAGGGATAGGCCAAAGTCCTTCTTTGAGGAGGAAGTTAAGTTGGAATTAAATTATCTTTAAAGAATATAATTCTTTATTATAATTGTATTCCTACTAGAACTTCTCCTATCTTCTTGGAATTTAATTCTTCTTTACTCTCTGCATGGAAATCAAATTCCTTTGGGTTTGGGCTTTGCTCCATGTCATCTTGGGCTTGTCTAGTCATCAATTTCGACTACCATATCACCTTTGCTCTTGTCGACAATTGCCATGGCAGCTGGCTCGGCGTCTCCTTCATGTATTGCCCTGGCAACTGGCTCGGCGTCTCCTTCATGTATTGCCCTGGCAACTAGCTCTAGCCTTGCTTTGGCAAGTGATCCTGCATATACACACAAAACACACCAAAGCAGCATCTTTTCCCACAAAAACTACCATGTTATGTGATCAAGCTCAACGATGGAAGGAAACATGGATAAATGCATGAATGGCTAATTATGCAACTAATATGAGCCTAAGTCTAACAATAATATGAGTAAAAAGGGTAAGAAAAATAGTACTTTTGAACACTTATCAGTCGTGGCAGAGGTAGTTTCCAGAGGTGTGATGAGGGTCAGAGGTCTGTTGCTCATACCGTGGCTATACAATTGGAGAACAGAGGACGGACAAGGGTGTATGCTCATTGTGAGGGACGAAATGACACCAATGTGATTGCAGGTACCTTTTCCTTGCAATCTTTGTTATTATTTTCTTTGGTTGAGTTGCGTTTCACGCATTTATACATTTTAAGCTAGCATGCACACTAATTGGATATACCTATTAAAATCTTGGGTGTGGGTATTTTAGTAACAAGTTCTCTTCGGGAGACCGTTACTGTTAGGAGGATGTATAGAAGATGTCCGTTGGTCGTTCAAGGTCATATTTTTACTGTTGATTTAATGGATTTGCCGTTTCATGGTTTTAACGTCATCTTGGGTATGGATTGGTTGAGCGAGCATAGAGTTGTTGTTGATTTTAAAACCAAAAGGATTTCTCTAAAGCTTGCCACGACTATGTTGTTGTTATGGTGGGCTATAATGCCAAATTCTTACCTAATGTCATCTCGGCATTGCAAGTGGAGAAGTTGATGAAGGTGGATTGTCAAGCCTATTTGGCTTTTATAATTAATCTTGATATTAAAGGAGTTTGAGTACAAGATATTCGAATGGTACATGATTTTTTGGAAGTCTTTCCAGATGAGTTACCTGGATTACCACCGGATAGGGAAGTTGAGTTTCGTATCGAGACATACTCCGGTACAACTCCAGTGTCCATTGCTCCCTATTGCATGGCACCGAAGGAGTTGAAAGCTCAACTTCAGGAGTTGTTGGATCGTGGTTTCATCCGTCCAATTGTTTCGCCTTGTAGTGCGCCAATGTTGTTTGTGAAAAAGAAAGATAGGACTATGCAGATGTGTATTGATTATCGATAATTGAAAAAATTAACGATTAATAACAAGTATCTATTACCACGAATTGATGATTTGTTTGATTAATACCAAGGTGCATCAATGTTTTCAAAGATTGATTTGAGATTCGGGCATTATCAGTTGAAGGTCAAAGAAGCGGACGTGTTAAAAATTGATATGGATATTATGAGTTCTTGGTGATGCCGTTTGGTTTGACTAATGCCCTAGTTTCTTTCATGGATATGATGAATAGGGTGTTTCATGAGTTTTTTGATCAATTTTTAGTTGCGTTCATAAATGATATCCTTGTGTACTCCCATACCGAGAAAGAGCATGAGCAACATCTACATATAGTTTTGCAAGCTTTGAAAGAGAATCAGTTGTTTGCCAAGTTGAGTAAGTGTGAATTTTGGTTTAAAAGGTGACATTTTCTTGGTCATGTTGTATCAGCGGAAGGCATTCGTGTCAATCTGCAGAAGATAGAGGCTATCCTTAATTGGAAGCAACCTAAGACGGTGTCAGAAGTTCTTAGTTTCCTTGGTCTGGCTGGGTATTATTGATGTTTTGTGGATGGTTTTTCCAGCATTGCTGGCTTGTTGACTAGACTTTTGTAGAAGAATGTTCTGTTTGTATGGATTGGAGATCAACAACGTAGTTTTGAAGAGTTAAAAGAGGTTTTGACTCATGTTCCTGTAATGATTCAACCTGAGGTGGGTAAGGAGTTTGTGGTTTATAGTGTTGCTTCATATATTGGCTTGGGTTGTGTGCCAATGCAAGAGGGAAAGGTTGTGGCTTATGCATCAAGGCAGTTAAAGGTACATGAGTGCAACTGCCCTACGCATGATTTAGAGCTTACCGCGGTGGTATTTGCTCTAAAAGTTTGGAGACAATATCTTTATGGTGAGAAGTGTATTGTTTACACGGATAACAATAGTTTGAAATATCTGATTCTTAAAAAAAGTTAAATCTCAGGCAACAAATATGGGTTAAGTTGCTTAAGGATTATGATTTGATAATTGAATGCCACCCTGGAAAAGCTAATGTAGTGGCAGATGCATTGAACCGTAAGGCGACTGTTAAGCTTAGGGCAATGTTTGCCGTGTTGAGTGTGACATGGGAACTCAGTTTTTTGGTAGAGTAGCAAGTTAAACCTACATTATCTCAACTGATTAAGGCGAGGCAACCATATGATGATGCGTTGGTTCCACATATTAAGGACATTTTGGATGGTAACCCAACCGATTTTCATTTTTAATGATGATAGTGTCTTATGTTTTAAGGGTCGAATAGTGGTGTCGAAAGATTCAGAGTTAAGGTGCACTATTTTGACCGAGGCTTATTCTAGTCCTTTTTCTATGCAACCTGGTATTACTAAGATGTATTGTGACTTGAAAGAGGAGTACTATTGGGTTGGGTTAAAGAAGGACGTAGCAAAGTTTGTTGCTCATTGTTTGGTGTATCAGCAAGTTAAAGCTAGACATTAGTTTCCTGCTAGGTTATTGCAACCTGTAAAAATTCCAAAATTGAAATGTGAAAAGATCACTATGGATTTCGTGACGAGGTTGCCTTTAACGTCTTTTAAAAAAATTCTATATGGGTGATTGTTGATCATTTTACGAAGTGTACACATTTTCTTGCTGTGCATACGACATATACGTTGGATAAGTTGGCGGAGTTGTGAAGTTGCATGGAGTATCAAAGTCTATTATTTTGGATAAAGATTCTCGCTTTACGTTGAGGTTTAGGGAGAGTCGACAGAAGGCTTTGGGATAAAGGCTTAATTTCAGTAATTTTTATCATCCTCAGACGAATGGACAGTCTGAACGTGTTATACAGATTCTAAAAGACATGCTATGTTGTTGTATAATTGATTTTTAGGGAACGTAGGATAAGCAACTTCCACTAGTTGAGTTTGCTGATAATAATAGCTATCAGTCGAGTATACAGATGGCTCCTTACGAGGCCCTTTATGGACGTAGATGTCGGACGTCCATGTCACATGGCCTGATTTGATTAGAGGTACGAATTCAAAGGTAAAGCTTATTAGCGATCATTTAAAGGCGACTTCATATCAAAAAAAATCTTTTGTAGATTTGAAGCGAAAGGAGTTTGAGTTCGCTGTTGGAGATAAAGTGTTCCAAAAAGTTTCTCCCTGGAAAAAGGTTATGAGATTTGGGCGTAAGGGTAAGTTAATTCCTAGGTTCATTGCACCATATGAGTTGCTTGAGCGGGTTGGGCTGATTGCTTATAGGTTGAAGTTACCAGTTGAGCTGGAGAGGATAAAAAGAAAAAATGGACCTA
Organism: Hibiscus mutabilis; assembly: GCA_019671005.1. Taxonomy (NCBI): domain Eukaryota; kingdom Viridiplantae; phylum Streptophyta; class Magnoliopsida; order Malvales; family Malvaceae; genus Hibiscus; species Hibiscus mutabilis. The sequence goes on from CM033719.1 coordinate 51,297,832, forward strand.
ATTCGAGATATTCGGTTTAGGTTTGCTATGGCAAACCTAATGTCACTCACTCAGTTCGGCATAGCGCTTAAGCCGGGTCAAGGGGTTACACACCCACCACTGACGACCTTTAGCCAACCGCTATAGATTTTCGAGAGAGAAGAATGGATAATTTTTATTTAGATAATACTTTTCCATGTCTCCCGACACAAGCTACAGCGTTGAGCAACACGATCACATTAGTGCAAATGTCGATTACGTCCTAAAATGTTCATGTCGTGGCAAATTCTTGTGATTATTATGGGGGACAACATTTGTGGGAAAATTTCCCATACAACCCTGATGCATATTGCTAAAAGGCGGATTGTAAAATGAGCGTTAGAGACCATCTCGATGCTTACAACTAACGGTGTAACCAACAGTAAATTTTTTTATGGTATGATCAAAGAGCTAAAATTTTTTATGACGATAATCGCTTTGTTGCTACAGCACACATGTCATGGCAAAGTAGTCCTCATCAGCAACCAAACTTCTTATAGAATTCTTAAGAAGGTGACAATTTATTTGCACCTTATAACCATGTTACACCATCAAAGTTCAATCAATTGCTGCACCAAAGTAGTGATCATCAGGCGCAATTAAATTCCATGGAGGCTATGAAAGCTTGGATGGATGCTGAGCTTCAAAGTTCTACTAAAACATTGAGAAATATTGAAAATCACGCAACAGAGATTTTGAATGTCTTGAATAGCACGTCACAACAATCAATTCAAGGGGATACTGAAATCCCAAGTCAAGAGGACGAGAGGCAATGCGAAAAGATCTCCCCAATGTGTGGGGAACAACTAGAACCTCCGAGTCGAGAGAATGAGAAAGAATGCCCTGCAATGGATGAGCCTAAACAACGAGTTGCCACAACAAATCTCGAGGAGCCTAAACATAGCAATGATGTAACAACACTAGATGAGGCTGAGAAGAGTAATACTACAACATTATTTGAGGAATATGATGCCCAAACCGTTACAGCAACATTATTGCTGAATCAACAATATGTAGACTGCTCTTATCCACAACGACCAAACCACATGCAAGATTTGATACCATTGAATCTAGGGTATGCTCATTTAGGAGATGACACTCAATCTATGGCGATTCCCTCTGATTTTAGTGCTGCCCCAAAATCTCTACTGAGGAAGATGTTTGAAAAGCTTAAAGAAAATGGTGGTTGGATACATGAACACTTCAAAAGAATTGGTCATTCACTTGACTTACACAAGAATCTAAAAGAAGATTAACACAACAATTGGCTAGAACAACAATTGCCACGACAACGAAGGCTACACCCAATAATGAAGAAAATTGATGAGAATGAAATAATCAAATGGTTGGGTGTTGTTGGTATAATCTTTTCCATCAAATAATTAATGCCTTCAAAAACAATAGTAAAGTGTAGGGTATGCATGGACTACAAAAGGAACAAGAAAGAAAGATATCTCCACCACGGATCTACAAAGGGGATTAGTTTCAAGCGCATTGGCTCAACTTTTTTGGGAAGAATTGTCACTCGATGGAGGGTGCAGATGTACTATAAGAAGTAAAGAAAATGACCCTCATCCCAACACATTAAGATGCTTAAAAATCCACTTTACCCCCTCTTTTATTTTTCTACATTGTTTTTTATTTTTATTTGTTTTATTTTGTTTTGAACTTTAATTTTGTTTTTATGCTTCAACATTGCTTTTCATTATTTTGTTTTCATATATTTTGCTTGGCATTGAGTTAATCATTTTTTATTTTCCTTGTTTTCCTTTTATTTTGCAGCCATAAAGCAAGAAGGAGAATCAAATCTTTTCTGGGATTTAGAGAAAAGTTAATTTTTGGCAGTATTGGATCATCAATATTTTAAGGTATTTTGGGCGGTTACAAGACAAAAGGGGAAGTGGATCTATTGCATTTAATAAAAAAATTTCTTTCTTTCGTAATTGTTAAAAACCTACAACTTCTCTCTTACTTTTTAGGATTTCCTTTTCCCATGTCCCCATTTTCCCATAAACCCTGTGATAGCTCTTTAAAGAACATGTGTTTCCACTAGATTTATGGATTAAATTGTCCATACATCAGCATTTTATGCATGCATAGATGCATTTTCGTGTTTATTTTTTGCATTTTGTCTAACTCAGGACTTAGTTGCTCTTATTACCCATATTTTTGCCTTTTTTCTCTGTTGTTGCTGTATTACTAATGTCTTTGCAGAGGATGTTTCATCACTATAGCAAGCTCGACACTACAGTTGCCAGGTCCCCAGTTTGCTAAAAAATAAGGATGACCCTGTCAGCTGTATTGTTTGTTATAACAAAATTGGTATGGCAGAGAGTCACGTAAAATATCTGAAGGACATGTGTCATTTCCTATAAAGCTTATAAAAGGATAAATTTGGGAGGAGAGAGAGGAGAGGAATTCATGTGATTTCTATTTTCCTATCATCTTCAACCTTCAAGCTCTCCTTCCATGGCGGCATAAACACCATTTATGGAGATCCAAGGCTAAGCAAGGCAGAAATATCCGAGGAGATGAGGAATCATATGTTAATGATGTTGGTTTAAACTCTTTAAGCTCTGTATAAACTTGTTTAAACTTTTTTTAGTTTAATATATTTTTATTAGCTTTATTCATATTTCAATTATTGGATTTGATCTTTGTTAGCATGAGAATGTTAAACATCTTCATTGACATTGAGAGTTGTAGTGACAATTTAGGTTAACAAGTCATTACAACGAGATTTGAATAAGGATACAATGAGAGTTGATCCACTTGTTCAAGGAGTTTTAGATGACGAGTGTGTAAATGACCTATTTTGTATACCCTTTTTACCTGTCTTTTTCTTGTTTTCAAGCTCATTTAGTTGCATTTAGGTTAGATTGCATATAATTTGCATGTAGGTAGGGAGTTACACTGCCTAGGCTTAAATGTTATAGATTTTGATGATTTTATGGGAAATATGGTGTTTTATGGTGCATGTGCAGGACATTGGAAGATGATGGAGGGATACTGGAGCGGAAGAGTAGCAGATCTCATGGCTAGAGCTGTCGAGGCATAAAGAGTTGGAGATGAATCTACTTTGATCCACGTGGACTTTCTCCCCGATATGGTACATTAATATAGCGGGAAATCAATGGCCTTCTTTAATAAAGTTGCGCGCACTTTAGGGTTTTTAAACCCTAGTTTCACCGCCTATATAAGAGAAACTTGGACGCCAATTCAAGAGAACCGAGATTTTAAACAACAGTCATAGTCTTTAGCTTGCGGAGAACCACCAGAGTCAAAGCTAGAGAATTCTCCACAAGACTGACGCTATTTAGAGAGGCTGGAGGAGTTGGAGACCTGCAACAATAGTTGGACAGCACAGAGGAGATCGTCGAGGACACTTGACTTTTTTCTATCCCTTTCTTGATAAACTATCGTACTTTATTTTTTATTATTGATGTTTTAGGCTCAGACATGAGCTAAATACTTTAGTTGGGTTTATTGCTACCAAGGATTTTATATTTTTATTATTTTATTTTACTGCTATAGTTATTTTTCCTTTATCTATTCTGTTCGTCGTTCTTCATGTGTAGTTATTGTAAGAGCTATCGAGAAAGGACTTTTAACTATTAGTTTGTGGCTTAGACATAAGTTTAGGGTTTCAATGACTAAAAAGGAGTTTTAAACAAATAATAGAGTTGTTAGGGTTTACGCGGACATGTATTACCTTAGCTTCAATATTATTAACTTCTAGGCATCGAGAGAGTCAGAAGTTCATTAGAAAATCATGTCGAGTAGATAAAGATCTTAATGGTTTACGCAGACATGTATTGCCAATCGCTATAGCATTGAAATAAGTAATCAAGCATATATCCTTAGCAATTAACCCAACTTCCATAATTATCTGTTATTCGCTGCAACATTTGTTCGTCTTAATCATAGTTGTCTTTATTTTAATTGTTTTTAGTTTTGATAATCCAACAACAATCATTACTTGCAAACACATTCTTAAATTCAATAAATTCGTAGTTATTGATCCAATCCTCGTGGGTTTGACACTTTACTCCATCACTTTATTACTTGATTTGATGAGTATACTTGCTCTAAAGTGCATCATTATTCGACAAGCATCAATAGTTTTGACAAACTACGAGAGTTGTAATTGATCTACTTTTCTGCGTCATCAACTGATAATTGAATAGAAGTTAGTAAGCGAGTGTAACCCTTTTATTTGTTAAATGAACCAATGTATTGTATTTCCTTGTTGTATTTGACATTCTACCGAGCTGAATCGAGGGTATCCAGATTTCTCCTAATATTTCTTTTATCTTATTTTAATTGTTGTTCTTTCTATCACAATTGATTTTACACACATTACTTTATTTCTCTATTGCTACTACCATTACACTCACGATATTTCAGTTTATAGAATTGCTTGTGGCCACATAATAGTTCAACTAAATACTCATCCTCATGGGATCGATATCTAGCAGGATCATCCTATTTCTATACTTGCATCGGCAGTGTTTGCTTGCACTTAGCGTGTGACGATTATTCACCGATCAAGTTTTGGTGTTGTTGCTGGGGATGACATTATTTGGTTTTTATGTTTTTGCTTGCAATTTCGTTTCCTTGATTTAGTTTGCAGTTGTTTTTAATAGCTTTTATTGTTTTCTTTTCTTTTAATATGTTTTATAGGTGTTGTATGACCAGAAGTGCTGCCACACCACTCTTCGTACCTGATCTAAAAGTTGAAATGACTCTTAGACGTAAACTTCGATAATGAAGTAAGATGGCAAGACAAAACAACGAGGGTATCCCTCACGACCCTAAAATCCCACCACCGCACCCTCCAGCCCAAAATAGAATAATCTGCGAGGTTGAAGTTCCCTTGTTGGACAAATTGCAACCAGGTGTTATTCCACCTCTTATTCAAGCTGGGAATTTTAAGTTGAAGCATGTTATGTTCCAAATGCTCAACTCCAATGGGTAGTACGCAGGGTTACCACATGAAGACTCAGGGTTAACATTTTCTTTGTAGGGAAGAGCTCGCACTTGGTTTCGAGGACTCCTTATCGGATCTATTATGTCATGGAATGATCTTGCAACGTGTTAACGCCTCAAAAAATGTATTTTCTATGCATATATTTCCATGGTTTTTCTTGACTTTAGGTAAATATTAGTCTATTTTGCTAGTAGTTTCATGCATTTGCATCTAGGAGTTGAGGAATGTATAGTTTTTATTGCCAGAGTGAAGGGGTGTTTTCTTGTTGTGGTATGCAGGTACAATAAGATTTCATGGAGTGGATGAAGGGAGGAGAATGCCAAGCTTGGTTGGCAAAAGTCACATCAGCCCTAGTTACAATAACGCGTAGTTGCCGCGTCCAAAGAGTACGACACCAGAAATTCGAAACTCTACCCTAACCCTAATTAAGGCTTTGCCCGTGCCTATATAAAGGAATTTAAGAATAAGCCAAAGGGGAACTAAAGCCACGAGGAGAAGAGAAGGGTAGAACCAACCTGGCCAGTTTTGCCAGGAGATATGGATCTATTGAAGGGCTACATCGAAATAACTCTTTCTTTTGTTCATATCTCTTGATTTAATTCTAGTTTTGTGATGATGAATCAAAATGATGATTTGTTGTTGGTTTCCCAGCCATGGACTAATCTTTTATGTTGGCTAGGGGTGTTTGCAATGAACGCTTAGTTTTAGGTTTAAATAATTGAATGCTTTAGCATTATTGTCTATTTCGCATATGCTTCATGGTTTCATATTTATGCCATAAGACAGTTGGCATTGAATGCTCATTATCCCCTAATATCTTAACAAACTTGGGAGATAAGGATTAATTGCCAAATACTATGGAGAGAAACTTCGACAGAAAAAGTTCAAGTAGATGAAACTTACACTTGAAGTAAATCTACCCCTTTAGAAGTATAGATTGAATCTTAACCAAGTTAATTGTTTGAAAACCCACTATAGACATATATATGTTAAAAGTAATTAACTTAGGGTATTGCCATCGACAGAGGCAATACTAACTTATAATCTACTCGGCAATAGAATCAAAGTTTAATGTTATTAATTGCTGTCTTCGCTAGCATGAAATCCAAACATCCCTTGCCAAGCCTTCCAATCATCATTACACCAGTTGTTTGCCAAACTACTTAGATCTTTACTTCAGTTTCCTTTATCATTTTAATTTCTTTAGTTCTTTTATTTTACTCATTCTCTCAAACAATTGACATCACCTTTATTTTCCAGTTCACAAGTATTAATCGTGGCAATTAATTCCTAGACAATCCCTGAGGAGACGGTACTCAACTCATTACTTTATTACTTACTGACCATGTATACTTGCACAAAAAAAGACGTATTCTTGGCACCATTTATTTGAATAATTACACAGAATCCTTAATCTTTTGCCAAGCAGTATTCTACCGACAAGTTTTTGGTGCCATTATCGGGGATTGCAACGAAATTGATTGTTCTGATTTTTACTTCTTTTTCTTTTTAGTTATTTTTATTAATTTTATTTAGCCTATGAACATGAGCAACACTGCAAGGGAAGAACTTGAAGAATGATCCAAAAATTGAGAGAACCCTACACAGGCTAAGGAGAGAACGTCAAGAGATGGCGTAGAATGGGAATGTGGAGTTAGGAGATAACCAACCCATCAAATAACACCTAGCACTCACCATAGATAATTTGATGCCAGAACTGATTGGTCCAGAGGTAAATATGGCTAACTTTGAGCTTAAACTAATAGTGATTCAAATGCTATTGAATGTAGGACAATTTGATGTATCACCTACTGGAGACCCAAGGCAGTATTTGAAGTAATTCATGGAAGTTTGTCAACTATTTCAATAGCCTGATGTGAATGAAGAAATAATAGAGTTCAGGTTATTTTCATTTTCCTTGCGAGATAGAGCGAAATTGTGGTTAAATTCTTTTCCATATGGTTAAGTCACTACATGGGCAGATTTATGCTAGAAGTTCCTACTGAGATTCCAGCTACCTATATTAAATGCCAAGCTGCAAAGTGAAATCATTACCTTTAGGCAAGTTGATAATGACACTTTGTATGATACCTGGGAGTGATTCAAAGACCTGTTGAGAAGATGGCCCATGCATGGATTCCTTACTTGGACCCAGATGAAGATTTTTTATACCAGACACAATCTTATGCTAGGATCATTGCAGACGCCATGACAAATGGTTCAATGCTGGATAAAAATTATAATGAGTCATATGACATCCTAGAAAGGATTTCCACCAATGATCTCCAATATCCTACCAACAGATTAGGAGCCGGGACGAGAGCATGTGGAAATTTGGAACTTGATGCACTTTCATCAATCAATGCTCAAAATGCCAGCCTCACTAATATAGTGAAGACAATGCAAAAGCCTGCTGAAGTCCGAGTAGTAAAGGTATTGGAACCATTTTGCACTACTTGCGGTGATGACCATATCATACAGGAATGCTCAGTAAACCTAGAGTCGGGGTATTTTGTTGGAAAATACAACTACAATAACAACTCGTACTCCATAACAACTCGTACTCCAATACATATAATGTGGAGCGAAAGCAGCATCTGAACTTTTCATGGTCGAACCAGGGAAGTAACAAATTGAATGCCCAGTGTTAGAGCACCAATGCACCACCAGGTTTCAACTAGAATGTGATGCCACAAAGAACGCATAATAATCTACCTCTAGTGCAAAGATCTTCTGATGTGAACACTCTAAAGGATTATATAGAGTATAACGATGCAACTGTCCAGAGTCTGGCTGCATCCATGAGGAATTTGGAAGTTCAGATAGGACAGATTGCCAGCGCACTTAATGCCAGACCTCCAAGGACTTTGCCAAGTGATACAGAGGATGCTTGGAAAAAAGGGAGAGAATAATACAAAGCTGTCAGTCTCCTAAGTGGAAAATAAGTCAAGATTTCAACGCGTGAAAAAGAGCCAATTATTTTCCATTAGAATAAACCAGTGCCAGCAAAAGAAACCAAGAAAGCTGAGAAAGGAGAAGCAAGCACCGACAATGCCAAATCATAGCCTGATGCCAACCCTACCTTGGTAAAACAAGCAGGTGTTACTTTTGACATTTTCAAAGCTCTTAAGTGTGTAGATGAACTTGACGAATGCCATGTTGTTGAGCTAATGGAATCCATTTTGGATGAGAACCTGGCATTGAATTGCCATGGAATAAAAGTTGATGTCATGAAGCAAGGTGTGCTCAGATGGCTAGTTACAAAAAGGAAAAGTGGATTCCAAATGACTGAGAATAAAGAGCCGAAGCAGGAAAATTTTGCCACAACAAAAATGTCAAAGATTCTATGGCTAGAAACTGAAGATTTAATGAAGATTGCTATAGCAATTTTGGAACAGTATGGGGGTGACCATGTCTCGACATCGAAGGAAAAAGGAGCAACAAAGCCTAAGCACTATTGGGGTGATGAGTTTAATCAAAGGGTCTCTAGACTTACAGTAAATAGATTCTTTGGTTTTCTAAGGTGGTTGTTCAAAGCCACCATGACGAAACATTCTCTTTCATCGTGCAATCGAGAGTTTGGAATACTCAAAGGGAAGCAATCCTTCAACTTTATACATTGGTTATTCAAACAAAAGATTGCCACAGCCTACCATCCACCAACCAAGGGCCAAAGGCTGAAGCACTATTGGGAATAAAGTTAGATTAATGCCAAGAGACCATTCTCCTTGCGGACATTTAGTAAATTTTTGCCACATAGTCTGATCATTGTAAATAGGTTTAGGAGAATTAGTTTCTTTTCAGTACTTAGGGTATCATAATTTTAAATTTTTAGTTTTTTGTTTTATTTTTTTCTATTTTGAAAGGCTTTTTTGATTCTTAGCACAGGAAATTTTGCCAAGAGACCTTGCTGAGTTCTGATGCCAAGACACCCAAGGCTGAATTGACAACTCAATTTCCAGTTGATGTTGTGGCATTACTCTCTCATATCTATCAACACCAAGAATTCCTCCTCTAAAAGCTTCGAAAGGCCGAGGAGCAAAACCTGGCACTCTGGCAATATATTGAGGCCAGGGACCATGCCCTGCAGATAACTCTTGAAGCAATGTCTGCCAATCTTTTGCCACCATATCCGAAGTTCCCAACCGAGCTCCATACAACAGAAGGAATGCAGCCAGCCCTTAGCATGATCATACTCTAGCCTAGCAATCTGATGCCACTATGCCAGTATCACCTGTCCATGAAAATTCTGCCAAGACCAAGCATGTGGACGTTGCGTCTACCGATGAAGTACTTATAGATGATGCCACGATTGACATGACACCAGTAGCCTCAACCTCTTCAGCTACCCCTGTCGCAGTAGATACATTTGAGCTGTTGAGGATGGTTAAAGAGGTTCTACAAGATATGAAGGCTTCTACTACCATGACTGATGTTCCAAAGCCATAACTGAAAAAGAAGAAGTCGGTGGCAAAAAATGAGAACCCTTCATCAAAAGAAAGACTCGCTCCACTTGGCCAAACCATTCCTCAGGGGAGTCCTCATCCCCTTAACTCCTTACATTCATGTTTTTCATTTCAAGCATACATTGCATTTGTATATATGTGTTTTCATGCATTGAGAACAATGCCTACCTTAGGTTTGGGTAGGTGTGTTGCCTCACATTTATTGCCATAACTTTCATTTTTATGTTTGCTTTTTGTTATTGCCATATACATAGAGCAGAACCTTGCATACCAGACCATTAATTTTTTTCCAAGGCTTTATTTTGAACTGATATTTTTTACCGAACACATTGCTAGCATAGTTAGATTCAACCTTAGTATGCCCTGTTCGATGAAGAATTGAAAAATCTCTAGACTTAGTATGGACGAATTGCTTGGAAATTGATGTCTAACTTAGGGAAATTTAGTCTCATTCAAACATATAGTATGCATCTAGTTCCCAAGATAAACTTAGGAACTGAACTCAGAATAAAAAATGCCAGGGTAAAAATAAAGAATAAGACAACAATGTTTTGCCAAAGGCAAAAAAAATTTTAGAACACTCATCTGCCTTAGATACAATAAGTAACTTGGGGCTTCGTGGTTTGTTCCTCTTTAGTTCTTAGGCCTACAAAATCTTTAGGGTATGAATGTAATAGGTTAGCTTAGTGATGTAGTCTGGATTAACGTGAGGGTTTGTGGTATGCTCCCTCTTACTTCTCACGCCAAACATCATTATAACGCGAACCTAAAAATAATGCCAAAAGAAAGAAAAGGAAATAAGTCCTTGGTGAATAAAATAAAAAATTCTAAGTTTGGGAAGTAAAATTAACAAAGGGAGTTGAAGGATATTGGATGTAAACCGCCCGCACTTCATGCACACTTCATGACCTCAGGTTAAAGTTATATTTCTGCACTTGAAATTGCTAAAAATTTTGTTGGCATTGCTATTGCGAGATAACTGAGAACAGAAGAACTAGGGCCAGATTTTTCTTGCTAGCTCATGTTACTAATCGGAAAAATTTTGCTGGGGCACTTTACTCTATTTTATAGTTTTTAAGTTTTTAGTTTTGCATTACTTGAGGACAAGCAAATGAGCTACGTTTGGGGTTGTGTTAATGCCTCAAAAGATGTACTTTCCATGTATATATTACTACGGTTTTGCTTGACTTTAAGTACATATTAGTCTATTAACTAAGGGAGTTGAAGGATATTGGACGTAAACCGCCCGCACTTCATGCACACTTCATGACCTCAGGTTAAAGTTATATTTCTGCACTTGAAATTGCTAAGAATTTTGTTGGCATTGCTATTGCGAGATAACTGAGAACAGAAGAACTAGGGCCAGATTTTTCTTGTTAGCTCATGTTACTAATCGAAAAATTTTTGCTGAGGCACTTTACTCTATTTTATAGTTTTTAAGTTTTTAATTTGCATTACTTGAGGACAAGTAAATGAGCTAGGTTTGGGGTTGTGTTAACGCCTCAAAAGATGTACTTTCCATGTATATATTGCTACAGTTTTGCTTGACTTTAAGTACATATTAGTCTATTTTGCTAGTAGTTTCATGCATTTGCATCTAGGAGTTAAGGAATGTATAGCTTTATTACCAGAGTGAAGGAGTGTTTTCTTGTTGTGGTATGCAGGTACGATAAGATTCCATGGAGTGGATGAAGGGAGGAGAATGAAAATCTTGGTTGGTAAAATAAGAAAGAAGAATGCCAAGCTTGGTTGGCAAAAGAAGAGAGAAGAATGCCAAGCTTGGTTGGCAAAATACACGTTAGCCCTAGTTACAATAATGCGTGGATTCCGCGTCCAAAGAGTGGGGCACCAAAAATTCGAGACTCAACCATAACCCTAATTAGGGCTTCACCCGTGCCTACATAAAGGAATTCAAGAATAAGCCAAAGGGGAACTAAAGCCGCGAGGAGAAGAAAAGGGGAGAACCAACCTGGGCAGTTTTGCCGGGAGATATAGATCTATTGAAGGGTTGCATCAAAAGAACTCATTCTTTTGTTCATATCTCTTGATTTAATTCTGCTTTTTGTGATGATGAATCAAAACAATGATTTGTTGTTTCCCCAGCCATGAAATAATCTTTTATGTTGGAGGGATGTTTGCAATGAACGCTTAGTTTTAGGTTTACATAATTGAATGCTTTGGCATTATTGTCTATTTCGCATATGCTTCATGGTTTCATATTTATGCCACAAGACAGTTAGCATTGAATGCTCATTATCCCCTAATATCTTAACAAACTTGGGAGATAAGGATTAATTGCCAAATACTATGGAGAGAAACTTCGACATAAGATATTCAAGTAGATAAAACTTACACCTAAAGTAAATCTACCCCTTTAGAAGTATAAATTGAATCTTCACCAAGATAATTGTTTGAAAACCCAGTATAGGCATATATGTGTTAAAAGTAATTAACTTAGGGTATTACCATCGACAGAAGCAATACTAACTTATAATCTGCTCGGCAATAGAACCAAGTTTTAATGTTATTAATTGCTATCTTCGCTAGCATGAAATCCAAGCATCCTTTGCCAAGCCTTCCAATCATCATTACTCTAGTTGTTTTCCAAACTACCTGGATCTTTAATTTAGTTTCCTTTATCATTTTAATTTCTTTAGTTATTTTATTTTACTCGTTCTCTCAATCAATTGCCATCACCTTTATTTTTCAGTTCACAAGTATTAATCATGGCAATTAATTCATGGACAATCCCTGTTGAGACGATACTCAACTCACTACTTTATTACTTGCTGACCGTGTATACTTGCACGTAAAGTGACGTATTCTTGGTATTATTTATTTGAATTATTACACAGAATCTTAATTTTTTGCCAAACAGTATTTCATTGACATAATGCAGTTTTTATTGCTCTTTAATCCACCGACAATGAAATCCCTCTTGAAAAATGATATTACTGCATACTATTGGTTGGATAATGAAACTCGCTACACTACATGGGAAAGATATAAGTCTCTGTTGCTTTGATGTCCAACCATAGACTTCAACAAGAAACTTAAATTGAGATATTCTACAATGGGTTGAATGCAGCCATAAGACATCTTGTCGATGAATCATCTAGTGGACCTTACTCAATTGCACTTATAATGCTATTGTTGGAGTGTTAGAGCAATTTGCATAGAATAATTCTCAAATATCCTATTTCAAGAGCTGCTTCATTCAAAGCTACACCATGAGTGTTTGAGCTTGATGATATTTCTTCTAAAGGCTAAGATTTCTTCTTTGGAGAACAAAATCAAGAATATAGAGGGTACAAGTGAAGTTGATCCCATCTAGTTAGCTCAATAAACCACTACTCCTGTGTTCTCTTGTGAGTGAGATTTGTAGTGAGTACCATAGCTATGAAGATTGCCCACAGCATGAAAAAAATGCAAGCTATGTTAACAACATGCGAGGCAATAATATGGGTAATTCTTATAACTCAGCTAATAGGCAATCTTGGGGAAATTCCAATTTTGAGCATAATTCAAGAGTATTCCGCTATGAGAGTACTTCTTTTCGAGGGAATTCTAGTGCGCGTGAAAGAAATTCCTATTTTGTGCATAACTTAGGAGTATTCTGCTCTGAGAATACTTCCTTTTAAGGGAATTCTAGTGTATATAAGGAAATTTTAGTTACCCATAACAACAGTTCACACCGCAGGTTCCATTGCAGTCACAACAGAATAGGATGCAACCACAATATTCTTCTTTACAAACTCAGCAATGGCAGTATGGTGCACAATCATAATATGGGGCACCAAATCAGATACAGTCACAAACCAATCATTATGCTCCATCATCTATATCTGATCCATTTTCTCTTTTTGAGGAACTAATGCACGAATATTTCTCTCGTACAAAAGCTATAGTACAATGTCACTCTTCATCGATCCGTACTTTGGAAGCTCAATTGGAGCAGTTAGCTACTAAAATGAACTCTCGACAACCAGATACACTTCCTAGCAATACTGAGAGTCTGGTAATCAAGGGTATAGTGCATTGCAAGGCTATTACTCTCTGCAGTGGTAAGCAAACTACCGACTCAATGCAACAAACATCTATAACTATTTATGAGCGAGGGGAGTCGTCGAAATCTGATTCAAAGTAGGCAGATGGAATAGAGGATGGTATGAAGGATAATGCTCTTCTAGTTATTACTCTGCTTCCATCAATTTTGCAATCTAAGTTGTTCCCAAAGTGCCCAGTTTCAGTGCAATCAGTAGATAATCTTTCTCCACCTTTCCCCTAGAGATTTAAGCGTAGTTAGTCTAATAATCAATTTCAATTCTTTCAAGATACTTTGCAATAGCTTACAGTGAAAATCCCCTTGAATGTATGCGCTTACACAGATTTCTAATTATGCAAAGTTCATGAAGGAAATTCTATCCAAGAAGAAAAAGCTCAGTGCTATAGAAGCCATTGCGCTCACAAAGGAGTGTAGTGCACTCATATCAACCCCTCCACTGAGAAAAATGAAAGATCTTGATAGCTTAATCATCCCCTGCTCTATTGGCAATCACCACTATAGCAAAGCTCTTTGGGATCTGGGGGCCAATATTAATCTAATGCCATTATCAACTTTTTAGAAGTTAAGTATTGGAGAAATGAAACCCACTGCAATCACATTACAACTAGCAGATAGATCTGTGACTCATCTGAATGGACAAATAAAAGATATGCTTGTTCGTGGATAAGTTTATTTCCATCTAATTTTATTATTCTTGACTGTGAGGCAGACAATGATGTTCCTATTATTCTTGGCTGACCATTCTTAGTAACCGGGAAGGCTATTATTGATGTATCAAAAGGAGAACTCATAATGCCGGTCAACAATGACCAAGTTACTTTAGGATGTTCAACGCAGCTCTTGGAAGACACACAGAGGAATGTCATCATATTGATGTTCTAGACAATATCATTCAAGAAGACTTGAATCATCGTACTATTCTCATTGCTAAAGATATTGCGCTGACATTGGTAGAAGATGAAATCCCATATTGTGATAACATTGTTAAAGTGATCACTATTGTTGTTTAACACAAGTGGCAAGTTGAATCTTTAGATCTTGGACACCATACAATTCCTACATTTAAACCATCTATCGAAAAATATTCTATTTTAGAACTGAAGTCATTACCAACTAATCTCAAGTATGTATTCCTTGGAGATGCAGACATACTCTCAGTTATTGTCTCTATAGCTCTGGATGCAATGAAAGAAGCTAAGTTGGTAAATATTCTGAAGCAGTACAAATGTGCTATTGCTTGGACCATTGCGGATATAAAAGATATTAGCCCATCTTTGTGCATGCAAAAGATCAAGCTGGATGATGAGAGCAAACAATCTATTGAGCCGCAACGTCGACTAAATAAAAAGATGAAAGAAGTGGTCAAGAAATAAATTCTCAAATGGTCGGACGAAGGTATTATATATGCCATTTCTGATAGTGCATGGGTTAGTCCAGCCCACTGTGTTCCCAAGAAAAGTGGCATCGTTGTAGTCCGTAATGATGCTAATGAATTAATCCTACACATTCCTATGGGTTGACAGATTTGCATGGACTACAAGCTACTCAATGCAGTCACAAGAAAAAATCATTTCCCTCTTCTTTTTCTTGATCAAATGCTCGATTGTCATGCTAGAAAAGAGTATTATTGTTTTCTAGATGGATATTCTGGCTACAATCAAATTGCTATTGCGTTAGAGGACCAAGAAAAAACTACTTTTACGTGCCCATTTGGAACATTTGCTTTCTGTCGTATGCCTTTTGGTCTTTGCAATGCACCAACCAAATTTCAAAGGTGGCATGATGGGAACATTTTCAGATATGATTGACAATTCCCTAGAAATCTTTATGGATAATTTTTTGGTGTATGAGAATGATTTTGACCATTGTGTTGACAATCTGGAGAAAGTATTGCAGCAATATGAAGACACTAATCTTGTTCTGAATTGGGAGAAATGTCATTTTATGGTCACATAGGGAATTGTGTTGGGCTATCGAATATCTAGAGTAGGAATTGAGGTTGATAAAGCCAAGGTGGACGTTATTGAAAGATTGCCTCCACCGACTAATGTAAAGGGCATTCAAAGTTTTTTGGGCCATGCTGGATTCTAGAGAAGATTTATTCATGATTTTTCGAAGGTCACAAAACCATTATGATTATTGCTAGATTAGAATAGAAAAATTATCTTTGATGATGCATGTCTGGATGCATTCAATAAAATTTAAAAATAGCTTGTGAATGGACCTATCATCGTTGCACCCAACTGGGAGCAACCATTTGAACTCATGTGCGATGCTAGTGTTTTGTTGTGGAGGCAATGTTAGGTCATAGAAGAGACAATGTATTTCATGCAATCTACTATGCTAGTAAGACTTAAACTGAAGCTCAAATGAATTACACTACTACTGAGAAAGAGTTATTACTAGTAATTTCTGCTTTTGATAAGTTCCATTCTTACCTTTTCGGTGCAAAAATTATAGTTTTTACTGATCATTTTGCCATGAGATACCTTTTTGTGAAATATAATGCAAAACCAAGATTGATTCGATGGATTTTATTGTTGCAAGAATTTAATATTAAGATAAAGGACCACAAAGGGTCAGAGAATCAAGTTGCCAATCATCTTTCAAGATAGGAAGCAGGCAAACAAGATGGAAATAAATTGCAAATTGTCGACACATTCCCTGATGAAAAGCTTTTCGTTGTGGAAGCAACATCGTGGTATGGTAATTTTGTTAATTACTTGTTATGTGGAAAAACTCCATTGGTTGTTACTGGACACAAGAAGGCAAGATTTCTTCGTGATGCAACTAAATACCATCGGAATAAACCTTATTTGTTCAAGGTTTACGATGGTAATATTATTCGATGTTGTGTACCTGAGGAAGAAATGATGCCAATCTTACCGCATTGTTATAATTCTCCGTATAGAGGGCATTTCGGCTGGTATGAGAACAACCGCAAAATTCTTTCAATCTGGATTTTATTGGCCTTCATTATTCAAATATGTCCATGAGTTTACCCAATGCTATGATCATTGCCAATGCATAGGGTCAATATCCAAGAGAAATAAGATGACACATCAGTCAATAATGGAAAATAAGCTATTCAATGTTTGGGGATTGGATTTCATGGGTCCTTTTCGAATTCTTTTGGGAATCTATATATTTTACTCACTGTGGACTATGCTTCTAAGTTGATAGAAGTTGTGGTTGTGTCTAAAGATGATGCTAAAACAGTCTTAAAGTTTTTTCACAAGCATATACTCACTCGTTTTGGAACACCAAGGGCATTAATCAGTGACCAAGGAAAGCATTTTCATTGCAACTAGGTGGCTGTTGCGTTGAAACGATATGAAGTGAATCATATAATGTCTACAACGTATCATCCTCAACCCAATGGACAAGCCGATATCTCTAATCGGGCAATCAAAAACATATTGGTAAAGGTGGAAAATACCACTTGGAAAGACTGGTCTTCGCGTTTGGATGATGCTTTGTGGGTCATTCATACTGCGTACAAAACTCCACTTAGGATGTCTCAATATCAACTAGTCTTTGGAAAATCCTGTCGCCTGCCTATAGAGCTAGATCATAAGGCTATGTGGGCTCTGAAACAAGTGAATTTGAATTATAAGATTGCGGGGAATAAATGATTGCTTGAGATCACTGAATTGGAAGAAATTTGCCGCAATGCCTATGAAAATGCCTCTATTTACAAGGAAAAGAGTAAATGCTGGCATGACAGGATCATATTGCAGACAATTTGAAGTTTTGGACAATTGGTTTTACTATTCAATTCAAGACTGAAGTTGCACCTAGGCAAATTAAGATCACGTTGGTCAGGACCTTTCGAAGTTGTGGAAGTATTTCCACATAGTGCAGTCACAATCAAGGATACTAAAGAGGGGATCCCATTCAAAGATAATGGACAAAGACTCAAACTTTATTTTGGTGACTTTGATACTAAGAGTATTGAGGACATTAAATTGGTCGATTTTTTATATTTTTTTTCTTTTAATTGCCCTGCTAGATGTAGATTTAGTTTTTTTCTTTTTCTTATTTATCTTTAATTCCTCTTATTTCGTTTTTTGCAGAATAAAACCTCATTTGTTTTGGTATGGAATCCTTTTCCAACGACTTGTACGACAAGAAGGAATCACATGATATGTATAATTTTTGGGGCAATTCGGGTAATATAGTTACACTGATTAATAACCCCAAATCACAGCCCTTTATTGGTGAGAGCGGGAGATACATCGAATGGGTGTAATTTTTGTGCCACAATCAGACCGTCAAATCTCATCGCATCAGACGGTAAAGATTGTGCCTTTTGATTTCCATCTTTTCTTTTTCTTTTATTTAGTAACCTTGGAAAAACTGACTTTCTTCATTAAAGCTTCCATCTGTCTTCTTCTTTGAATCTTCAAAGCTTCTATTTTCTGTAAAAAAGTTATTCTTTTCTTCTTTTTCTTTACTCTCTAATGGAAAATAATTGATATGCTTTCAAATTTCCATGGAGACCTCTGCAAAATACACACAAATCTCAACCTTAAACCCTCAAGCTGACGAGCCTGCTGCCCAAGAAGAGAACATTGAGTATGAGGCGTTCTAGGTAGAAATGGCGGGAGAACGGTACAAGGAACACATCCTCAAGCGAAGTATCCACCCAAAATAGGTGATTATGCTTTCCTAAGAAAAGAAACCTAGAAAACTAATTTAGCAGACCATCGAGCTTAATAAATGGGCCCCTTTTGCACTCACCCTGGTAGTTACAGTGCTGCTTTGGTAAGGGAGTTTTATGCTAACCTTACAAGCCTTCACTAAAGCTGGTTTTTGCAAGGGAGATTTCTATACCATGGAGTGTTGTTTATACTAATAATGTGCTAAGAACCATGGGGAGTGTTGTAGAACATGCCCTGCTTGTGGATGAGATTAATGAAGAACAACTGGATTTGCTAGTTAGGGATTTATGTGTTGCTGATGCATTTTAGTCGAGGAACAATGTGGGAAACTTCACAATGTATAGGAAATTTTTTGCCTTGTCTGCAAAAATATGGTTCCAATTTTGTGCATAATTCAAGAGTATTCAGCTCTGAGAATACTTCTTTTTAAGGGAATTCTAGTGTATGTCAAGGAAATTTCAGTTGCCCATAACAACAGTTCACACCGCAGGTCCCATTGCAGTCACAACAGAATAGGATGCAACCAAAATATTCTTTTTTACAAACTCAACAATCGCAGTATGGTGCACAATCATAATATGGGGCACAAAATTAGATACAGTCACAAACCAATCATTATGCTCCATCATCTATATCTGATCCATTTGCTCCTTTTGAAGAAATAATGCCCAAATATTTCTCTAGTACAAAAGCTATAGTACAAGGTCACTCTTCATCGATCCGTACTTTGGAAGCTCAATTGGGGCAGTTAGCTACTGAAATGAACTCTCGACAACCAGATACACTTCCTAGCAATTCTGAGAGTCTGGTAATCAAGGGTAAATAGCATTGCGAGGCTATTACTCTCTGCAGTGGTAAGCAAACTACTGACTCAATGCAACAAACATCTATATCTATTCATGAGCGATGGGAGTCTTCGAAACCTAATTCAGAGTTGACAAATGGAATAGAGGATGGTATGAAGGATAATGCTCTTCTAGTTATTACCCTGCTTCTGTCAGTTTTGCAATATAAGTTGTTCCCAAAATACCCAATTTCGATGCAATCAGTAGATAATCTTTCTCCACCTTTCCCTTAGAGATTTAAGAGTAGTTAGTCTAATAATCAATTTCAATTATTTCAAGATACTTTGCAATAGCTTACAGAGAAAATCCCCTCGATATATGCGCTTACACATATTTCTAATTATGCAAAGTTCATGAAGGAAATTCTATCCAAGAAGAAAAATGAAAGATCTTTACAGCTTCATCATTCCCTACTCTGTTGGCAATCACCACTTTACCAAAGCTCTTTGTGATCTGCTCAATTTTAGAAGTTAAGTATTGGAGAAATGAAACCCACTGCAGTCACATTACAACTAGCAGACAGATCTGTGACTCATCTGAATGGACAAATAAAAGATATGCTTGTTCGTGGATAGGTTTATTTCTAGCTAATTTTATTATTCTTGACTGTGAGGTAGACAAGGATGTTCCTATTATTCTTGGCTAACCATTCTTAGTAACCGGGAAGGATATTATTGATGTATCAAAAGGAGAACTCACAATGCGGGTCAACAATGACCAAGTTACTTTTAGGATGTTCAAATCTGATCTTGGAAGACACAGAGGAATGTCATCGTATTGATGTTCTAGACAATATCATTCACGAAGACTTGAATCATCGTAGTATTCTAATTGCTAAAGATATTGAGCTGACATTGGTAGAAGATGATAACCCATATTGTGATAGCATTGTTGAAGTGCTCACTATTGTTGTTTAACACAAATGGCAAGTTGAATCTTTAGATCTTGCACACCATACAATTCCTACATTTAAACCATCTATCAAAAAGCTTCTATTTTAGAACTAAAGTGATTACGAACTAATCTCAAGTATGTATTCCTTGAAGATGCGGACACACTCCCAGTTATTGTCTCTATAGCTTTGGATGCAATGCAAGAAGCTAAGTTGGTAAATATTCTGAAGCAGTACAAATGTGCTATTACTTGGACCATTGCGGATATAAAAGATATTAGCCCATCTTTGTGCATGCAAAAGATCAAGCTGGATGATGAGAGCAAACAATCTATTGAGCCGCAACGTCGACTAAATGAAAAGATGAAAGAAGTGGTCAAGAAAGAAATTCTCAAATGGTTGGACGAAGGTATTATCTAAGCCATTTCTGATAGTGCATGGGTTAGTCCAACCCATTGTGTACCCAAGAAAAGTGGCATCATTGTAGTCTGTAATGATGCTGATGAATTAATTCCTACTCACATTCCTACGGGTTGAAAGATTTGCATGGACTATAAGCTACTCAATGCAGCCACAAGAAAATATCATTTCCCTCTTCTTTTTCTGAATCAAATGCTCGATTGGCATGCTGGCTAAGAGTATTCTTGTTTTCTAGTTGGATATTCAGGCTGCAATCAAATTGCTATTGCGTCAAAGGACCAAGAAAAGACTACTTTTACGTGCCCATTTGGAACATTTGCTTTCCGTCTCATGCCTTTTGGTCTTTGTAATGCACCAACCAAATTTCAAAGGTGGCATGATGGGAATATTTTCAGATATGATTGACAATTCCCTAGAAATCTTTATGGATAATTTTTTTTGTGTATGAGAATGATTTTGACCATTGTGTCGACAATCTGAAGAAAGTATTACACCAATTTGAAGACACTAATCTTACTCTGAATTGGGAGAAATGTCATTTTATGGTCATATAGGGAATTGTGTTGGGTTATCGAATATCTAAAGCAAGAAATAAGGTTGATAAAGCCAAGGTGGATGTTATTGAAAGATTGCCTCCACCGACTAATGTAAAGGGCATTGAAAGTTTTTTGAGCCATGCTGGATTCTAGAGAAGATTTATTCATGATTTTTCGAAGATCACAAAACCATTATGTTTATTGCTATATTAGAATAGAAAAATTATTTTTGATGATGCATGTCTGGATGCATTCAATAAAATTAAAAAAACAGGTTGTGAACGCACTCATCATCGTTGCACCCAACTGGGAGCAACCATTTGAACTCATGTGCGATGCTAGTGTTTTGCTGTGGAGGCAGCGTTAGGTCAAAGAAGAGATAATGTATTTCATGCAATCTACTATGCTAGTAAGACTTAAATTGAAGCTCAAATCAATTACAGTACTACTGAGAAAGAGTTATTACTAGTAATTTTTGCTTTTGATAAGTTTCATTCTTACCTTTTTGGTGCAAAAATTATAGTTTTTACTGATCATTCTGCTATGAGATACCTTTTTGTGATGAAGGATGCAAAACGAAGATTGATTCAAAGGATTTTATTGTTGCAAGAATTTAATATTAAGATAAAGGACCACAAAGGGTCAGAGAATCAAGTTGCCAATCATCTTTCAAGATAGGAAGCAGGCAACCAAGATGGAAATAAATTGCAAATTGTCGACACATTCCCTAATGAAAAGCTTTTCATTGTGGAAGCAACACTGTGGTACGCTAATTTTGTTAATTACTTGTTATGTGGAAAAACTCCATTGGGTGTTACTGGACACAAGAAGGCAAGATTTCTTTGCGATGCAACTAAATACCATTGGAATAAACCTTATTTGTTTAAGGTTTGTGATGATAATATTATTCGATGTTGTGTACCCGAGGAAGAAATGATGCCAATCTTACCGTATAGTCATAATTCTCTGTATAGAGGGCATTTCGGCTGGTATGAGAACAACCACAAAAGTCCTTCAATCTGGATTTTACTGGCCTTCATTATTCAAATATGCCCATGAGTTTACCCAATACTATGATCATTGTCAGTGCATAGGGTCAATATCCAAGAGAAATGAGATGACACATCAGTCAATAATGGAAATTGAGCTTTTCGATGTTTGGGGATTAGATTTCATGGGTCATTTTTTCGAATTCTTTTGGCAATCTATATATTTTAGTCACTGTGGACTACGCTTCTAAGTGGATAGAAGTTGTGGTTGTGCCTAAAGATGATGCTAAAACGGTCTTAAAGTTCTTCCACAAGCATATACTCACTTGTTTTGGAACACCAAGGGCATTAATCAGTGACCAAGGAAAGCATTTTCATTGCAGCTAGGTGGCTGCTACGTTGAAACGATATGGAGTGAATCATATAGTGTCTACAACGTATCATCCTCAGCCCAATGGACAAGCCGAGATCTCTAATCGGGCAATCAAAAACATATTGGTAAAGGTGGAAAATACCACTTGGAAAGACTGGTCTTCGCATTTGGATGATGCTTTGTAGGTCATTCATACTGCGTACAAAACTCCACTTAGGATGTCTCCATATCAACTAGTCTTTGGAAAATCCTGTCACTTGCCTATAGAGCTAGATCATAAGGCTATGTGGGCTCTGAAACAAGTGAATTTGAATTATGAGACTGCGGGGAATAAATGATTGCTTGACATCACTGAATTGGAAGAAATTTGCCGCAATGCCTATGAAAATGCCTCTATTTACAAGGAAAAGAGTAAATGCTGGCATGACAAGATCATATTGCAGCGACAATTCGAAGTTTTGGACAATTGGTTTTGCTATTCAATTCAAGACTGAAGTTGCACCTAGGCAAATTAAGATCACGTTGGTCAGGACCTTTCGAAGTTGTGGAAGTATTTCCACATAGTGCAGTCACAAACAAGGATACTAAAGAGGGGATCCCATTCAAAGATAATGGACAAAGACTCAAACTTTATTTTGGTGACTTTGATGCTAAGATTATTGAGGCCATTAAATTGGTCAATTTTTTATATTTTTTTCCTTTTAATTGCCTTGCTAGACGTAGATTTAGTTTTTTTTTCTTTTCCTTATTTATCTTTAATTCCTCTTATTTCTTCTTGCAAAATAAAACCTCATTTGTTTTGGTATGAAATCCTTTTCCAATGACTTGTACGACAAGAAGGAATCACATGATATGTATGATTTTGGGGGCAATTCGGGTAATATAGTTACATTGATTAATAACCCCAAATCACAGCCCTTCATTGGTGAGAACGGTAGATACATCGAATGGGTGTAAGTTTTTTGCCGCAATCAGACCGTCAAATCTCATCGCATCAGACGGTAAAGATTGTGCCTTTTGATTTCCCTCTTTTCTTTTTCTTTTATTTAGTAACTCTGGAAAAACTGACTTTCTTCATTAAGGCTTCCATCTGTCTTCTTCTTCGAATCTTCAAAGCTTCTATTTTTCTGTAAAAAAGTTATTCTTTTCATCTTTTTCTTTACTCTCTCGTGGAAAATAATAGATCTGCTTGCAAATTTCCATGGAGACCTCTGCAAAATACACACAAGGCTCAACCTTAAACCCTCAAGCCAAGGAGCATGCTGCCCAAGAAAAGAACATTGAGTATGAGGCGTTCCATGCAAAAATGACACGAGAACGGTACAAGGAACACACCCTCAAGCGAAGTATCTACCCAAATTAGGTGATTATGCTTTCCCAAGAAAAAAACTTGGAAAACTAATTCAGCAGACCATTGAGCTTAATAAATGGGCCACCTTTTGCACTCACCCTGGTAGTTACAATGCTGGTTTGGTAAGGGAGTTTTATGCTAACCTTACAAGCCTTCACTAAAGCTGGTTTTTGCAAGGGAGAGTTCAATACCATGGAGTGTTGTTTCTATTAATAATGTGCTAAGAACCATGGGGAGTGTTGATGAACATGCCCTGCTTGTGGATGGGATTAATGAAGAAAAACTGGATTTGCTAGTTAGGGATTTATGTGTTGCTGATGCATTTTGGTCGGGGAACAATGTGGGAAAGTTCACAATGTATAGGAAATTTTTTGCCCTGTCTGCAAAAATATGGTTCCAGTTTGTAAATTCCAGGTTGCTGCCTTCGACTCATACCACGACAGCCTCTTTAGATAGAATGTGTCTGATACATTCTATTGCCAAGGATCAAAATATTGATGTAGGCACAACCGCTATAACCGTTGAATGATAATTAACATTGTTCTTAGACAATAAACCAATCTTGCATAATCATCTAAATATCTGCTATAGCATTGGTTTGTCCTTTGATCATTGTTTCATCTTTACTTTTTATTGTATCAGTTTATAATTTTGTTCATCATATCACACATTATTATTTCACTAACTCTTAAGTGTGATTGCTTTGAGTTTATCATTCCAATCCTTGTGAGTTCGAAACTCGATACTCGTCACATTATTACTTGTGCGATGGGTATAATTGCTCTAATTGCACATAATATATTTTACGCATCAAGTTTTTGGCGCCTTTGCTGAGGATTGGCAATTGTTGATTATGGCTTAGTAGTTGCACTTAATTTTTAGTTTAATTCTAACTTTTATTTTTTTTGTTTTTTAGGTGTGTTACGAGTGAAGGAACATCAACATGCGGGGAGGTAAAGGTCGATCTATTCGAGAGTATCTTACACCCACCAATGACAACCTATACCCTACCACTAGAGCTTTTACGAGAGAGAAGAATGGATAATTTTTATGGAGATGATACTTTTTTCATGTCTTTCGACACAAGCTGCGGCGTTGAGCAACATGATCACATTAGTGAAAATGTTGATAGCTTCCTAAAGAGTTCATGTCGTGGCAATTCTTGTGATTATTGACGAGTGCATAAATGATCTTTTTTATATGCCCTTTTTTACTTTTCTTTTGTATGTTTTCAAGCTCATATAGTTTGCGTTTAGGTTAGATTGTGTATATTTGCGTGTAAATAGGGAGTTACGCTGCCTGCGCTTTCATGTCATATATATTGGTGCTTTTTACATGAAATGTGGTGTTTTGTGGTGTATGTGCAGGATACTGGAGGATTGCTGGAGTGGAAGAGTAGAAGATCGTATGGCTGAAGCTGACAAGGCATAAAGAGTTGGAGATGAATCTACTTTTGCCCATGTGGACTTTCTTCCAGATACGCAAATTAAATATAGCAGGAAATCAAAGGCTTTCTTTAATGAAGTTGCGTTCAATTTAGGGTACTAAACCTTAGTTTCACCGCCTATATAAGAGAGACTTGGGTACTACTTCAAAAAAGAGCGCGGTTACAGACAACGGTCCTAATCTAAAGCTTGTGGAGAACCACCAGAGTAAAAGCTAGAGAAATCTCCTCATGACAGACGCCATTGAGAGAGGCTGACAGAGAAGAAGACCTGGGGCACAGTTGGACAGCACATAGGTAGTTTTTCGAGGATGCTCGACTCTTTTCTTTTCCTTGCTTGATAAATTGTTGTACTTTATTATTTTTGTTATAGATGTTTTAGGCTCAGGCATGAGCTAAATACTTTAGTTGGGATTATTGCATCCCAAGATTTTATGTTTTGATTATTTTATTTCAAAGCTATAGTTGATTTCCCTTTATCTATTCTGTTCATCGTCCTTCATGCGTAGTTACTGTAATAGCTATCGAGAGAGGCCTTTTAACTATTTGATATGTGGCTTAATATCTAGAGATTTAGGTTATACAAACGTGAACAGCGGGGCTAAACTGTTAACTTAGTCTTAATTCGGCTTAGACATAAGTTTAGGGTTTCAACGACCAAAAGGGAGTTCATAAACAAATAATAGGGTTGTTAGGGTTCATGCAGACATGTATTACCTTAGCCTCTTGTTGCGCGTGTAGATGTACTATGAATGATAGGCAAACGGTGCAAGTATACACATCGAACAAGTAATAAAGTGATGAGTAAGATCGTCTCTACAAGGATTAGAGGTATTTCAAGTGAGGTTTAAGCACGCAAAATAGGAACTGAATATTAAATGCAAGAGTTGATATGAGCAATTGAAAGAAATGTTGCAGCAAAAAAGTGTAGTAACAACTGGAGCAAAATGACAAGACTTCAAATGTCCTCACACGTGTAGAAACTCTCAAATGGGATGACAGGCTTGGTTTATCAAGGAATCCTACGCCTAGTTCTCATCAATGACTAACACTTTCCAGCTTATAAGACACTCGACAGAGCTTATATATGTGATTCTAAACTATCTCTAGCAAGAAACTGGCAGACAGAATGCTACGGCAATACCTCTCAACGTGAACCTTAGCAAGCTTACTCCTTTTAGTCGTTGAAACTCTATCCTTATCTCTAAGGTGAGTTAGGGTTTTGCCTCTCAGCATCAAACCCCATTGACCACGTAGTTCTAAGCTTAACTCTCTTGACCATTAAGCATCTAACAAGGGTAATGGCTAACTCTCGAAAGCTCTTACAAAACCCAAGATAATAAAACAATGAACAAAGCATCGATGAAACTGGCAAAAGCTAATGCATTCATTTAAACAAAAGCATAATCATCCACAATAAACCCAATCCACTTAAATTTAGTTCATGGCTGGGCAAATAACATCTAAAATCATTCATTTAAAACAACTCATCCAGAAAAATATGTAAAAGCAAAGAGCAACTAAGAGTAAAGGAAACTCCCAAGTCACCGTGGACTGTCGTGAACCACCCTAAGCTTGCTGCTTCTCTCAAAGGCCAACTAGACCTTCCCTTGGAGCTTCAACAATGGAGGACGTGATGAAGGAGAAGAATAAGAGTGGCCACCTCTTCCTCTTTCTCTTTCTTAGCTCCCAAAACATTTCCCAGCTCCCTTTTCATTGTGGGTGTCCTATTCTTTATACATTGGGGGCTCCTAGGGTTTTGTGCCCTTAATTCTTTGTGTACCCTAGGGAATATTCCCTTCACAAGTGTGGCACAGCTGGCTGGTGGAATCACGTGAAGGGGCTGTAAAATATCTTCTTTCTTTGTCTTTTTCTGTGCCCGAAAATGCCGTCCAAAATGTTGCAGCAATTTTTCCTTCCCCCAACAGTTCTCCCTAACTAACATGCACATCACCACACCAAAACAAACCTTTCTCAAAGCAGCACCAATTTCACAAATAATTAAAACAACCAAGCAAACACCACCAAATGCAACTAAATGAGCTAAATGCAACTATATGCAATGAAATGAGCTTGAAACCAAACAATAACCTAAGTAAAAAGGCATGAAATGTATGCTTTTTTACAAGGTTAACACACCCCCAAATTTAAGCTATTGCTTGTCCTCAAGCAATGAGTATATATGAATAAAGAAAATACTATAGAAAAGATCAGCTCAAGATAGTGTTATGGTATAAATTGCAGTCCTAAAAAAAATATGGGCTTCAACACGCTAGACAGTTTTGAGATTTTAAGAACTTTTCCTTAGGAAAAGACCTTTTTTCATGTGTATGCGTGATTGCATTCAATCTATGCTTAACATAGTTAGAGGGGAGTTAGCTCATCACAACAACTTTTCCTTAGTAAACTTGTGCCTAATTGGTTAACAAATACTAGCAATTTATATCATAACACTGTCTTGAGCTGATCTTTTCTATAGTATTTTCTTTATTCATATATACTCCCATATTCTAACCTTTTTTTTTGAAACTGCTACGAGGGGAGTTAGCTCATCACAACAACTGTCCTTAACTCTAGATGAATATGGAGCAAACATTTCATCCCCAAGCTAGTAAGTAGAGTAATATCGTGACTACTTTCATTCACTCATTTGATGTTGCTGCCATTTATTTAAACGCAGTATCCAGGCAAACAACACAAAGATGAGTGTCCTTCTACAGTTATGCCGAAGCATTTATTCATAATTTAACATATTCAATAATCACATGGGAGTCTAATGAAGCCTTTAATGCTTTCATTTAACAGTTAAGTTCATTCAGATCATTTATACTAAGACATGCAAGAGATCTTTCATAAAAATTTTCTAACGATCTTAAGCATGGAGAACATGTAATCGTGTAGGAGTTCAATCACAAAGCATCAAGCCCTAAAGTCAGTTCTACCAATCTCAATGGTCATGTACATTCAAATAATTCACCACCACAAAATTAAATGCTCATCATTGGACATCCTTAATTTATTCATAAAAACTGTCTTTAAGCCAAACAAAATGCCATAGCAGAAATTGTTTATAACTACAAATGCAAATGACTAACTATGAACACTACCTCCCCCAAACTTGAAGAGGGCATTGTCCTCAATGCATGAAAGTTAACTAAGACTAAACTAAATCCAATGCAATGGGATGTACCTCACTATTGTTCTACTTCGGCGGTGCCATTTTGGTGGCCTTCATTTTGAAACGCTTCTTCCTTAGAGCGGCAATGGGTTCCTCATCTTTAGTTGGTGGCAGTGGTGGGGCTTGTTCATCCTGCTCATCTAGGGTTTGCTCGTCATCCCAATCATCACTCCCTTCAATAGGAGTGTTCCAAATACGACCTACAGATCGCTTTAGATGTTGTCTTGTTCGTGTTGCAGTAGTTACAGTCGGAGCAGTTGCAGTCAGAGCACTTGCTGCAGCAATTGTAGGGGCTGGTTCTTGCAAAACAGGTGTTGATCGTTGGTTGAGCTGGTGTTGGCTGTGTAGCTAACAGGGTTTCAGGGAAGGGTGGGAATTCTTTTGTCAGGTGTGAGAGCATCTCTCGAAAATAAGAGCTCATCACCTCATCCCTTTCTTTTACATACTTGAAAAAGGTATGCATGTTGCCGCACATTATCTCCATCTCGTCCTTCATGCAGCGCGTGGAAGCTACCAAAGAAGCAATTCTCGCTACAGCAACAGTCTTAGCTCCGCCTTCTACAGTTTCCGCTGGAGCATCTTCATCAAATCCCTTAAGCCCAGGAATTTGGTCAGGGGTTAATCCTTGCTTGACCTTATGAGTCTCGTCCTCTCGCACGTACACATCAGGCGCTTCAAAAAAAGAGGTATGTTGGTCCACCACATTCTTCAGCCCATAAAACTTGTTTATTGCTACGGCGGTGAACTTGATCTGGTCCCCTCGCACGTACACACCAGATTGTGTGGGGCTGGTTAAATGTGCATAAAATTCCCTCACCAGTGGCACAAAAATGTTACTCGGATG
Source organism: Hibiscus mutabilis (assembly GCA_019671005.1). NCBI lineage: Eukaryota > Viridiplantae > Streptophyta > Magnoliopsida > Malvales > Malvaceae > Hibiscus > Hibiscus mutabilis. The sequence continues at coordinate 51,326,908 of CM033719.1, forward strand.
TTTAGCAAATACTTCCCAGTCGTGCTTGTTGATGACTTCTATCAGTTCAGAGTTAAATCCCTCCTCCCCCTCAGACGGGAAAGAAAATCCTTGTTCAGGGAAGACTTTCATCTCTTTAATTTACTGGAAGCAATTCTTGTCCGCTTCTTCTTGAAATTTCTTGATTTCAACGGCCGGTTGTTGTTGAGCGCTACTCTAAGCACCGGTGACATTCTTGCATCAGACCATGGTTGAAGGATGCAGCAGAAGTTATTGGAACGATTAGGGTTTTGGGTGAAGTTTGGTTCGAAGTAAATGAAGAAAAAGAGGGGTTCTGGGAAGAAGATGAAGGGGCTTGCTTAAAAAGCTGACAAGAGTGATGGGAGAGATGGTGGAGGTGATAGTTAAAGGCGTGGGGAAGAGAGAGGATGTGATGGGGAGTTAATGAAAAGTAAAAAGTGGGAGAGAGAATCTGAAAAGGTCATGATTGTTAGGGTTTAAAAATTGAAGAAGCAATATATTCCCCCCCCTTTTTGCTCTTTTCTACGCCGCCCAAACACCTCGGAAAAGCCTTGCTTTTCAACTTCCCTTAATAAGGTAAAGACAAAACCCTAACCCTAATTGGAAATATGCCTCTTCCAGAGAGTAGTTTCTCACGTGACACCTGCAACTCTGGTAAACAAACTGACATGAGCTGAAAAAGACCAAAGAAACACAAAGCGTAAAACAAAGAACTAAAGGACAAAGGAATAAATAAAAACTACTTATTTATAAACATACAAGATAGTAAAATACTATAGAAAATAAAAAGAGTGGAGAATTCAAACTCTCATGCATCCTGAAGAAGCAATGAGCACTTGTCACGCAAGATTGGAGCTCCAATGTAGATCTTCAGTCTTTGGCCATTAACCTTGAAGATGGTGTCATCATCAAGGTTCTTGATGTCCACCGCACTATAAGGATAAACCTTGTGTACTTGGAAAGGGCCTGACCAGCGTGACTTGAGTTTGCCCGAAAAGAGTTTGAGTCTAGAGTTGTAAAGGAGAACTTGTTGACCTTCTACAAATTTCCGTGGCAAAAGATGTTTGTCGTGCCACTGCTTTGTCTTCTCCTTGTACAGACATGCATTCTCATAGGCTTGTGCTCGAAATTCTTCGATCTCGTTAAGCTCCAGTAACCTTTTTTCTCCAGCGAGTTGGGCATCCATATTAATCTTTTTAATGGCCCAATAGGCTTTGTGTTCTAGCTCAACGGGAAGGTGGCATGCTTTGCCATAAACAAGTTTGAATGGGGACATTTCTAATAGAGTTTTCAAAGCTGTGCGATAAGCCCATAAGGCTTCATCAAGCTTTGGGGAATAGTCTTTCTTTTTGGGGTTGACCACATTCTCTAATATTTGCTTTATCTCTCGATTGGATATTTTAGCTTGGCCATTGGTCTAGGGATGATATGCTGTTGCAATTTTGTGTCGTACTCCATACTTTTGCAATGCGTTGGCAATGAGCTTGTTGTCGAAGTGGGTGCCTTCGTCACTGATGATAGCTCTTGGGGCTCCAAATCTTGTGAAAATGTTCTTATGAAGGAACTTTAAAACTGTCTTGGAGTCGTTCTTTGGTGTGGCCACTACTTCGACCCATTTTGACACATAGTCCACAGTTAACAAGATATAGAGATCTCCAAACGAAGATGGGAAGGGTCCAATGAAGTCAATTCCCCATACATCGAAAAGCTCCACTTCCAAGATGTTTTGCAACGACATTTCATGTCTTCGTGATATATTCACAGTCCTTTGGCATTGATCACAAGACTTGTAAAATTCGTGTGCATCTTTGAAGAGTGTAGGCCAATAGAAACCTGATTGTAGGACCTTTGTTGCAGTCCTAGCTCCTCCGAAGTGTCCACCACTTGAGGATGAATGGCAATGGAAAAGGATTTCCTTTTGTTCTTCTTTGGGAACACACCTTCGAATCATTTGATCGGCACATTGTTTGAATAAATAAGGCTCATGTAATATCCCAAATTTTGGTCAGTGACCAAATTGTAAATTTTGAAAGTTTTGGAGGTTAAAAGTATAAACTTTGAAAATGTTTAGGGACGAAAGTGTAAATTTCACCAATAAGTAATTTTATTCAGTATAAGAGTGAATCGATTTTAAGAATTAAGATGCAGTAAAAGGTACTGAATTTGGATCGAATAGAATTGTTAAGTGTGCTTAGGCCAGGGAAATATTAGGATGGGTGACCTCCGAGAAGGTCCCTTAAAAGTGTTTTTGATCGATATTTTGGACTCAGTAAGAGTAGAGATTATTCGTATGGATTATCGATAAAAGGATTTCTAAGAGAAATTTTATTCTATAAAGATTTTCTATAATTATCGGAATAATAGACTGAGTTAGGAAAATTCAGTCTAAGTCCTTGGGAAAGGAAACTTTTATGAGATGGTAGTTTGGATTTCCCGAATATAGAAATATAGAATTTTTGAAATAAATCTGATAGCTCGGAAAAGGTAAAATCGCAATAGAAGTTTTTAATGAATATCGGTATATCGGTTCGAATAGCAAATAAGAGACTGATCCAAAAGCCATGGAAAAGCCATAAAATACTATTTTATGAATATTTTATTATAGTTGGTTGGATTCCAACTAGATTTAGTTGAATTTTTACATGAATGGCAAACTAGTAAATAAAAACTAGTTGGAGGGCAAATTGGTCATTTGGCCCCAATGGCAATTTTGAAATATTTAAAAAGTTACAAGGGCATTTTTGGAAGATAAAAATGGAAGATTTAATCTTGGCCCTTAATTGATGATAAGATCAATCTCAACCATTAGATTAAAATGGTATTTTAGTAATTTCACTATTTAAATGAATTTAAAATTTATTTATATTTACAAGTGGCATAATTGTAGAGATTAAAAAGTTAAAGGCAAAAAGATGAAGTCTTCTTCATCTTCTAAATTTCGAAAATTATAGGAAAAGGGGAGAAATTTTCCAAGTTTGATTCAAGCCCCAAAACTCGATTTTCAGTTTAGATCTGAATCAAAAGAAGGTTCGAGGTACTATAAAAGAAAGGATCGAATAGAGCTTAGTGAGGCAAGCTAATAAATGGCCCAGGTGAGTGCAATTGCATGCATATCATAATACATTAATATTTATGTCATTGAACATATGATTGATATAATATGAATATGTCAAGTTTTGGGAAATAAAATGCATTGATCATTTGATTATTTATATTGACAAGGTTGATATGCTTATGCATAATATTTCAGGTATGAACTGCCCAAGTTGAATTATGTTGATATATTTTTCAATGGATAAATGATTATGGAATATGAAATACATGCCCAAGTAAGTTATTAAGGGACAGGATATAGTTGGCATGCCATAGAGTCCAGCAGCACGTTGAATATACGATTTACACTATAGTGTATAAAAAGGACACTTAGTGCGGATGGTTAGCACAACCTTATGTGCAGATGGTTAGCACAGCCTCATAAACGTGCGGATGGTTAGCACAGCCTCATAAACATGCGGATGGATAGCACAACCTTATAAACATGCAGATGGTTAGCATGGTCTTACGTGCGGATGGTGGGCACGACCTTATGTGTCTATATGATATTGACACTCATGTGTCTATATGATGCCGACACTTATGTGTCTATATGTTATCGGCACTTTATGCGTCTATATGTTTATCTTCACTTCGTTGACTAGTACTCTGGGAGTACCGATCTCGCATACTTAAGTTTCTCTCTCTATATAAAAGTTAATACATTGGCATATATCATGCTCTATAAATGTAGCCATAAAGTTTAATAAGTTTAAATTATTATTAATTTTGTTTATTGCCTCACTAAGTGAAAACTTAGCGTGTGTTTGATTCACACGTAGGTTAAGGTGGAGTGCTTGAAGAGGAGTTAAGCATGCTGATCAAGCTTCAATCTGCAAAACATCAATAATATATTCTATCTTATGATAATCTCTAGTGGACATGTAATTATTTGATTACTAGTAGAGTATGATGCATGAAATTAAACTAAACATATAGAGAATTAATCAGTTTGATGATGAAACGTATATGGATAAAACAAGATAAGACATTAGTAATGTGACATCTTTGACTCGTATTCAGTACGGGAAACGGGTGTTACATTTAATGGTATCAGAGCAAGGGTTTAGCTGGTTCTGGATGCTAAACTGAGTTTGCATAGAAATTTGTTAGTAAATACATGCCCCTAGGATATCATATTACTGATGTGCTAATTGTATGACTCGATGCTGCTCCTCATTAGTATAAGATGGAATGAGACTAGAATAAGAAAGTAAAACGATGATGGAATTTGTCAGTTCACAAATCTTGGAGGTTAAGAAAGGATTCATAGCGGATATGATACAGTAAAATAAGCATAGAAGTTAACTCCTATAGAAGATTTGAGATATAATAACATTGAAAGGTTAGAAGAGGTGATATTTGTTAAGTGTCTAAAAGTACTATTTTAGTCACTCTTTTTATTCTTATTATTGCTAGACTGAGGCTTATATTAGTTGCATTATTAGCCATTCATGCATGTTTACATTGTTTCCTTGGTGGACAAGCTTGATTTCGTATTTTGCTTAATTTTGTGAAAAAAGATACTGCTTTGGTGTGTTTTTGTGTGTGTGCAGAATCACTTGCCAAAGCAAGGTTGGAACCAGTTGCCAGGGCAATGCATGAAGGAGATGCCGAACTAGTTGCTAGGGCAATGCATGAAGGAGATGCCGAGCTAGTTGCCAGGGCAATTGTCGATAAGGGATAAGTTGATATGGCAGTCAAAATTGATGACTAGATAAACCCAAGATGGCATGGAGCAAAGTTAAATCCCAAAGGAGTTTGATTTCCATGAAGAGGTTAAAGAGAAATTAAATCCCAATAGGATAGGAGAATATCTAGAAAAAATTTAAATATAATAAAGAATCATATTATTTAAAAGTATTTAATTCCAACTTAACTTCCTCCTCAAAAAAAAGACTTTGACCTAGCCCTATAAATTGAGGACCAAGCCGTCAACTCCAAGGAGAGAGCAAGTGAGAGATTTTGACAAGAGAAGGAGGGAGAGATTTTGACAAAGGCTTCAACCATTCTTCATCTTTTTCTTCTTTGTTAGATTAGGTTTATGTTAGGAATTCTTTGTTTTGTGTTTCTTTGGAACCTGCCAGCGATAAGGATGTCAGGGTAACCAACGATAGGAACGCCACGGCAACCCCAGTTGACAATGCCTCGGCAAATCTAGTTGCCTTGGCAATGCTGTCAATCAAGTTCCAGACCAATGAAAAGATCGAAGATATCCGACTTCCACCACCATTCCCACAAAGGTTGAAGCGACAAAAGCAAGAATATCAATTCAAGAAGTTTCTTGATATCTTAAAGCAAGTCCACATCAACTTGCCATTGGTTGAGGCGATTGAACAAATGCTGAACTATGCCAAGTTTTTGAAAGACATTGTGTCCAAGAGAACAAGGCTATGAGAGTTTGAAACAGTTGCCGCAACATAGGGATGCATGGCCATGTTGCACAATCACATGCCACCCAAGTTGAAGGATCCCGGAAGTTTCACAATACCTTGTTCCATCGGAAACCACTATGTCGAGAAAGCATTATGTGACCTTGGAGCAAGCATAAACTTGATGCCTAAATCAGTTTTCCAGAAATTAGGAATCGAGAAGGCAAGACCTACAACAGTTATGCTACAGCTAGCCGACAGATCCTATGTGCATCCAAAGGGAAAATTGAAGACATTCTGGTAAAAGTTGATAAATTTATTTTTCCCGCTGACTTTATTGTTTTGGATTATGAAGCAAATGAGCACGCACCTATCATTCTCGGGAGACCCTTCCTAGCAACAGGGAGAACCTTGATCGATGTTGAAAAGGGAGAACTCACAATGAGGGTGAATGACCAGCAAGTTAAACTAAATGTGTTCCAAACACTAAAGCATGCCGATGATCCGGAAGAATGCCAACTTCTTCATGCCACGACAGAGTTTGACTTCGACGAGGAATTTAGTTGCCTCGGCAGCTACATTGCCGATCAAGAGGAACCTGAGGAGTATAAAGAACCGATCGATGAGGAACAACAAAAAGAGGCAAATTGGTTAGTCAATCGACCAGGTACATACTTTGAACCACTGGATTACTCAGGTAAGGAAGGTAAACTTGAAAAGCCCTCCATTAAACAACCACCGATTCTTGAGTTGAAACAGTTACTAGGGCAACTAAAATATGCTTACTTGGGAACCGATAATACATTACTTGTAATTATTTCCTCTAAGTTATACAGCCTGAGCAGGAAAAGAAGCTGATCAAAATGTTGGTGCTACATAAGAAGGCAATAGGGTGGACAATTGCCGACTTGAAGGGAATTAGCCCGGTAGTGTGCATGCACGAGATTTTGTTGGAAGATGACCACAAACCTTCATTGAGGCCCAGAGGAGACTAAATCATGCCATGAAAGGGGTTGTAATGAAAGAAATCATCAAGTGGCTTGACGCCGGCATCATATACCCTATCTCGAATAGTACATGGGTAAGTTCGGTACAATGGTACCGAAAAAGGGAGGTATAACGGTGGTAAGTAATGAAAACAATGAACTCATTCCAACCAGGACTATGACCGGTTTGAGGGTTTGTATGGATTATCGAAAGCTAAAAAATGCCACTAGGAAATATCACCTCCCATTGCCCTTTATTGATCAAATGTTTAACCGTCTTGCAAGTAAACCCTTTTATTTTTTTCTTGATGGTTATTCAGGTTACAATCAAATTCCATAGCACCAGAAGATCAAGAAAATACAACATTCACATGCCCATACGGTACTTATGCTTTCCGAAGGATGCCGTTCGGATTGTGTAATGCCCCGGCAACCTTCCAAAGATGCATGATGGCACTCTTTTCAGACATGGTTGAAGACTTCCTTGAGAACTTCATGGATGATTTTTCTATTTTTGGTAATGACTTTGACAGTTGCCTCGGCAATTTAGAGAAGGTGTTGGCAAGATGTGAAGAAACCGATTTAATCCTTAATTGGGAGAAGTGTCGTTTTATGGTAGATGAAGGAATAATGCTCAGCCACAAGATTTCATCCAAGGGAATTAAAGTAGACAAAGCCAAGGTGGACGTGATCGAGAGATTACCCCTACCAAGTTCGGTTAAAGGAATCTGAAGCTTCATTGGACATGCAGGTTTTTATAGGAGGTTCATTCATAATTTTTCTAAAATTACTAAACCCTTGTCCAATTTGCTTGAACAAGATAAAGTCTTCAATTTTGATTATTCTTGTGCTTAAGCATTCGAAACCCTAAAGGAAAAGCTTACCTCGGCACTTATTTTCGTTCCACCCAATTGGATGCTACCTTTTGAGCTCATGTGTGATGCAAGTGATTTTGCGGTAGGAGAGTCCTAGGCCAACGCACAGGTAAGACCTTTCATGTGATATACTACGCTAGTAAAACTCTTAATAGTGCTCAAGTGAATTACACAACAACAGAGAAAGAGTTACTAACCATTGTTTTCGCATTTGACAAGTTCCGATCCTATTTGATTGGTACAAAGGTAATTGTTCATACGGACCATTCAGCAATTAAGTATTTATTTGCTAAAAAGGATGTCAAACCTCGTTTGATTCGTTGGATATTGCTTTTACAAGAGTTCGACATTGAAATTAAGGATATAAAAGGAATAGAAAATCAAGTGGCCGATCACTTATCACACTTAGAACACAATAGGGAGGAGGACGCGGATTTAGAGATATGTGATGCATTCCCGGATGAGCAACTGTTAGTTACCTCGGCAACTCTAGACGCGTATATCTCGGTGACCCTTGACGCGCATGCCGCAGCAACTCTAGACGCGCACGCCTCGGAAACCATGGAAGCAGTTGCCACGGTAACACATACCTCGGCAATACCCTGGTACGCAGATTTAGTTAATTTCCTTGTTTGTGGTATTTTATCTTATGGCCTTACTCACCAAGGAAAGAAACGGTTCCGCCATGATGCTAAGCATTACTTTTGGGATGAGCCTCTTTTGTTTAAACAATGTGCAAATCAGGTTATACGCCGATATGTCCCTGAAGAGGAGCAGCAGAATGTACTCCGGCAATGCCATTCTTCACCCTATGGAGGACATTTTGGAGGAACACGTACCGCAGCCAAAGTTTTGCAATCCGATTTGTATTGGCCAACACTGTACAAAGATGCCCAAGAGTTTTACAAGCAATGTGATCGTTGCCAGAGGACGGGCAATATCTCTAAACGACATGAGATGTCGCTCCAAAACATCATCGAGGTGGAACTATTCGATGTATGGGGGATCGATTTTATGAGACATTCCCCATCTTCATTCGGCAACCTCTACATTCTACTTGACGTTGACTACGTGTCTAAATGGGTTGAGGCAGCTGCAGTTCCCACCAACGATTCCAAGACCGTGCAACGATTCCTGCAGAAAAATATATTTACACGGTTTGGGATGCTGAGAGCAATTATCAGTGATGAAGTCAAGCACTTTGATAACAGACTTATTGCCAAGATGTTACAACGCTTCGACGTGTCACACAAAATTGTCATGACATATCACCCACAAACCAATGGGCAAGTAGGAATTTCCAACCGAGAATTAAAGGGTATACTCGAGAAAGTTGTAAATCCCTCTAGGAATGATTGGTCAGTAAGACTAGATGATGCACTTTGGGCATATCGCACTGCATTCAAAACACCCTTAGGTATGTCTCCCTTCCGACTTGTCTGTGGCAAAATATGCCATCTACCGGTGGAAACCGAACACAGGTCATATTGGGCAATCAAGACCGTGAATATGGATTAGGAAAGTGCCGGGCAAAAGGGTTTGCTGGACCTCAACGAGATAGAAGAATTCTGTGCACTTGCCTATAACAATGCACGAATCTAGAAGGAGAAAACAAAGCAATGGCATGACAAGAAACTATTGCCGCAACAATTCATGCCAGGGCAACTAGTTCTCTTATTCAATTCTCGGCTGAAACTTTTCCCGAGAAAACTGAAATCAAGATGGTCGGGACCATTCGAAGTTGTCAAACCGTTCTCCCATGGTGCCGTGATAATCAAGTCCATCACTGACGAACATGAATTCAAAGTCAACGGACAAAGATTGAAGCACTACAACGGTGCCCATGTGGAACGTAACAAAGAAGTGGCCACCTTAGGAGATGCATGAGCATGCTCTCCATTCGATATTTTATTTTTATTTTTATTTGTTTTAACTATTTAATTTTGTTTATTAATTTCGGTTATTTTTTTCCTTTTTAGGATAGATTTATTTATTTTCTTTAAGATTAAGATTAAATCTTTCTTTCATATTAATCTATCTGTTTTTAAATTTTAAGTTTAAGAATTTCTTTGCACATCTTTATTTATTTTCTTTTATTAGTTTATCTTTAATTTTAATCCATATTTTATTTGTTTTTGAATTGTGGGAAAAGAGTTCAAGAGAAAGAGGAATTTGATTCTAGAAGGAAACTTCTTCAACAAGGAAATTAATGGGCTAAATCTAAGGCTTATATTAAGCCTCCAATTTACCCTAAATAAACCCTACATAGCTGGCCAAACCCTTCTCCTTCCCCAAACCCCATAGCCGTCTCCTTCCCCCAATCAAAACCCTTGTTTTCTTTCTTTCCAATTAAACCCACCCACCATATTTACTACCTATCTTTTCTATTTAACCCATCACCCTTAACTTCCAAGAAACCTATTCCTACTTTTCATCTTGTAACTCTTTACTTTCTTTTGCTTTCTTTTCTTTGTTTCTACCAAACTCACAACCAAGATCATCCATAGCATCCAAAATTGAATTTTTGGTTCATCCAAGTTCCTCCAAAGAACCAAGATACAAGAAGTTTGCTACACCGGTGGTTCAAGAAAGATTTCACTCCAAGTTTGAAAGTCGGAAGATTTGCGAAGAACAAGGCTTTGAATACTCCAACTCCCATCAAGATTTCGGCCTTGAACCATTCATCTTCGAAAGGATTGTACATCAAAAGTGGCAAATCTTTTTCCATCAATCGGAACCGGGCTATACTCATAAGCCCTGAAAACATCAACACCTTTTACGGGCTCTACATTGAGAAGGACGAGCATCAAGCCTTTGTTGATCAACTCACGCCCAAGCAACTCGACAAGGTGCTTCAAGAACTCACTCTACCGGGAACTCATTGGAACGACGGTAAATACAAGGGCACGGTAAATCACCTTCGGCTTAAACCCGAGGCAAAATTATGGAATAAGTTTGTTAAAACTTCTTTAATGCCCACCACACACAATACTACCGTTGATACACCTCGTCTTTTTCTCATACATTCTATCTTGCATAATCGCATCATTAACATTGTAAAAATTATTTGTGATGAGATTTTTGTATGTAGCACAAAAGACAAGGGTTCTCTTTTCTTCCCTTGCTTAATTTCCAATCTTTGCAAGGAGATGCATGTCACAAGTGAGTCCACTGATGAAAAGGCCCTACCAAAGTCCGGTTGGAATCGAGCACAAACCTGAAAGCTAATGGGAGAGGCACCGGTAAAATCCCCAACGCCTTCAATTACCGTGGTAACTCCTGCCGCCTCGGCAACCCCTAATGCCCAAGCAACTGATGCCCGGGCAACTCGGCCAGCAACCCCAGGACAACTTGAAGCCCTCTTACAACCATTGGAGAACCTCCTTAGGCAAATTGAAGACCGGCAATTAATGTTCATGCAGTACATGAAGGATCACAACAATGCCATCACCCAAGTCATCCTGGAAAAGTATCGGGACAGCCGCATGTCGTTCCCCATCTTTCCTGCCGAAATCCTTGCCACGGAAACCAACACTGAAGATGTCGCGGCAACCAAAGCTAAAGACGCCCCGGCAACCACTGCAAAAGCCAAAGGTAAAGCACTTATGCCCGAATCAACTCGTATTGAATCATTGTCTAATTTTTCAGATTCGGACGAGTCCTCCATTGCACCAACAAAGACCGTACCAATCGAATCCTCCAAGCCCAAGCGAAAAGCCAATGACATTGATGAAGAGGACGACGAGGACAACCCCAGACAAGGATCGATTCCACCATTGGCAACAAGAAAGCAACCACCGCTTTCAAGCAAAAGAATCAAGACACCGACCAAAAGGAAACTAATAATCCACAATGACGAACTCTCAGAGTAAGTCCTCGTTTGCATTTTACTTTTCTTTATTTTTATTTTTCTTTGTTGCATACATTGAGGACAATGCCTTACTCGAGTTTGGGGGGATTGTTATTAGTTAGTTACCATGTTTAGTTGCATTCATCTTAAGTATTGCATTTAGGATACATAAATTGCTTGTCATGCCTTTAGTTGGAACAAGAATTGCCTAGATTTGATGAATATCCGATGATGACTTTGCCAATGTACTTAATTGATAGAACTTTTTATTCTAGGATAAACATGGAAACACTTAGAATCTTACTATGATGCTAAACTTGATGAAACACTGTGTGGCTTGATTGATTTAAGGAATTCTAGCGAACTTAGGTTGATAGTTAAAAAGTTAGGGGATTAGAATAAAAATTGGATGAATACTAGAGGTTCCCGAAATTGGCTCTAGTATGTGCTAAAAATTGATTGCTAGAGGTGCCCGAAATTGGCTCTAGTATATGCTAAAAATTGATCGCTAGAGGTGCACGAAACCGGGTCTAGTTGAATAAATTGACTAACTTAAGAAAGCTAAAAACAAAACACTATAGGTGCTCGAAACCGTCTCTTGTTAAAACATGTTAAAAGAACCCAATGAAGTAATTTGAAAACCTCTTGTTCAAGGGAGTGCTAGTCTGTGTTGAGTAACTTGCCACCGAAACAGAAGGATCCAAGCAGCTTTATCATCCCATGCTCGATAGGAGATAACTATGTGGGAAGAGCTTTATGCGATCTTGGATCTAGTGTGAATCTCATGCCCAATTCAGTCTTCAAAAAGCTCGGTATGGGGAATATAAAACCTACAACTGTTATTTTACAATGGGCTGACCGATCCCATGTTCGTCCTGAAGGAAGAATTGAAGATGTTGTGCTAAAAGTGGATAAATTTATTTTTCCAGTGGACTCTCTTATTCTCGACTGCGAAGCTGATGATAATGCACCCATTATTTTGGGGCAACCATTCCTAGCCACAAGCCGAATCTTGATTGACTGTGAAAAGGGTGAATTCACTATGAGAGTGTCTAATCAGAGGGTAACCATAAATTTCTTTAATACCCTCAAATATGTGGATGAATCAGAAGAGTGTCAATGTCTTCAGGACTTGTATTATACGAACAAAGAGGAAGTTGTAGAATTTTACTGTAGCAATTTTTCAGAGATTGAACATTATTTGATGCTTAATGAAGATGTCAAAGAGGAGTTCCCATTGGAGGTGCAACAATCTAGTTACCTCGTAGGTCGTTCAGGTACGCAATTCGAACAATTAGATTTTGCTGAATTTATCCCTCCAAAACCTTCACTTGAGCATGCACCCAATTTAGAATTAAAGCACTTACCGTCACACCTTAAATATGCTTATTTGGGTAAAAATGAAACCTTACATATGATAATTTCCTATAGTCTTAAACCTGAGCAAGAATACAGTTTGATAAATTTGCTAGCTTAACATAAAAAAGCTTTGGGCTGGACTATGGCTAATTTGAAGGGCATAAGCCCTACTATTTGTATGCACAAAATTCTACTTGATGAATGTCACATCAATTCAATTGAGCCCCAAAGAAGGCTTAATCCAATCATGAAGACAGTAGTGATGAAGGAAATAATCAAGTGGTTAGATGCTGGAATTATCTATCCGATTTCCAACAGTTCTTAGGTCAACCCAGTACATTGTATACCGAAGAAGGGAGGCATGACAGTGATAAGCAATAAGGATAATGAACTCCTACAAACAAGGACTGTCACGGGTTGGAGAATCTGCATGGACTATAGGAAGCTCAACAAGGTAACCAAGAAGGACCATTTTCCCCTCCCTTTCATTGATCAAATGCTAGATTGATTAGCAGGCAAATCCTTTTATTGTTTCCTCGATGGGTATTCAGGGTACAACCAGATTGCTATAGCACCAGAGGATCAAGAGAAGACAATCTTCAGATGCCCCTATGGTACTTATGCATTTTGAAGGATGCCCTTTGGACTTTGCAATGCTCTAGCCATTTTTCAAAGATGCATGCTAGCTATCTTCTCGGACATGGTTGTAGAATTTTTAGAGATCTTTATGGATCATTTCTCAGTTTCAAGAAATGATTTTGAGTAATGCTTAGGTAATTTAGCTAAGGTACTCAAACGCTGTGAAGAAGCAGACTTGGTGCTAAATTGGGAGAAGTGTCATTTTAATGTGGCCGAAGGGACTGTTTTAGGGCACAAGATATCACAAAAGGGAATTGAAGTGATTGAGAAGCTTCCTCCTCCCACCACATTGAAAGGCATCCGGAGTTTCTTAGGACATGCTGGCTTTTATAGGAGGTTCATAAAAGACTTCTCCAAAATCTCCAAGCTATTGTGCACTTTGCTACAACAAAACCAATCCTTTGTATTTGAAGAAAATTGCCACAGCGCACTCAAGGAGCTCAAAGACAAGCTTATCTTAGCACCCATTGTTATTCCCCTCGAACTGGACTTTACCATTTGAGCTTATGTGTAACGCAAGTGACTATGCTGTGGGAGCGGCACTTGGACAACGCCGAGGTAATGTCTTCCATGTCATCTATTATGCTAGTCGCACTTTAAATGATGCACAAATCAATTACACAACCACTGAAAAAGAATTGCTGGCCGTTGTGTTTGCATTTGATAAGTTTAGAGCAAACTTGATAGGTACTAAAGTCATTGTCCGTACCGATCATTCAACCATCAAGTACTTAGAACTAAAAAGGATGCTAAACCTAGACTTATTAGGTGGATACTTCTTTTACAAGAATTTGACCTAGAGGTTAGGGAAAGAAAGGGCACTGAAAATCAAGTTGCTGATCATCTTTCTAGGCTAGAAAACAAGATTCAATGTAATGATAAAATATAAATCAAGGAGGAGTTTCCTGATGAGAAAATAGTATTTGCTACGGCAATCCCGTGGAATGCTGATATTGTTAACTTTCTTGTTAGTGGAATTTTGTCTATTGACTTGAATAGCGAAGGCAGAAAGAAATTCTGACATGATATGCGATTCTACTTTTTTGATGAGGTGTAACACCCCTTTCCTGTACTAAATACGAGTTAGAGATGTCACATTACTAATTCCTTATCTTGTTTTATCCATATATGTTTCATCATCAAACTGATTAATTCTCTATATGTTTAGTTAATTTCATGCATCATACTCTACTAGTAATCAAATAATTACATGCCCACTAGAGATTATCATAAGCTAGAATATCTTATTGATGTTTTGCATATTAAAGCTTGATCAACATGCTTAACTCCTCTTCAAGTACTCCACCTTAACCTACATGTGAATCAAACACACGCTAAGTTTTCACTTAATGAGGCAATAAACAAAATTAATAATAATTTAAACTTATTAAACTTTATGGCTACAATTAGATAGCATGATATATGCTGGTCCAAAATAGATACAAACTTCTGGAACTGAAGATCTTCCTTTTGTTTCTTCAATCTTTGAGGGAAGGGTGGTGGGGGTCTAACTTCTTGCTCAATTATTGGTAGAGTACCTTTTGCTATAGCAATATTTGGTCTCTCTTTGGTAGGTTCACTTGTCAAACCCTCATGCATGTCCTTCTCAAGAGATAAATCCTTTTGTACCCAGGTTCTTCTTCCATAGTTTTAGAGTTAGATTCATCCGTTTTCCTCCCCCCAAACTTGTCTCATTTGTTGAGTTGGGTGCCACTCCTTAAAGTAAGTGTGCTACACTGCTCCTTATCGTGAGGTTTAGTGACTTCAGTATCACTGGGTAAACTGCCTTGAGGTCGAACATGTAAAGCTTGTGCGATTTGGCCTACTTGGGTTTCCAATGCTCTCAAAGATAAATTATGACTTTGCAGCAATGCTCATTGACTCTTAATAGACGCAACATGGTCTTGAAGTAAGGCTTTAGTGGTAGTCATAAAGTCTTGCAGAGTAGCTTCTAAAGTATTGTTGTTCGATGAAGAAGCTGAACCCTTGTTAGCATTTTGCCATAGCATATTTTGTTGAAAATTTGAGGGTTCAGTCATATTTTGCTGTCGATCCGAGCCGGTGGTGTGATGTCCCTGATTTCCCCAAGAAAGATTAGGATGTTGAAGCCATCCAGGATTGTAAGTATTTGAATAAAGGTTGTGGTTGTTCCTATTATAGTTCCCCACATAGTTAGTAGATTCGTGGTTCTCTGGGCACTCGCTCATATGATTATTTCCATCACAACGAATACAAGTAGTTGCTACCTTGACTCCCTTCACCTCATTAGGAAGTTGAAGATTCTTCAACATATTTGTAATAGCAGACAATTGAGCTGAAATAGATTCATTGTGATCGAGCTCTCGTGTTCCATGAGTCTTCCTCCCCGTTCCTAGTCTTGAAGTGGGAAATTGGTAGTCATTGTTTGCTATCTTATCGAGGATATCAAATGCTTCTTCGGGTGACTTGTCTAGCAATGTACCGTTTGCTGAAGCGTCCAGCATCATTCTCGTTGGAGCATTGACACCATTATAGAACGTCACAACTTGCATCCAATCATGAAAACCATGATTTGAACATTTGCGAAGCAGACCCTTATATCGATCCCAACACTTGTACATGGATTCGTCATCAGCTTGACGAAAGGAAGCAATGTCATTCCTTAGTTGGGTGTTCATGTTGGGTGGATTATACCCAGTAAAAAGCTCTTACACAAGTCTATCAATGTTTCCATAGATCCTACAGGTACTCCACTCAACCATGCATGTGCTCTATCGCGCAATGAATAAGGAAACAGCTTAAGTTTCAACACGTCTTCGTACACACCTTATTATCTAAAAGAATCACAAGCTTCCAAGAAAGCACGAATGTGTTGTCTTGTATCTTCATGAGGCGATCCACCAAATTGCCCAATGGAGTTTAACATGTTGAACATCACCAATTTAAGTTCAAAGTGAGCTGCTTGAATCTCAAGAGCTACAATTCTAGGGTTGAGATCTTCCAGAATAGGGTTCAAATGGTCTCTAATAGCACATGGGCGAGCTATAACTCCCTAGTTTGCTGCAGCATTAGGATCTTGCGGATTCTCAACTGGATGACCTCCTTCATTTTGAACTTCGTACATGGCCCTTTGAGCTCTTTGTATACGTCTTCTTTGACGAAAAAGGTGTTCAATTTCAGGAAGTATAGGTATTAATGGTTCTTCAGGTCTTCCTCGGGTCATGCAACAGCATAACACCTGCAAAAAGGTAAACAAAAATAGCAAATAATCTATACAAAAGAAAGAATAAAATGGTGCAAAAACTAAACTTAAAATCACCAATGGCCAATCCTCGGCAATGGTGCCAAAAACTTATTGCGCGTGTAGATGTACTATGAATGATACGCAAACGGTGCAAGTATACACATCGAATAAGTAATAAAGTGATGAGTAAGATCGTCTCCACAGGGATTGGAGGTATTTCAAGTAAGGTTTAAGCACGCAACACATGAACTGAATATTAAATGAAAGAGTTGATATGAGCAATTGAAAGATATGTTGTAGCAAAAAAGTGTAGTAACAACTGGAGCAAAATGATAAGACTTCAAATGTCCTCACACGTGCGGAAACTCTCAAATGGGATGACAGGTCAGGTTTATCAAGGAATTCTATACCTAGTTCTCATCAATGACTAACACTTTCCAGCTTATAAGACACTCGACGGAGCTTATATATGTGATTCTAAACTATCTCTAGCAAGAAAATGGCAGCCAGAATGCTACGGTAATACCTCTCAGCGTGAACCTTAGCAAGCTACTAACCCTAAAATTCTACTCCTTTTAGTCATTGAAACTCTATCTTTATCTCTAAGGTGAGTTAGGTTCTACCTCTCAGCATAAAAGCCCATTGTCCACGTAGATCTAAGCTTAACTCTCTTGGCCATTAAGCATCTAACAAGGGTAATGGCTAACTCTCGAAAGCTCTTACAAAACCCAAGACAATAAAACAATAAACAAAGCATCGATGAAACTGGAAAAAACCTAAAGCATTCATTTAAACAAAAGCATAATCATCCACAATAAACCCAAGCCACTTAAAGTTAGTTCATGGCTGGGCAAATAACATCTAAAATCATTCGTTTAAAACAACCCATCCAGAAAAATATGTAAAAGCGAAGAGCAACTAAGAGTAAAGGAAACTCCCAAGCCACCATGGACTTCCGTGAACCACCCTAAGCTTGCTGCTTCTCTCAAAGGCCAACAATATCTTCCCTTGTAGCTTCAACAATGGAGGACGCGATGAAGGAGAAGAAGAAGAGTGGTCGCCTCTTCCTCTCTCTCTTTCTTAGCTCCCAAAACACCTTTCCCAACTCCTTTTTTTAATGTGGGTGTCCTATTCTTTATATAGTGGGGGCTCCTAGAGTTTGGTGCCCTTAATTCTTTGTGTACCCTAGGGAATATTCCCTTCACAAGTATGGCACAGCTGGCTGGTGGAATCACGTGTGGGGGCTGTAAAATATCTTCTTTCTTTGTCTTTTTCTGCGCCCAGAAATGCCGTCCAAAATGCTGCAGCAATTTTTCCTTCCCCCAGCAGTTCTCCCTAACTAACCTGCACATCACCACACCAAAACAAACCTTTCTCAAAGTAGCACCAATTTCACAAATAATTAAAACAACCAAGCAAACACCACCAAATGCAACTAAATGAGCTAAATGCAGCTATATGCAATGAAATGAACTTAAAACCAAACAATAACCTAAGTAAAAAGGCATGAAATGTATGCTTTTTTACAAGGTTAACACCTCTACATTGTTAACTTCTAGGCATCGAGAGAGTCAGAAGTTCTTTAGAAAATCCTGTCGAGTAGATAAAGAATTTAATGGTTTATGCAGACATGTATTGCCAATCGCTATAGCATTGTAATAAGTAATTAAGCATATATCCTTAGCAATAATCTCAGCCTCCATAATTATCTTTTATTTGTTGTAGTTGTACGTCTTAATCATAGCTATTTTTAGTTTAACTGTTTTAGTTTTAATTAAATTCTCAACCACCATTACTTGCAAACACATTCTTAAGCATAATAACTTCATAGTTATTTATCCAATCTTCGTGGGTTCGACACTCTACTCATCACTTTATTACTTGATTCGACGAGTATACTTTCTCTAAAGTGCATCACTATTCGACAAGCATCATGTAATATCCCAAATTTTGGCCAGTGACTAAATTGAAAATTTTGAAAGTTTAGGGGGTTAAAGTATAAACTTTGTAAAAGTTTGGGGACTAAAGTGTAAATTTGCCCAACAAGTAATTTTATTTAGTATAAGAGTGAATAGGATCGAAATAGGTACCTTGATATCAGTTTTAAGAATGTAGATGCAGAAAAGGTACCGAATTTGGATCGAATGAAATTGTTAAGCGTGCTCAGGCCAGAGAAATACAAGGATGGGTGACCTTTGGGAAGGTCCCGTAAAAGTGTTTCTAATCGATATTTTGGACTCAATAAAGGTAAAGAATAATCGAATGGATTATCGATAAAGGAATTCTAAGAGAAATTTTATTCTATAGAGATTTTCGATAATTATCGGAATAGTAGACTGAGTTAGGAAAATTCTGTCTAAGACTTTAGGAAAGGAAATCTCTATAAGAAGATAGTGTTCATTTTCCAAATATGGAATATGGAATTTTTAGAATAAATCCAATAGCTCGATAACGGTGAAATCGCAATAAAAGTATTTTATGAATATCAGGAGATCGGATTAAATCAAAATTTCAGAGGCTGATCCAAAAGCCATGGAAAAGACATAAAATACTATTTTATGAATATTTTATTATATTTGGTTGGATTTTAACTAGACTTAGTTGAATTTTTACAAGAATGGCAAACTAGTAAATAAAGATTAGTTGGAGGGCAAATTGGTCATTTGACAAGGATGGCAATTTTGAAATATTAAGGGAAATTTTTGAAGGTGAATTACAGTTGGATCAAATCATGGCCATTTATTTTTGATAAGATTAAGTCTTGGCCATTGGATTAAAAGGGCAAATTAGTAATTTCACTAATTAAATGAATTTTAAATTCATTTAATTTTAACATGTGGATTTAAATAAGTAAAAGATGAACCAAATTGTTCATCTTTCTTGAAATATTTCGAACTAAGGGGAGAAAAAAAAGGGATAAATTTTTCCTACTCGATTCAAGCCCCGAAACTCAATTTTTAGGTAATATTTTCAACTGCAAAGTTGTTCTACTCTTCAAGCTCTATCTTTTGATGTCAATAATTCATGGAATACATGTTTGATTGATGAGAAAGAAATTAGGGTTTATGGACTCAATTGGGGATTTTGAGATTTTATGATTCCATGTTGAAATTCAAATTGAAATCAAGCTTTGTGATGTTAAAATCATGTTATTGAGTTGGGATTTAAACTCTACATTTTTTGATTATTATGAAGATGCTTAGGGTTTATGGATTCAAGTTTGATTTAGGGTTTGTGATGTTGGATTAATGATCGAGTAAGCTTGAATTGTTATTTGAAAGCAAAACCCTAAGTTAAAGGTATAGGGACCATTTCGGCAATTCTAAAAGTTAAAGGACTAATCTGAATTTTTATGATTTTAAAGTGTACTTATGTTATTATTGATGTTGGAGATGTGAAATTAAAGTTAGAATGTTAAACCGATGTTGAATCGAATTAGTGACCATTTTGAAAAATTGTCAAAGTTAAGTGACCAATTCGGGAATGAGGTTTTAGAGAAGTATTAAATCTGATTTTAGTTGAAATAATAGAATTCAAGTAGTAATGTTGATTTGAGGACTAACTTTCAAAGTTAAGAAGCTTGGATCCTTATCTTTGTATTTTTAGTGACTATTTCGAGAAGAACGAAAAATTAGAGGGAATTATTTTTGAATAATTATTTGATGAAGAAAGTGATACATTAGTGGTTTGAATCAAGTAAGGGAACCAAATTGAAAAATTGCAAAGTAAGGAGAAATTAATATAAAGTTTGAAGTTATCTATGGAAGTTGTGTAGGAAAACTGGATTTGGCAGTAAGTTTGAAAATTCACCATAAATTTTACAAAAATGGCTATATGGTGAATTTTATATCGATGTAAAGATTTATTTATCTAGTTTCGTTTAAAACAAACAGTGACTGATTTCAATTCATATATCAAAATATATGAACTTTTAAATGATGAAAGGTCAGAAAACAGGTTAGCAGTCTGTTCTGAAATTCAATACTGGATTCAACTTTGAAAATTTACCATAAATCGTACAAATTGAATCTGGGTCTTTAGTTTATATGGTTGAAAAGCTTATCGAATCTAGTTTCTTTTCCATCAAACGGGGACTGATTTCGAGTTCTGATTTAAAAGATATTAATTTTTAATCGAGTGAAGGTCAGAAAAATTACAGAACAGTTTATGTCGGGGCAGCCTTGTAAACGGGAGTTTGCTGAATTTTCATATTTTTTTTAGATTTTATTGAATTATGTGGCTTATACCGTTAGAACCGTTATCAAATATAGTTTCTACGGTATAAATGAGATTAATATTTAGTACCTATTCTGCCCTGTAGAAGTAAATCTTTGATGGTAGTGCAAGTTGACAAAAAATGGAAATTGAGACAATTTATATCTAATGTTGGTTAGCAAGCTTGGAGGAATTATTTGAAGATCAAAATGGTCATTAGGGACCAAAAATGAGTTTGTGAACAATATAAGGAAGGAAAGAAATTTATGGAAAATTTTTATGTTAAATGATTAAATAGCTTAATCGAAATATTGTTAGAAGTGAATCTAACAAATGTTTATTTATATTCATGTGATTAATGAAGTTTGGATCCGAATCAAAAGAAGGTTTGAGGCACTATGAAATAAAGGATCGAATAGAGCTTAGTGAGGCAAACTAATAAATGGCCCAGGTGAGTGCATTTCTAAATGTTTGCATTACATTGAAAATGGCATTGCATTTCTCTATAATACATGATATGATACATTGCTCGACATGGCAAGCTTGATGGAATAACAGGTATGGATTATTGTTTGCATAAATGATGATGCATTATGCATACATGAAATATGGATAATGACAAGACTAGCGAGTAGTCGACCTTAATTTAAAAATAGTATTGCCTTATATATATGTTGAGCTAATGCATGTTGCAATAAAGGTAGATTAAATGGAATATGAAGTATGAATTATTATTCTGAGAAATGATGATGTTTTATGTTTGTCATGACTATTTATGATGAAGCATGAAACATGAAATGTTATTTATATGATTGATTATGATGATTGATTGATGATAAAAGAAATGCCCAAGTGTATGAGAGTCCATGGTATAGTTGGCATGCCATAGAGTCTTTAGCAGCTGCACCCTTATGTTCATGTTATCAAACAAATATTGTGACAAAATGATTGTGTCACATGCACCCTGGGGATCTACGTCCACTGTGCCCGAGTGCACTGTCGAGGTGTTTTATGTTTATGGGGAACAAAGAGCGTCCTCGAGTACGTACTCATCTTTACGTTCACGTTAGACACTACGGTGTCATTTCAAGATGACTCGCGTACCTCGATCTCATTAGCGTACTTTGGGCAATGATAAAAGAATCATGTCACATAAAAGAATCATGTTGCGTATATCAATCACGTCATAAATATGAACCATGCCATGTATATGAAATATGTCATGTATATGAACCATGCCATTAATACAGAACATGCCATGTATATGAATTAAATCACGAATATGAATCATGTCAGGTAAAAGAATCATGTCATGTAAATGAAACAAGTTATGTATATGAATCATGACATGTATACAAATTATGCCATGTACACGTATCATGTTATGTATATGAATTAAGTCATGTATATGAATTATGACACGTATATGGATTCTGCCATGTATATAATTCATGCCATATATATATGAATTATGTCATGTATATGAAGCATGTCATGTATGTTAACTATGCCATGTATATGATTTACTTGATAATGATGGAACTTGTGATAAGTCGACCCTAAATTGAAAATAATATTGCATTATTTGTACGAAACTTGACTTGTTACGTATTTCAGTAAATGCAAACTTCAATAGAATATGAGCTTAAGTTGGAGCACTTCAAGAGGATTCAAGCATGTTGTTCAAGCTACAATCTGCAGAACATCAGTAAGACATTCTAAATTATGACAATTTCTAGTGGGCATGTAAACTATTTACTTACTGATAGTATATGATGGATTAAATTGAATTATAATGATAGATTAAATAAATAGCTAGACGATGGATCGTATAGGGATAAAAAATTAAGCTTAACTTTCAGTAGCATGTTTAAGTAACATCAATAATGTATATTCAACTACGAGTATACATTCTGGGTGTTACACATCATGTTTTTGGCGCCGTTGCTGGGGCTTGGCAATTAATAATTACATTGTAATTGCGCTTAGGAATTTATTTTATTTGCATTTAATTTAGTTTTTGCTTTTGTTTTCCTTCTCAGGTACATTCTAGTGCATGACTAGAAGGTCCAACACAGAACCTATTCTTCCATACAACTCAGGGATTGAAAGAACTTTGAGAATACTACGCCAAGAGAATAAGAATATGGTGAAAGACAACAAGAATGAACCTAAGAACATGCGTAACCGCGATATGCAACCAGCTGATGGACAGAGAGTTGTTGGAGCGGGAAGTCAAGCCCGACAAGAGGATCCACACCTTGCCAAACCTAAAAGGCCTATTAGAGATATCATTGAGCCCGTTATCAACAATCTCAACCCATCCATTGTTGTGCCCGATATATGGAATACTCACTTTGAGCTAAAGTTTGTTATGTTCAATATTCTCAACACAATTGGACAATTTGGAGGATCAGCAAGAGAGGATGCTCGGGAGTATTCAAGCTTTCTTGGAAGTCTGTGATTGTTTTAGACAACTAGAGATTCCTACTGACGCTTTATGACTCAAGTTATTCCCTTTTTCTCTTTGATATCAAGCTAGAGCACGGTTGAAGACTAGTTCTGCAAGATCTATTACATCGTGGGTTGACTTGTGCAGCAAGTTTCTGCACAGATATGATCCACCGAGCGTGCACAATCAGAAGCGAAGCGACATCTTTTTTCCAACAATATGATGATAAATCTATGTATGAAGCATGGGATAGATATAAAGATCTGCTACGCAAGTGCTCGATCCTTGGATTCCATGATTGGCTACAAGTGATGGCGTTCTATAATGGTTTCAGTGCACCTACAAGAATAATGATCGACTCATCAGCCAATGGAGCTTTACTTTACAAAAAACCTGATGAGACTTTCAACATATTGGACCAAATAGCCAACATCAACTACCAGTTTCCACGAGGGAGATTGACGTCTGGATCTAAAGCTTCTAGAACACTCCAATTGGATGATTCCCATTCTGTGACAGCTCAGCTCTCCACCATCACCAACCTACTCAAGAACATGCAAGGGCCATCTAATGTCTGGAAGGCCAAGGTGGTGCAATACACTTATGAGCATTGTGATGGGGAACATCAGTCGAGTGAGTGCCCCCAACAACAAGAATCTGGATGCTATGTAAGGAACATCAATCGCAACAACAATCCCTACTCCAACACCTACAACCCAGGGTGGCGACAACAACAAAATTTTGGTTGGGGAGGTAACAAAGGTAATTCAGTAGCACAACAGAATGCCACCTCAAACAAACCTCCTGGATTCCAACAAAAGACTCAGAGGTAGAACCAGGGAGCTTTTAACTCTAATTCTAATTCTTTTGATAATTCTTATCAAAATTTTATGGAAACTGCCCGAGTTATTATGCAGGATCAAGCAGCTTATTTGAAGAACCATAGTGACATGCTCATAACGCAGTCTGCCATATTGCAAAACTAGTAATCAATCATGCAAAACAACACCGCCTCGATAAGGTCCTTAGAGACCCAAGTTGGGCAGATTGCCCAGATGCTGAAAACGAGACCAACTAACGGATTACCTAGTGATACTGAAGTCACTAAAGCCTTTAATGCAGAGCAATGCAATGCCATCACTCTACGTAGTGGCATGCAACTGAGGATAGAAGCCAAGTTTGGGGAAAGCACTCCAATAGACACAACTCCAAGTAAGCCATCCATCGATGCTCTTGCACCTAAGGAATTAGCTCGTGTGCTTGATATAGTGAGTGAACCCCCTTGACTCAGTCTAGTCACCAGACTAAACCCAACGAGCTACATTAGGTTTGTCGAGACAAACCCGAACAAATTACTTAGAAAACGGTCCATTTTTTATTTTATCTTGTCTAAATGCATAATTAAGTCCTAAGGTGATCATGCTGATAACGGTGAAATTTACAACTCAATCGAGCGTCGAATTGACATTCAATTGCACTAGATTGCATTTTAGGGACCAAATTACAAATACAGATAATTATAAGGACTTCTTTCAAATTTAAGTTACCAATCCTTAATCAGTCATATTTAATACAATCATGTTAAATTTCAACTTAAAATAATCATCCAAGCTCATTCAATTGCATGATCAAGAAATAGGGACTAAACAGCAAAGATTCAAACTTCAGAAGGCATCTCAACAGAATTAACTAACTGCATCAGTACACTAACACCACGTATGACACGGGTATAAACTGAAAAGGTGTACTGATACGATCCTCAAGCGTATCGGTACAGGTGTTTAATATGCGAAATAGGGAATTCCAGTAGCCAAAAAAGCGTACTGGTACGGGTGCCCGTATACCAACACCAACCCAAACTTTCAACTATGCATATTGATATAGTTACCAGGCGTATCGATATGCCTAGGCATTTTTTCCCAAATTGAGCCAAAATAGGTTACCGCGTACGATCCCTAAGGACCTATACCGATACGGACAGACCTGTAATGACCTATTAGTCGAACATATGATACTTTGGCTCAGTATAACATACTTTAAACACTACCTAATCATCATATAACACCTCAAACATCATTTTCACAATCATAAAAGCATGGTAGACGATCATTCACATCATAGCATAATCAAACCAATTCCCTATAGGCATGATCTCTACCAAGCATGCATTATGAATCCCATCCTCGTCAAAGCAAGATATAAAGCACATACAAGTCCAAAACTTCAATTTCAACTTGTATAAACTAGGGAGTAACCAAATAACCCTCCCAATTACAACTTGGTCACGTTGCCTCTTATTACTACTAAGTATTTGTAAAGCCATACTTGACAATACTTCGACCCTTGGATCTCCTCTTGCCTACTTGTTGTCCAAAAGTGCTTATTTCTCTGCATTGATGAGAAATGAGAGTGTAAGCCAAATCTTAGTGAGGGAATCTCAACAACACTCATCAATGCATTTAAAACCATTTTATTTCAAAACAATTATAACATGCTCATGCCAAAACCATCTCATGCTTCTAAATTCTCTTCAAATATGCACATTTAAATCAATTGCAACACATGTATCAAGGATTCTATCATAAACCTCAATTTAAGCTTCATATGCCAAAATCTCTAAATAACAAGCTTAAAGAGCATCTCATGTATAAAGCATATTATACAAAACATAATTCATTTCTCATGATACATCATGTCATATATTGGCATTCAAGTGACTCAAAAACCAAGTTCCATTCTATTTTATAAAAACACATCGGATACATATATTTCCCAAGTGGTTCTTTTGACCACTTCACATACGTCCTCGAACTTGAGCAGCCCTCAACGGTTATAACGTATAAATCCACCAGCGGAAGAATAGGCACACTTTTGACCCCTTGACTGTTGTGGTTCTAATGGTGGAGCATGGCACACTTTTGACCCCTCGACACACATGAGGTGACTTATTATATAACAATTTAAACCCTATGGCTATCCAACTATATCCGACAACATTTTATCTCAGCCACTTGCCAATATACTCAATAAAAACCATATTAACTTACTATTTTACATATGCATCAATTCAAACCATTTTGTAATACATTAAACCATGTATTCTAGCATTCTCAAAATTCTTTCAGAAATTATTTGCTATGCTCAAATATCAACATGTATAATCATTTGCAACATCTTTCATTTCAAAAACATACATAAAATAGTAAGTAATCAAATCTATAAACATGTGCATGAGATTATGTTTTGCAAAATCGAAAATAAGAGCGAGAACATCCAATACTTACTTCCGAACTTAGATAATTGTTTCAAGCTTAATCTAAACTCCCAAAACTTCTTTCAAACCTTTTAAAAGCATTAAAACATGTTTCCACTCACCAACAACCCAAAGCTCTATTGTCGTTACAAGAATCACGCTTCGGAAGCCTCTGCAACCTCTCCAAAAGTTAAAGGATGCAATTCCCCTTCTTTACCCAATCAAAAACATAGGGTTAATGCACTTCCAAGCATCTCTAATTTCTAGCAACCATCGAACACAACTTCGCCTCACTAAAAACCACCAATCGCCTCTCTAAAACAACCGAAATCATCATCCAACTTCATATAAATAAAACCTAGACAAAACCTATTGATTTTAACATCTTAACAACATCAATTAACATCCAAAAACATCTTTATAATGTCCTTATACCTCCAGCAACCTTACAACACCAAGATCACTCCAAAATCTAACTATTTACAACCTAGAAAATTAGCAATTCACATAGTTTCGGGATTCCTTTAATTAATCTATTCTTACAACAATAAACACATATTTCAAGGGATCTAAATCAATTAGATTCAATACAAATCAGATATGTAATAGTGTTTATCACATTTTCACATCAAAACTCAATTTAAATACCATATTCATGTTTTAATCATAATTCCATTAAAAATCAGTTGTAAAGGATCAAGAACTTAGGAATTTTATTAAAGAACCTTTAATTAGAGGATAGAAACAAAAATCACCTCTAATTGTTGATTTCTCCCTTAATTGGCAAAGATTAGATGAAATCTTCAAAAAAAACCAAGTAGATTTCGACGTAGAAATCAAAGAATCAAATAGGAAACCAAAAAGAAAATAAAAAAGGTTGATTCTTGAGAATTTTGGAATGAAATTGATAGTTGGGCATTTTATTTTAATATTAAAACCATTTAAAAGCCTTTTAAAATAGCCTATATTAAGAGAAAAATCTGATGAAAAAGTTTGGTTAATTATCTCCTTAAAGATTCTAAGTTTTAACCCTTTTACGATTTAGTCACCTAAACAGTTTTAAAAACTTTATATTTTAGTCACCAGACCAAAATGTCCCAAAATCTGATTTAATTCCTTCAAATTGAATTTACCAAAACCCTTAGAATATTAATTAAATATTTTCTAACATTTTTCCAAATTTTATTTTATGCAAAACCAGTTTATTAAGATTTAATTCCCGGAACTAGCTCGAATTGCCTAATCTGGTTCCCCCGAACCGTCTAATCGATCTACCTAACATCTAGGCCCAAATTTTGGACGTTACAACTCTCCCCCTCTTAAGAAATTTCATCCTTGAAATTTACTTGGTGGAAAAAGGTAAGGAAACTGCTTCAACATGTCCTTATTGCTTTCCAAGGTGGCTTCCTCGACACCACGATGTCGCCACAACACTTTCACCAACTCTACGGTCTTTCCACGAAGAACCTTGTTGCTTGAATCCAGAATCCTCACTAGTTCCTCATCGTAGGTCAAATTTGGATTCAATTCAATCTCCTCAACAGGCATCACATGCGAAGGATCTGATCTATACCTCTGAAGCATCGATACATGGAAAACATCATGTATCTTTTCCAACTCCGCAGGCAACCTCAACTTATAAAAAAACTAGACCAACACGCTCCAATACTTCATAAGGCCCAATGAACCTTGGACTCAACTTGCCTTTACGTCCAAACCTCATTACCTTCTTCCAAGGCGAAACCTTAAGAAACACTCGATCACCCACAGCAAACTCAATCTCTCTACGCTTCAAGTCAGCATTTGAATTTTGTTGATCCAAAGCCGCCTTCAACCGGTCAAAGATAAGCTTCACCTTCTCATTAGTATCCTTCAACACATCAGGCAAAGAAACATACTTTTCTCTTGCCTCCGCCCAACAAAGTAGCGTGCGACACCTTCTACCATGCAAAGCTTCATACAGTGCCATCTGAATACTAGCCTGATAACTATTGTTATAGGAAAACTCCACCAAAGGAAACTGTTTCTCCCATGTTCCTTGGAAATCCATGATGCAACACCGCAACATATCCTCCAACACTTGGATAATGCATTCAGACTGGCCATCCGTTTGAGGATGATACGAAGTACTGAAGTTCAACTGCGTACCCAAAGCCTTATGCAAACGCTCCCAAAACCTTGCTGTAAAGCACAGATCCCTATCCAATACTATAGACATAGAGACCCCATGCAACCTCACAATCTCCACAATCTATAACTCTGCCAACTTATCCAAAGTATACGTCGTACGAACAGCCAAGAAATGTGCACACTTCATAAACTTGTCCACAATCACCCATACAAAATTCTTCTTTGATGGCGTCAAAGGCAAACCAGTTACAAAATCCATGGTAATTCTCTCCCACTTCTATTCTGGAATCCTTAAGGATTGCAACAACCCAGAAGAAAACTGATGCTTAGCCTTAATGCGCTAACATACCATATAACAAGAAACAAAATCTGCTACATCTTTTTTCAAACCAACCCAGAAATACTCCTTTTTCAAATCATGATATATCTATGTGCTTCCCAGATGCATAGAAAAAGGACTCGTATGAGCCTCAGCCAAGATAGTGTGCCTTAACTCTTCATCCTTCGGCACAACCACTCGGCTCTTGAAACACAAAACTCCTTCATCACTAAAACAAAAATCCATTTGATTGCATCCATTATATCCTTGACATGCGATACCAAAGAATATTCATACGGTTTCTTCTCCTTGATCAAATACAACAACGAAAGCTTCACTTGCAACTCAGCCAACAAACCTCCATCTTGCATCACACTCAACCGAGCAAACATCGCCCTCAACTCTACTGCCACCTTCCTACTTAAGGCGTTGGCTACAACATTAGCCTTACCCGGATGATACTTTATTGTCAAATTATAATCCTTGAGCAAATCCAACCATCTCCATTGCCTAAGATTCAACTTCTTTTGCAACATCAAATATTTCAAACTCTTATGGTCCATGTACACAATACACTTCTCCCCATAAAGATAATGCCACCAAATCTTCAACGCGAACACCACCGCAGCAAGCTCAATAACGTGCGTAGGATAGTTGCGCTCGTTCACCTTCAACTACCTAGATGCATAAGCTACAACCTTTCCTCCTTGCATCAATATACATCCCAAACCAACGTAGGATGCATCGCTATAAACTACAAACTCTTTCCCTAACTCAGGTTGAATCAAGATTGGAGCTTGCGCCAAAGCTTCCTTCAACTTATCGAAAACTTGTTGTCTACCCTCCGTCTACTCAAAACTTGCATCCTTTTGAAACAACTTCGTCAAAGGAGCAGCAATCCTGGAAAAACCATCCACAAAGCATTGGTAATACCCTGCTAACCCCAAGAAACTACGAACCTCCAACACTAACTTAGGTTGCTTCCAATTCACAACTGTCTCAATCTTCTGCGGATCCATACGGATACCTTCGGCCGAAACAACATGACCAAGAAAAACCACTTGCTTGATCCAAAACTCACACTTGCTAAGCTTAGCATAAAGCTTATTGTACAACAGAACTTGCAACACAATTCACAAGTGTCGATCGTGATCTTCTTATGTATGAAAGTACACAAGAATGTCATCGATGAACACTACCACAAATTGATCTAAGAATTCGTGGAACACCCGATTCATCATATCCATAAAATCTACAGGCGTATTTGTCAACCCAAACGACATCACTAAGAACTCATAATGTCCAAAACACGTGCGAAAAGCTATTTTTGGCATGTCTTTATCTTTCACCTTCAACTGATAATATCCAGACCTCAGATCAATCTTGGAAAACACCGTAGCACCCCGAAACTGATCAAACAAATCATTGATCCTCGACAAAGGATACTTATTCTTAACGTCAACTTGTTTAGTTCCCGATAATCAATACACATTCTCATCATGCCAACTTTTTTTTTAAGAACAACACCGGTACTCCCCACGATGATACACTAGGCCGAATAAAACCACGGTCCAATAACTCCTAAAGCTGCATCTTCAACTTTTTCGACTCCTTCGGTGCCATACGATACGGTGCTACTGACACCAAAGCTGTATCCGTATACGTCTCAATGCAAAACTCTACCTCTCTATTCGGTGGTAATCTTGGAAACTTTTTTGGAAACACTCTTGGAAAATCATAAATGGTACAGATATCCTGAACTCGTACTTCTTTCATAGTCGGATTTACAACATAAGCTAGGTATGCTTGACCCCCAGATTCTAACAACTTCTGCACTTCCAAAGCCGAAACAACATTGGACAAGAATTTAACATTCTCGCCCACAACTACCACTTCGTAATCCACAAAAAGTTTCAATAAAACTCACCTGGTCTCAAAATCAACCACAGCCCTATGTTCAGACAACCAATCCATCCTCAAGATTACATCAAAACCATAAAACAGCAACTCCATCAAATCAGCCGCAAACACATGACCTTGAACCATCAAAGGACATCTCCTATATAACCTCCTAGCAACTAGTGTCTCACCAAAAGAACTAGTTACCCGCATACCAACATCTAACACCTCTACAAGTATATCAAGAAAACATGCATGATTGCGTAAGATGTATGAATATGTAGAACAAGAATCTATCAAAGAAAACAATGGCACGGACTGCAAAGTAAATGTACCTACAATCACATAAATATCATTCCTTCCCATACGATGCGCGAAAACCCTCTCCAGTCCACCACTCTCAGGTTAAATCGCTATGGTATGAGCAACTATCCTCTAACCATCCTCCCTATGCTGAAAATAACCTCGATCACGCCCACGGCCTCTCTACAGTACAACTGCAGGTGTAGGATCCTGACCTTCCCTAGCTAACTACGGACAATTACGCCTAATGTGATCTCGTGAACCACAGCTCCAACAAGTACCAAGGGTACCCAACATTCCCCTAAATGTCATCTACCATATCTCCCACGCTCAGGTGCTCGAATAAAGGTACTTTGAACATGTTGTCCACGCCCAGCACTAGTCCCTCCATATCTCTGACCTAGATGATACCTCTTATCTCTATGCTTCTTGTATCGATCTCTGCCAACATCCAACTCAGTATTCTTTTTCCCCGCAAAAGAATTCCCTGACCAAGAAGACAACCCCAATTCTGCTTTATGTCAGCCTGAGAAACCAAGACATCAAACTCTGTATAATTCACAATCAACATATAAATCTTCACCTCCTTAACCAGCCCATAACAAAAATGATCACATCATTGATGCGTATCAGGAACCATCTCCGGTGCGTACTGGCTCAAATGAACAAAGTAGATCTCATACTAAAACACATACATGTTCCTCTACTCTAATGCCATGAGCTCTCTTTTCTTTTTATCCTGATATCGGGAACCTAGATACTTCTTTCAGAATACAACACAAAAAACTCCCACGTCACATAAGCAGGTGTCATACCCGCAATAGAAGTCATCCACCAACTGTAGGCATTACCCTGAAGCAAAGATACTATATACCCCAGCTTACAGATATCTGTACACTCTATCTGACCAAGCATCATCTCTGTATTGGCTAACCACTACTCAATTTCTTTTCGAGCTAAACCCCTAAACTTGGTACCTTCCAAGCTATGCAAACTCTCCAATGAAAGGCCCGCATTAATAGCTGCCGCAGGTTCCAGTGCAGGCATGTGCACTCCAGCTACGGTTGGGTGAAAAGCTCTAGTCATTACCTAGATCAACGATGTCATATCATCAAAAATAGGTCCTTGTGATGCTTGAGGCACACCATCCTCGATTCTAGCACTAACTGGAGGAATCGATGGAGGAGGAGGTAACTCATCATTTTGTCCATCTACAACACTCCCCATATAAGCTGTTGTCTCTCATCTCGGTCCCATTTCGCAAAAATATGAGTCTAAAACATGATAATGCAATAAAACAAAACAATTAAGCTAGCTTGTAGCAAGAATCCAAGTCACTCATGTTTAAAAACAAAAAACATTTTGCACTAGTAATAATAAGGCAATGTGTCCCCAAGCTTATACCCCCAACATATCTCATTTCAAACATAACCTCACAAAATCAAACATTGTGCTTACCAAACAACAGAATCATATGTCAACAATACATCAAACAACCATAATCCACCTCCCAATAATCATAATTTATCTTTAATACCAACAAATGTAACCCGCTTGGCCTGGTCTAGTCGTCAGACTGAATCGAGCGAGCTATATTAGGTTTGCCGAGACAAACTCGGGTGAATTACTTAGAAAATTGTCCATTTTTTCATTTTATCTTGTATAAATACAAAATTAATTCCTAAGGTGATCATGCTGACAACGGTGAAATTTACAACTCAATCGGGCGTCGAATTGATATCCAATTGTACTATATTGCATTTTAGAGACCAAATCACAATTATAGATAATTATGAGGACTTCTTCCAAATTTAAGTTATCAATCCTTAATTAGTCATATTTCTTACAATCAGGTTAAATTTCAACTTAAAATGATCATCCAAGCTTATTCAATTGCATGATCAAGAAATAGGGACTAAATTGCAAAGATTCAAACTTCATAAGGCATCTCAACAGAATTAACTAACTGTGTATCGGTACATAACACCACGTATCGATATGGGTATAAACTACAAAGGCATACTGATGCGATCCTCAAACGTATCGGTACGAGTGTTTAATATTCGAAATAGGGTATTTCATTAGCCAAAAAGCGTACCGGTATAGGTGTCCGCGTACCAACACCAAGCCAAATTTTCAACTATGCGTACCGATATGGTTACCAGGTGTACTGATATGCCTAGGCATTTTTGCCCAGATTGAGCCAAAATAGGTCCCCGCGTACCGATCCCTGAGGACCCGTACCGATACGGACAAACCTGTAATGACCTCTTGGTCGAACATATGACACTTTGGCTCAATCTAACATACTTTAAACACTACCTAATCATCATATAACACCTCAAACATCATTTTCACAATCATAAAAGCATGGTAGAGGATCATTCACATCATAGCATAATCAAACCAATTCCCTATAGGCATGATCTCTACCCAAGCATGCATTACGAATCCTAACCCCTTCAAAGCAAGATATAAAGCATCATACAAGTCCAAAACTTCAATTACAACTTGTATAAACCAGGGAGTAACCAAATAACCCTGCCAATTACAACTTGGTAACATTGCCTCTTATTAGTACTAAGAATTTGTAAAACCATACTTGAAAATACTTCGACCCTTAGATCTCCTCTTGCCTACTTGCTATCCAAAAATGCTTATTTCTCTGCATTGATGAGAAAGGAGAGCGTAAGCCAAAGCTTAGTGAGGGAATCTCAAAAACACTACTCAATGCATTTAAAACCATTTTATTTCAAAACAAGTATAACATGCTCATGCCAAAACCATCTCATGCTTCTAAATTCTCTTCAAATATGTCATTTAAATCACTTGCAATACATGTATCATGGATTCTTTCATAAACCTCAATTTATGCTTTATATGCCAAAATCTCTAAATAACAAGATTATAGAGCATCTCATGTACAAACCATATTATACAAAACATAATCCATTTCTCATGATACATCATCTCATATATTGGCATTCAAGTGACTCAAAACCCAAGTTCCATTCTATTTTATAAAAACACATCGGATACACGTATTTCCCAAGAGGTTCATTTGACCACTTCACATACGTCCTTGAACCAGAGTAGCCCTCAACGGTTATAAAGTATAAATCCACTAGTGAGAGAATTGGCACACTTGACCCTCGACCGCTAAGGTTGTCACGGTGGAGCATGGCATACTCTTGACCCCTAGACACATATGAGGCGACTTATTATAGTGCACTTTAAACCCTATGGCTAGTCAACTATATTCGACAACATTTTATCTCAATCACTTGCCATTATTCTCAACAAAAACCACATTAACTTACTGTTTTACATATGCATCAATTCAAATTATTTTCCAATACATTAAACCATGTATTCTAGCATTCTCAAAAAAATTTCATAAATCATTTGCTATGCTCAAATATCAACATGTATTATCATTTGCAACATCTTTCATTTCTAAAACATGCATATAACAATAAGTAATCAAATCTATAAACATGTGTATGAGATTATATTTTGCAAAATCGAAAATGAGAGCGAGAGCATTCGATACTTACTTTCGAGCTTAAATAAGTGTTTCAAGCTTAATCTAAACTCCCAAAACTTCTTTCAAACCTTTTAAAATAAGTAAAACACATTTCCACTCACCAACAACCCAAAGCTCTCTTGTCGTTGTGAGAATCACGCTTCTGAAGCTTACGCAACCTATCCAAAAGCTAAATGATCCACCTCCCCTACTTTACCCAATCAAAAACAGAGAATTAATGCATCTCTATTTTCCAGGAACCATCAAACACAACTTCGCCTCACTAAAAAGCATCAAACACCTCTCTAGAACAACCAAAATCATCATCCAACTTCATCTAAACAAAGCCCAGCCAAAACCTATTGATTTTAACATCTTAACAACATCAATTAACATCTAAAAATATCTTTATAATGTCCTTATACCCCCAACAATCTTACAACACCAAGATCGCTCCAAAATCTAACTATTTACAACCTAGAAAATTAGCAATTCACATAGTTTCAGGATTCCTTTAATTAATATTTTCTTACAACATTAAAAAACATATTTCAAGGGATCTAAATCAATTAGATTCAATACAAAATAGATCTGTAACGGTGTTCATAACATTTTCACATCAAAACTCAATTTAAATACCATATTCATGTTTTAATCATAATTCCATAACAAAAATCAGTTCTAAAGGATCAAGAACTTAGGAATTTCATTAAAGAACCTTTAATTCGACGAGAGAAATGAAGATCACCTCTAATTTCTGATTTCTCCCTTAATTGGTAAAGATTAGATGAAAACTTTAAAAAACCAAGTAGATTTTGATGTAGAAATCAAAGGAATCAAATAGGAAACCAAAAATAAATCAAAAAAGGTTGATTCTTGAGAATTTTAGAATGAAATTGATAGTTTGGATGCTGAGAAAGTTGAGAGCAAAAGTAGCTACGTAAGAAATGAAATTGACTAATTAAAATACTTTTTATCAATTCTATTTTATTTTAATATTAAAACCATTTAAAAGCCTTTTAAAAATATCCTAAATTAAGGGGAAAATCTGATGAAAAAGTTTGGTTAATTAGATCCTTAAAGATTCTAAGTTTTGACCCTTTTACGATTTAGCCACCAAAATAGATTAGAAAACTTTACATTTTAGTCATTGGACCAAAATGTCCCAAAATCTGATTTAATTCCTTCAAATTGAATTTACCAAAACCCTTAGAATATTAATTAAATATTTTATAATATTTTTCCATATTTTATTTTAGCCAAAAACAATTTATTAAGATTTAATTCCTAAAGCTAGCTCGAATTGCCTAATCTAGTTCTTTTGAACCGTCTAATGATCTACCTAACAACTAGGCCCAAATTCAGGACGTTATAGTGAGCGACCTTGTTACTGAAGGCAAGGAAGACAAAACTAATGATGCACCTACATCCAGCAAACTACACGATGAGCCCAGACCACCACCTCCATTCATGCAGTGATTGAAAGTTCAAAAGTCGGATGCCCAGCACCAGAAATTCCTGGAGATTCTCAAATAGTTGCACATATATGTCCCACTTCTAGAGGTTATTGATCAGATTCTAATCTATGCTATGTTTCTAAAAAAACATCGTGACAAAGAAGAGGATAGTAGGTGAAGTTGATACTATCGCTACTATGGTCGAGTGTGTAGCTATACTAAGTGATTTGCCACCCAAAATGATGGACCCTGACAGTTTTACCATTCCATGTTCCATAGGCAACAATTACTATGGTCATGTTTTACGTGATCTCGGTGCAAGTGTAAATTTGATGCCGAAATCTGTGTTCAAAAGACTAGGAATAGGCATGGCAAGGCCTACATCGCTGAATCTTCAGTTGGCTAATCGATCGTAAGTCTGGCCCGAGGGTAGGATCAAAGATGTACTAGTTAAGGTAGATAGGTTTTTCTTTCCGGTAGACTTTATCATCATTGATTGCGAAGCTGATGAGAATGCTCCCATCATTTTGGGGAGATCATTCCTTGCCACCGGGCGTATCGTGATCGATTATGAGAAAGGTGAATTCACCATGATGATGAATGACCAAAAGATCATATTCAACATATTCAGCACACTCAAGTACGTGGATGACTATGAAGAATGACAGGTCATGGAGACTGAATAAGCCTTAATTAAAGAAAGTTTGCCCGAGATATGTTGCAGCAATATGCTTATTGTTGAGGAGCAAGCTGACTTTGATAAGGCCATGCATGAAGCTGATGAGGAAGGTAAGGTTGAGATTGAACAATCCAATGTTGTGCTTACCAAACCACGTATGAACTTTGAACATTCGTATTATGCTGAGTTTAAATCTCCCAAACCATCACTTGAACATCCACCGATACTTGATCTTAAACCTTTTTCCCTTACAATTAAAATATGCATTCTTATGGGAGAATAATACACTATCTATTGTTGTATCTGCTTGCCTAAAACCTGTCCAAGAAGCTAAATTATTACATGTTTTATCTCAACATAAGGAAGCTTTTGTGTGGAATATCGCTAACTTGAAGGGCATAAGTCCTACTTTGTGCACATATGAAGTTTTGCTTGCAGATGAAAACAACAACTTGACTACACCATAGTGGAAACTCACTCCAATTAAGAGGACTATGGATGAAATAGAGATCATCAAATGGAATGATGGATGTGTTTGCCTCATTTCAAATACACCAAGGGATAGCTACCCATCTCAAGTCTTAAACCAAAGCCTAGGCAAGTTGGTCGAGGTGTTGCAATGGATAAAGATGTTCACAGAGGCACCAGTTCATTGAGATAAGGAATTAGTCAAAACATTGGATAAATAGCATATCCAATTTCTATTTTTTTACTTCCTTGCCCTTTAACTTCTCATATTTTTTTTATTTATTCTAGTTTCTTAATAAGATTAGGCTTTCTTTAAATAAATTTGTTTATAATGGCAGATATCATGCACAAGACATCATAAAAGTTGAGCCAATTACGGATTTACTGACAATAATGGGTTGGAATATCAGGTTTTAGTAGTGCAACATCCTCTTTAACAGCTTGATCCTATCACTTCAACCTTTTTTCCCTTACCAACAACTTGTCGCACGTCGTTCCTTTATTCATCACGCTACTTACCACTTGACTTATACACAAAGTCCAAACATTGCTTTAATGACTATTGTGACCTTTCATGATTATCCCTATGCTTTTCCTTCTTTACCCTTCCATCTTCACCAAAAAAGATAACACATTGACCTATATCAGACCTCTCACCTCCAACAATAAACCACTCTAAACCCCTAATCTCTAAATCAATTTACCCATCCCTCTGCTTGAATCATGGTCTGACAACTCATGGTCACCTGTAGAAACCAAAAAACCCCTCGAATAGAGAGAAACAACGGTCATCTTTCTTCTCTTTCACCTTCTACATCCTAGAAGCTAGCCCATAATCCTTAGAAAAAATGCCTTATGAGGAATTTGCGGAACTTGAATAATGTCTATACAGAGTAGAGAGTGTCTAGACACTGAGATATAAACACATGATCCAACAAGACCTCATCTTGGAGGAAGGATTGAAGTTCACTCTAACATTTTCCATAAGTTTGAAACCGATATACATGCAGTCATAACTACACAAGGATGAGGAGACTTTGTTCGATAACCAAGACAAGCTAATGCTAGCTGGGTACATGAGTTTTACACTCATGTAGGGCACATGTTGAACGAAAGGGCTTACGTACGAGGGAAAAGCATAGTATTCTTAGCCGAAGCAATAGCAGACCACGACAACCTATCCACCATAGAAGGTAGCCATAGAAACTTTTTAACCACAACAACAACCAATATATATGCCCAGTTGTTGGCAGGTCTCTGTATTCCTAGGACCACATGGGACCAGGATAATTACTATGTTCGACAAGTAGACTAGGCACATCTTAACCCAACATCAAAGTTCTGGATGCACTTCATCAACAACCGCATCCTTCTGACAAGAAATCAATATATGGTCTTCTGTCGCTGGTTGATACTCTTACACTTTATCCTTCATATTTGGGACATCAATCCATATAAGTATATTTATAAAACCATCATAGATAGGGCAGCGTCGATAAGAAAGCCCAAGGAATTACCCTTCCCTAATCTCATCATAGCCTTATACCGACAAGTAGGGGTCGAAGAATGGAGGAATGATGATATCATTGAACCTCATACTGGTTGGTTGCCCTCTCATGTCCAGGTAGTGAAAGGATGCGGTATGTCGGCTAAACTTGTTGGGATATCGACTCAAGATCTCCGCCAGATTGTCCAAGGTGCTATCTCCAGTTTAATGGAGCCCTATTTCCAATATTTTCAATATATTAGGCTAAATTTAGGTAAATTTTAAAATTTAAATTTTTTTTGAACTTGTAAATAGCGTAATATGTCTGATAGGTTCCCTTTGCTATGATCTTTTTTATTCTAAAACTGCTATTGCGTTGATTATGACTTCCTATGATGAATCTATGTTGATGCTTTGCAATGTGTTAAGAGCTTTCACGTTTTGAACTTAATGATGAATCTGTTGTAGCCCTTAAAAACACATGTTGCATGCACTCTAAAAATTTAAGAAACCTTAGGGAAGCTCTAGGTTGACTTTCTGATGTTAAAGCATGAATCAAAGTAAATGAACTTAATACTCAATGTAGCAAAATAAAGGCTTAAAAACCCTCTGAACAAAATCAAGAAATTAATTGATTGATAATATAAAAAAACTGTTGAGGGACACTCTTCTATGCATCTTGCTATCTTAATACACTAGGTGAGTTGTGTTTGCTCTATTTAACTTTCCCTGGTAGGAATGATAGTACTGGCAAATAGTGAATAAAAGTCTTCATGGGATGACACTGCTCGTAGGGCTCGGGGATGGGCTATTTGCTCCACTCTATCTTCAGGTATTGAAGAGTTATTGTGATAAGTTGAAGCCCTAAGGATACAGTTTTTGAACTCCAAATGGAAATAGAGTAAAACAATATGCTAAAAAGGAAAACAATATGTCGAGGTAGCAAAAGAAAGCAACCCTTAAGTATCTCTAAGGATATTAAGTGATGAATGCATGTAACTTAGCACACACTGCACCTATAGTAGATTTGATCTTTTGAACAAAACTATAAGCTCTAATGCATTGCTTATCATCAACATAGCTGGAATAAATTACTGCTGCAGCATAACTTGGAATCACTATAATCATAGCTTAGTGGAACTTTAGGACTTATGGGATGTTTATTGTTTTTATTTTTCTTACTTCCATTTTGCATCGCTTGATGACAAGCAACAATTCAAGTTTGGGGGTATTTAACGAGTGCGTAAAAGATCTATTTTATATGGCCTTTTTTACTTTTCTTTTGCATGTTTTCAAGCTCATATAGTTTGCATTTAGGTTAGATTGTGTATATTTGCGTGTAGATAGGGAGTTACACCGTTTGTACTTTAATGTCATATATATTGGTGCTTTTTAAGCGAAATGTGGTGTTTTGTGGTGCATGTGCAGGATACTGAAGGATTGATAGAGCAAAAGAGTAGCAGATCGCATGGCTGGAGCTGATGAGGCATAAAGAGTGGAGATGAATCTACTTTTTCCCATATAGGCTTTCTCCTAGATACGCAACATTAAATATAGCTAAAAATCAAAGTCTTTCTTTAATGAAGCCACGCGCACTTTAGGGTACTGAACCCTTAGTTTCACCGCCTATATAAGAGAGACTTGGACGCTACTTCAAAGGAGAACACGATTACAGACAATAGTCCTAATCTAAAGCTTACGAAGAACCACCAAAGTGGAAGCTAGAGAAATCTCCTCACGACAAATGCCATCGAGAGAGGCCGAAGGAGTAGGAGACCTGCAACACAGTTGGACGGCATAGAGGGAGTTTGTCAATGATGCTCGACTCTTTTATTTTCCCTGCTTGATAAATTTTTGAACTTTATTATTTTTGTTATGGATGTTTTAGGCTCATACATGAGCTAAATACTTTAGTTGGGATTATTGTGTCCCAGGATTTTATGTTTTGATTATTTTATTTTAATGCTTTAGTTGTTTTCCCTTTATCTATTCTGTTCATCGTCCTTCATGCATAGTTACTATAAGAGCTATCGAGAGAGACATTTTAACTATTTGATATGTGGCTTAATATCAAGAGAGTTAGGTTATACAAACGTGAACAGTGGGGCTAAGCTATTAAATTTGGCTTAGACATAAGTTTAGGGTTTTAACGACTGAAAGAGAGTTCTTAAACAAATAATAGGGTTGTTAGGGTTCAAGCAGACATGTATTACCTTAGCCTCCACATTATTAACTTCTAGGCATTGAGAGAGTTAGAAGTTCTTTAGAAAATCCTGTCAAGTAGATAAAGAATTTAATGGTTTACGCAAACATGTATTGACAATCGCTATAGCATTGTAATAAGTAATCAGGCATATATCCTTAGCAATAATCTAACCTCCATAATTATCTTTTATTTGCTGCAGTTGTTCGTCTTAAGCATAGCTATGTTTAGTTTAATTATTTTAGTTTTAATTAAATTCTCAACCATCATTACTTGCAAACAAATTTTGAAGCATAATAACATCGTAGTTATTGATCCAATCCTAGTGGGTTCGACACTCTACACATCACTTTATTACTTGATTTGACGAGTATACTTGCTCTAAAGTGCATCACTATTCGACAAGCATCAATTATTGTGGGGGACAACATTTATGGGAAAATTGCCCATACAACCCTGATGCATATTGCTACAAGGAGGATTGTAAAATAAGTGTTAGAGACCATCTCG
This sequence comes from Hibiscus mutabilis, assembly GCA_019671005.1. Classification (NCBI taxonomy): domain Eukaryota; kingdom Viridiplantae; phylum Streptophyta; class Magnoliopsida; order Malvales; family Malvaceae; genus Hibiscus; species Hibiscus mutabilis. The sequence goes on from CM033719.1 coordinate 51,368,205, forward strand.
ATACCTACAACCAACGGTGTAGCCAGTAGCAAAATTTTTGTGGTTTGATCAAGAAGCTGGAAATTTTTATGACAATAATAGCTTTGTTGTTAGAGCACACATGTCATGGCAATGTAGTCCTCATCAGCAACTAAGCTTCTTATGGAATGCTCAAGAAGGTGACAATTTATATGCACCTTATAACCATGCTTCACCATTAGAGTTTAATCAATTGCTGCAGCAAAGCAGTAATCATTAGATGCAATTAAATCGATAGAGGCTATGAAACCTTGGATGGACACTGAGCTTCAAAGTTCTGCTAAAACATTGAGAAACATTGAAAATTACACAACAAAGATTTTAAATGTCTTGAATAGCATGTCGCAACAATCAATTCAAGGGGATACTGAAATCCCAAGTCAAGAGGACGATGGGCAATACGAAGGGATCTCCCCAATATGTGGGTAACAACTATAACCTTCTAGTCGAGAGCATAAGAAATAATGCCCAGCAATGGATGAGCCTGAACAATGAGTTGCCACAACAAAACTCGAGGAGCCTAAACAGAGCAATAACGTAACAACACTCGTGAGGCTGAGAAGAGTAATACTACAGCACCATCTAAGGAATATGATGCCCAGATTGTTACAGCAACATTGATGCTGGAGCAACAATATGTAGACTGCTCTTATCCATAATGTCCAGACCACATACAGGATTTGATACCATCGAAGCTAGGGTATGCTCATTTAGGACATGACACTCAGTCTATGGTGATTCCCTCTGATTTTAGTACTACCCCAAAATCTATACTGACGGAGATGTTTGAAAAGCTTAAAGAAAATGGTGGTTGGATACTTGAACAATTCAAAAAGAATTGGTTCTTGATTTGACTCACAGAAGATCCTAACAGAAGATTGCCACAGCAATTGGCTAGAACAACAATTGCCATGCAACGAAGGCTGCACCCAACATTGGAAAAAATTGATGAGAATGAAATAATCAAATTGTTGGGTGTTGGTATAATATTTTCCATCAAAGAATTAATGCCTTCAAAAACAATAGTAAGGTGGAGGGTATGCATGGACTACAAAGGAACAAGAAAGAAACATATCTCCACCACGGTTCCACAACGGGGAGTAGTTTCAAGCACCTTGGCTCAACTTTTTTTTGGAATAATTGTCACTCAATGAAAGGTGCAGATGGACTATAAGAAGTATCGAAAATGACCCTCGTCCCAACACATCAGGATGCTTAAAAATCCACTTCACCCCCTCTTTTATTTTTCTGTATTATTTTTATTTTTATTTGTTTTATTTTTTAAACTTTAATTTTGTTTTTGATGCTTCAACATTGCTTTTCATTATTTCATTTTCATATATTTTGCTTTAGCATTGAGTTAACTATTTTTTATTTTCCTTATTTTTCTTTTATTTTGTAGCCATAAAGCAAGAATGAGAATCAAATCTTTTCTGTGATTTGGAGAAAAGTTGATTTTTGGCAGTTTTGGCTTATCAATATTTTAGGGTATTTTGGGCGGTTACAAGACAAAAAGGGAAGAGGATCTATTGCATTTAATGACAAATTTTTTTCTCTATCCCTAATCATTAAAATCATACAACTTCTCTCTTACCTTTTAGGATTTCCTTTCCCCATTTTCCAATTTCCTATAAACCCTCATTAATTACTTTCCTTCCAAAACCTCTCACATTCTCACCTTTACACCCTTAACATAAAAACCATTACTTTCCATCTTCTTCATCTTTCCATCTTCACCTCGTCAAAAAAAAACTAAATGCTAAAGAGAGAATTTTTTAAGCCAAACTTGTTTCTTCATCTTCTTTCTCCTTTTCCAAGCTACGCCCCAAAATTCTTGTTCCCTAATCTTTATCCTCTCCAATAAAGCATCTGTAGCGAGAATTAAGCACACGAGACTGCCAAGGTTGAAGACATATTAAAGGAAGTGCCCATCCACTGTACCACAAGCTGCTGAAGAGCTTGCACCATATGCGTCCCATACCGGTACACACTTTAAACGTACAATGTGCAAGACCGTACCTTTCCACTCTCACTTAAACTCCAGTTAGTTTTTCTTTTTCATTTCATTTTCATGTTTTTCTTTCTTTTTGCATTGGGGATAATGCTTATCTCAAGTTTTGGGGAGTATTGTCATATGTACCTATTGGGTAAAATTTTAAATTTTTTTAGGAATGTAAATAGCCTAGTCATTTTTTTAGGTTCCCTTTGCTCTAGTTCTATTGTACTGAACTGCTATTGCATTGATTATGATATTCCTATGATGGTAACTTGTGCTTAATGTGTTTTGCAATGTTTTAAGAGCTCTAGTGATTTGAAGTTAGGGTTGAAACTACTGTAGTTTATACCTTACATGCAGCATGCTCTCTAAGAGCTTAAAAGTCTTAGGGAAATTCTAGGTCGACTCTCTGATGCCAAAGCATAAATTGATGATAATGAACTGAATGCTCAATGTAGAAATTAATGGCTTAAGTTAGACTCCCAAAAAAATCGAGAAAAGAAGATAAAGTTCAAATTAATTGTTAAGCTCGATGTCGAAGGCAAACTATTGAGGGACACTCTAATATGCTTTGCTAGCTTAGTACACTAGGTGATTTGTGTTTGCTCCATTTAGCTTTCCCTGGTAGAAACAGTAGTGTTGTCATAAGAGTGAATGAAAGTCTTCACGGGATGACTTTGCTCGTCGAGCTCAGGGATGGGCTGTTTGTTTAATTCCATCTTCAGGTCTTAAGAGTAGTTGTGATAAGCTGAAGCCCCAAGGATGCAGTTTAATGAACTTAAAAAAGAATTAAGAGAGTAAAATAATGTTCTTAGAAGAAAAAATGCTAGGCAACAATAGAGAGCAATCCTTGAAATTTTCTAAGGCCATTAAGTACTGATTGCAAGCGGCATAGCACACTTTACTTACAGTGGAATTGACCTTAGGAACGAATCTGAGCTATGTTATATTGCATGCTTATCTTTATTTTTCTGAGGATTAAATTAATGTTGCAACATGTTTTGAAACTTTAAAAACCATAGCTTAGTTGGAACCTTGGAAACGATAGGTTCTGTTCTTAGATTTTAGTTTTTAGTTTTTGCATGTCATTGCTTGAGGACAAGCAATAGCTTAAGTTTGGGGGTATTTGATGAGTGCATAAAGAAACTATAGTTTAGACCCTTTTACTTAGCATATTACATGTGTTCGAGTACATATAATTGCATTTAGGAGTAGTTTGCATATAGTTATAGAGTCATGGTGTTTGAGCTTAATGTTTTTCTATAATGCTATTAATGGGAAATGTAATGGTTTTTAGTGTTGCTTGCGCATTCTCTCGTGTTGGACTAGACGATACAGTATTCATTGCGACACTGGACAAGAATCTTGAATACTTTATTGTGATTTAATGTGTGGTCTTCTCTCTTTTATTGACTCATTAATGACGTGGAAAAAGCAAAGATCCTCTATAATGGGTCAC